>VZTN01011484.1:235728-302970 GCA_013400515.1 Erpornis zantholeuca
TTTTTGTGCCCGCGGCAATTCAACTTTTAAAGAACTCAGAATGCATTCACTTGGTTTTATTCCACTTTTTCTTTCTCCTTTTTTTTTAACTTTTTTTTTCGGTGAAAACTTTCCGGCGAGCCCCGGGGCAGCTCCGCGTGTTCCCGGCGGGAGGAGCCAAGCGGTGCCCGCGGTGCCTCCCGGGCCGGTCGCTCCTCCCTCGGCGGGCGGGGCGCCGGCAGCGGGAGGAGTCGGGACCGGCACCGGCAGCGGGGCCATGGCCGGGGCTGAGGTCTCGGGTGCTGCTGCTGCCGCTGAGGGGAGCGAGGCCGGGAATGGCTACGACGGGAAGTGCGTGTTCTGCAGGATCGCCCGCCGGGAGGAGCCGGGCACGGCGCTGCTTCCCTGCGAGGTGGGTGAGGGGCGCCCGCCCTCCTTCCCCGCTCCCTCAGGGGCTGGCGCGGGGCTCGCGGCTAAGGCTGGGCTGGGGCGCGGTGCCTCTGAGGGCGCTCAGATCCTTCATGGACGTAGGAAGGAAACATCGCTCGGACGGAAAACGCCATGCCTTCCGTAAATTCTGGCACAGCAGCCGGAAGCCTCAAAGCTGGCGCCGAGGAACCTTGACTGAGGAAGGTCAGAAGCGGAGGCTGCCTCCGAAACCCTCAGCTTTTATTGCTAGTTGCGTCAACTGTGGTATTAGATATCGCATCGATATGGGGAATACGGACATTGCTACCTACTCTTTGCCAGTGTCCTAATCATTTTAATAGGTTTGCATCCTGTTTTAGGATGAAGACCTTGTTTGCTTTAGAGATATAAAACCTGGTGCCCCTCACCACTACCTGGTGGTGCCCGTGAAGCACATGGGAAATTGCAAAACACTGAAGGCAGAGCACATACCTCTAGGTAAGGCTGCAAGTGTGTGCTTAACCTAAAGGAAAAGCATTTTTCACAGCCTGAAATAGGGTGTTGTCAAGTAAATTACAACTTTGGACACCATTTGTAAAAATGGAAATAGCTGATGTGAGTGAGTGAGTGAGTGAGTGAGTATAGAAAGGGACTTAGCCATTCTGGGAACTTCTATGTGCTGATCTAGAATGGCACATTTTTTTGTGCAGTTCTGGAAAAGCATTGCACTAGTGCAGGAAATCTTGAGTGTCTGCGTGGAGTATAAATGCCTCTGTACTTTGTTGGAAGTGCAGCTTTATTTTTTAAAGCATTTATGTGCTGCTTCATTGTATTTTGTTAGATATGCATAGACAATTCTAAAAACTTAACAGAAGAATTTTATGAAGTATATACTTTCAGGTAAGTGCTGCCTTTTTTGTCAGGAAAAAAGGGAGTGACAGATGAAAAAGGGAAATGGTGTTCCAGGAAACTTTAAAAAAATTTTGAAAAAATATATTCAGTAGTGTTGAAGCCATGATTTATTGTTGCTAGGCTTATTTTGCTTTTTTCCCCCTTAAGAACACATTGTCCTGGAATTTGTTTCACAAGATAATATTGAGTAACAGAAGAAACTGCAGCCATGAAGAGATTCCACCCTAGGAAAATTACATTTACATGATGCAAGAGAAGAGTTATAACAGCATTTTGCAAATCCTGCATCACTGTGTTTCTCTCTCTGAACATAGGGTGGTTTTGTCCAGAAAAAAACTTCTGTATATGTTTGGCTTCAAGACAATTCCTTTGACTTTTTCCTTAAGATTTTGTATTAGGGTTGCTGCATTTTTCAGTGATAGAGCAATGAAACTCTACTGGTAACAAGTAAAATTGACAAATTTTATTTTAATTTTAATTTATGTATCATCTCAGAAACTTACTCCAGGCTTCAAAGGACCTGGAGATCAAAGTCCTGCAGCTGTGTAGAGATACAACACTGGAATTAGTGTAAAATCATAATTCTGACCAATCAGTACTTGTTGTTTTTTTTAATAAGGGTGTGGTGATATCTTGGCTTTGGCCAAATTTCTTAGAATAATGTAACACTGAAAAGCATTGCAGGTGTGGAAGTTGTTATCAGTGGCAATTTTCAAGTAAATCATTGCACACACTCCCTTGATTGTCTTTTGTTTGACTAAGAGTAGTTACAATGTTTGTATTTCCTAAAACCCATGTTTGCGATCTCAGTGTAGATTAGTCTATTGAAGTTATTATTCTGAAGAATACCTTTTTAAAATGAAATTTATGTGTGCTTTAATAGTGAGGAGAATGATGGAAGTTGGAAAAGCTGTTCTCCAGAAGAATAATTTTAGTGACTTGAATGATGTAAGGTATGTAATAGAAGCCTTCCATCTTTCTATTGAGTGTGTTTTTTTACTTTGCAGAATGTGGTGGCAGAACCTGCACTGTGATTTATGGAAGAAATCGGGTCTACATTCAGTTACTGCATAAATTCTCAATTAAAATCTGCTGGCATTGAATATAAACTTCTTTTTCTGATAAAGTTCTGGCACAAATTGCATTCCAGCTCTGAGATTCTTTCTTGAGCACATCTTGGAATAGGGAGGACACTTAAAACAATTTAACCTAAGAGGCTGCTCTTTCATTATGTGCTGCAAATATGCTCTAAATCCTAGATGCAGGAAGAGAGGTAACTTTGGCCTGCTGAAGTAGGGCACTACACTGTCCTTCAGTCATACCAGCATTCACTGGATTTTGGTGCTGGACACTTTAGTTTAATGTCTTTGATAGCTGAAATAAACTGTAATATAAAGCACTATAGAGAAATAGTGAGCTGGGCCTTCATGATTAAAATTGATAGTTGGCTTTCTCGCTGAAAACTGGATAGGATGCATTTAAGATACTTTTCCTTATTTAAAAAATGCGTCTTAAATACAGAAATGTGAGGGAGGAGGTTAATGGGCTTCTGAAAATCTATGTTTTTGTGGTATAATCACAGGGTATGTTTTTGTTCTTGCTTTTATGTACAGTGGAAATGTGTTCAGTTGTTAGTTTTGTGGATCCTGTTAAATAAGCTGCAATGTTCCACTTCTTCCTGAATTAACATCACCACTATCTTGTATTTTTCTTTTCTGAAGAATGGGTTTTCACTGGCCTCCATTCTGCTCAATAGCCCACTTGCATCTTCATGTCCTGGCCCCAGCCAGTCAGCTGGGATTCCTGTCCAGGATCTACTACAGAATCAATTCCTACTGGTTTATCACGGTAAGTGTAATGCAGGTGAGCTTTGCTGTAGGTTTTCAATTGTGAGCTGAAAATGCCATGTCTTTCTAACCTTTTAACTGTCCAAAAATTCTCTGACCAATTCTTTTTGTTGTTACTTTAATTCTCAATTATGTATATTTGCATTAACTGAGAAAAAAAAAAAGTAAAAACCTTAATGTTCATGCTTATTAAGAGGAATGGAGTGCTAATAACTAACAGCAAACAGTGCAGTAGTTCTGGATCTTGCCTGAAGCTCAAGATCTGTGATGTGCTTCTGTGGACACTTTGTAAATATTTGGGTTTTAATATAAAAGAATATGCTCAAATGTGATGGACTGTTTTGCACATACACTAGTTAATCCAGTGTAGGTGAAAACATATCCACCTAATGATTGCATTTATCACTTTGTGTGTTTTTTCTCCTCTTGACATCTTTAAACTAAACCAAGTGTCTACTTTACAAAAACACTGTTTGTACTGATTTATGTCACTAAGGATTAGCAATGAGACTGAACTGACACTTACTAAAGCACTTTAAACATCTCTCTCTTGAGATCTAAACCTCACTCTCACTGCTTTGATACAGCAAAGCACCTGTCCTTGCAAGGTAGCTGCAGCATACTGGTCTCATTGTACATTCCCAAATCAAAGTTGCCGGAAAAGGTCTGTCTCATCTAAAGAATATAGACAGCTTCTTACTTAAAAGAGAAGAAACATGGCTTCTTCCCAGTGGGACCTTCCTGAAGATTACACCTGACTCAAAAAAAGCAGATATGTCTGCTGTGTTACTGCGCATCTTACAAATATTTGTCCCTCAAATACATATAGCTGTGTATTTTACTGCTTATTATTTTGGATTAGTTCAGGCAGATCTGTAAGAAGTGTGGTTATCCAGTATGGATGCACTTTGGTATTTTGCCCTGTTGTCAAGTTGGAAAATGTTCTTTGGTGGTGGTTTTGTTTTTTACTTTTTTAAATTACAGTGTCTTGAATGTGGTACTTGTTTAAGAATACAAAACAGGATTCAGATAATGTCATTTTCAGTTGCTGCATGCTTTATGTAGCTTTATTTGTAAATAAACTGCAGTAAATACTGAAGTCCTGTTGAGTTGCTCCTACCTGAAGTAGCAGATTGCATTTTTACTGTCTGTATTTAAAATATGCCAAACTTGAGCTTTTCACCTTTTAATGTAGTTCCATTGGTGATGTTAATAAAGCCTCAAGCACCAGCTCAAATTTAAAGATTAATTCAGTAGGACTGGCAAAAAAAGCAAAGGTTGACAGTAAACTGATCTGTTTCAGAAGTGCCCTTGTTAGCCTCCACGTGCCCAATCTGTCCTGCTTGTTGGCAGACTTCCTCCTGCCCTGAGCCTTCCTGAGGGCTCTGTGAGCTGTTGCTGTTACATGTACAAGGTACAGCTGTCCCAGCTCTGCTCGTGATGCATAAATAGCCATGTATGATGACAAAAGTATGTGTTGGTGCAGTGATGTAACCAAAGGAGGTAGTAGCTCGTGACGCGACCCACACGCGTGAACACCATCCATCCCTCAGCAATGCTCGTGGTTGGTGGTGCAGCTGGGTGGGTGGTGAGAGGTCACAGCACAGTGTTCTAGAGTGGCTCACAGGGAATCCCAGGTCTCACCACTTGGTTGTTCGGAGCACTGCTGTCTTCTGAGATCTCTAAAGTCACAGGGCTTTCATAGATCTGCTGTTTATTTGCTCAAACCTCCTCTGACCTCCATAGGTTATGTTTCCTCTTCTGATGACCTCATGAGTGTTTGGTGGAAACTGTAAGTCGGTTGTTGAAAGGAATTGTTGTATTCTGCTTCTCCTGTACACTTCGTCTGCAAAAGTGAAAAGCAAATGCTCTGTTAGTGTCATTATTTTTAAAATGGAATTTTCAGTAAGCTGAAGGCCCACTGTGTAGTTAATGCATTGCTTTCTCTCTTTCATAGGCTGAACAGCTGATCGAGAGACTGCAAACTGAAAATGCTGCCAGCTGAAAGCTTGTGTTGTTTGCTCTTTGAGCTCTGATTTAAGGTTGCACAGTTTGATGTTGCCAATAATATCCCAGGATAAAAAAAGCTTTAGTTCCTTATGAGGAAATACACACAGAATTTGTAGCTGCCAACCTAATTCTTCCATTTGGATACGTCAGTCTGTATACCTCCCTGGCAATAGCGTGATGTATTTTAGTTATAATTCTGTATTTTTGTATATACATCCATAATACACACACACATGCACACAGGCAGAGAATTCTTCCTATTAAAAGGCAAAGTGTAGCAGCAGAATATATTGCAACCAAGGCAACGAGTTAAAACTTAACAGCATGTGAATGGTACCAAAGAGAGTATTTGTTGTGGAAGCAAGCTTTCATTTTCAAGATGCAATGTTCTAGGATTGCAGGTAACACTGCAAACATTTGTTCCCATCTGTGTTTGTATGATATGTTGCTTATGCTCAGTGATGAGTAGGTGCATTGCTGGAAGTACAGTACTGACTTTCTGGTGCTAAACCACTTCAGTGTTACCTGCCTCGTTTGCATCACAGTGACACAGTAAATGTCAATACAATATGTGCTCAAAATGTGATAATGCTGTATAACATAGTTTATGTGTAAATAGACTTAAAGATTTTTTTTCCCTCTTATGTGCACAATATTCAAAATTAGTTATTGTATGTTTACAAAGAATGTGAAGAGTTCAGAAGAGTGGATTTAATATACTGCTCTTCTGCATGGCAGTAGATAGAAAAATCCAGATTTTCTGATCTCATTCTCACTGGAAGTCCCTTGCAGATTACTAATGCCTTGGCCAAATTTGGATTCTAGATGAGGTAGTAAGAGTGAAGCGCAGTGTGTGCGTGTCAGACTTACATAAGAGCAATGTGATTTGACTTTGGGATAGCAGGGACTCAGCCCAAAATTGGAACATGCCAAGTTGCTTAAGAAACCTGCTGAACATTGGCCTTCAGTGCATGACTCTAATCAGGAATGCTAGCACTTGTTTTTCAGTACCATAATAAGGCAGGCTGTTTGGAAAGTTAAAACTCCAGAACACATGAAGTGGATTTTGTTTGTTCACAGAGCATGTCTTGGTGCCAAACTAACCAAGTGCCCTTCCCTGATGCATTCAGATGCAGCTGAGGTGAGAACGTCCATTGCACCTGCAAGCTTCCCTGAAAATCATGTTCTGTGTTTTCCATGGATCCACCACCTGTTGCCTTAGTGGTACGATGTGTTGTAATATTCTTACAGTACTTCAGAGAGTCTGCGCCCTTCTGAAGAACAGCATTTTCTACCTGGGAGAGTTTACACTTCTCTGTCTGTAAGATCATCTTCCTAATGTCTTATTATTCGTATTAGTGGGCACTCACATGTCATTTGCAGCCCTTTAGGGTTTTGTTATGTTTGGTGGGAAAAGTATGACTTAAAGCCACTGAATTGGACTGTGCAATAGGTGAGGAGGTTTGAGCTGGCTTCTAACTTTGTAAAATACCTGAACATTAAGGACTTCAAGAGTTAAAACTGTATGTGTTCTGATCTGTAATTAATTTATGTAATTATACTGAACTGTGACATAATTTAATATTTAAAATACCAACATGAACTGTTGTCAAAAAGGATTAATAAATGCTAATCTTGGAATGATTTTCCAGTGCAATGGAATAGTTGACTGTGGCGGTTGACCCTAGATAGCCCTTTCCTCACCCTTCATCCCCGTAGGATGGGAGAATAGAAAGACCAAAATGAGAAAACTCATGAGTTGAGAGAAAGACAGATTAATATGTGAAAGAAAGAGGAAGAAAAAAGCCAAGGATACGATGCAAATGACTCAATGACCTCCCACAATCAGGCCAGTAGCAATGGCCCCCACCACCATCCCCCCAAAAGAACCCCTCTCTTCAGCTTTCTTTCCAGACATTATATGTCATGGAATATCCCTCCTGGCCAGTCTGCCAGGTATGCAGGTTGTGCTCTCTCCAAGCTTTCTGCCTCCTGGAGGGGCAGAGCAGGAAAAAAAAGAAGGCCCTGACATTGTGCACACTCTGCTCAGCAATCACCAGAACTGCTGTGTTACCAACACTCTTCCCGTCACACCCAAAATCTGGGATGCTCAGAAGGAAGTTACCTCCATCCCAGCCAGACTCTGTATGTTGTCAAATGTACATGAAAGCACAAAGGCCAACTTCTATATCTTAACTTTGGAGAAGGGCCCCACTAATGGCATGACTGGAAAGGTAAAAATCTGGGTATAATGTTGCTTCCACAGTTTTGCTGCTGAAAAATACGGGGAATTCCTTTGTTCCCTGACAGCAATGGACAGGCCTCAAAACAGCTGAAATAACAAAGCATTAAACAGGCACACTAATTACTGAGAGGAATGTTCAGCCTCTCGTTAGTGTTTTTCAGCACAGGACTGTGGTCTGGTTTCCTTCTGCATTGACAACCATTCTTGGACTCTGCAAATAATTTTTTTAATTAGGTGAAGAAATACTTTCTGAAAAGCCTATCCTAATACTTCCAATAAGTTTCTGAATTACTGGTTAGCCCCTGGAAGAGGTGGTGGGCAGATCCCGTTAACTATGTCACCATCTTCTATAGAAGCTTTTAGTAATTTTAAAACTTCAGAAATCATCTATAGAGCTTTCTAGGGAGCAAAGATCAATAAGGAGCATAAACTCAGAAGCTCTTCTCTCCAAGAGCCTGGAGAAGCAAAGGAAAGTTGTTTAGCCACTGCTGCTGGCTCTGTTCTTTGATTCAGTATTAGCAGTCCTGAGAAAAGCTGCTTTTTTGACCTCATGTTTAGGAATGACAAAGCTTTATTTGTACTGTTTTGCTCAATTGTTTTACATAAGCTCCGAACCTAGAGAATAATCTAGTGAACCCAGAGAATAATGTTTTTATGCTGAAGTACTAGCTGCTCCCTCTGAAAGGATTAAACAGATACACATACAATGCTGTTAAAAATAAAAAAAGAAATTGTTCTTAAATTGGTAGTAACTGCTCAGACTATTCCAAAGACTTTTAAAGTGTGAATTGTAACTAAATGTAGGAAAATGGGAGCAAACCAGTGCAAATTGTATTTGAAATTTAAGGAACTTGGAAACAATAAAATGCTGCATAAAAAGTCAGTCATTTCAAACTAATGTGCAACATTTATTGAAATTGTGAAAATGCCTTCAGTGTTTGACAAGACAAACCACAGATAATTCCCAAATGATGTACAGTCTAAAACAGATGCACAGTTTAAAGGCTTCAAGTGGAAGGAAAGGTCACTGAGGGAATCTGTCACAAAGTGGAGTTGAGGAGAGATTTAAAGAGCTGAGAGATACTTAGTAGGGCAAGAACACCTTTTAGAAGGTTGGCATTTACTTACGAATCCAAATAATCTATAATACTAAAACCCCTCACATTCTGCAATTTTTGCAAAAATAATTTAATGAATTCTGTCCCATTTACTGTAATGTGACCCTGCTGAAAAAAAAAAAAAAGTTGCATGTTGAAAAGTTTAAATGCCTGTTTAATTTGTAAATGTTAATCTAATCACATCACAGATGAAGAAGCATAATTTTGTAAAACTTGTAGCTAAACTGAGTCATACGATGCATTCATGACTATACAGGCTTTGGAGGTAATTTTTTATTCTGGAGTGTACCAGTGGGCAAGCTGACCAGTTCTATTATCTATCTTTTAGTCTTTTTTTTTAAATACTGGCTATTGCTGGAAGCACAAGACTGGATTTGTCAACCTGTGTGCTGAGCCAGTTTGGCAGCTCGGTGTTTATAATCATTGCATGGGCACACAGAAAGATTTCAGTCAACTCTTTCCAGAATGCTCATCTAAAGCTGGCAGGCAGGAAACATGGCTCTGTTTTTTAAAAAATCCCTCTATAAATAATAGTTTTGTTATATAGTAATCCTTGGTTCTGTTAAAAATATAATAATAGAACAAACTTTTTTTAGTTGCTTACAAAGTAGGTAAGACCATGTCGTTAAGGGCTTGCTCTGCTTCTGTTTTGATCAGAGGTGTACTTGAAGTGTTTGTAGATGTACTCAAGCATCTACCACTTACATGGCAGCGAGAGCCTAGATCTGTCCAGCAATGTATTATTTTTCCTGATACTGCCATCCCGTTAATCAGCTGGTGACACTTGAAGTGCCCAGTGCTGCTTCCTGCAAGTTATGAGCTAACACTTCAGCAGAACTGAGTGGATTTCAGAATTGTTAGAATTAAACAAAATTCATTCCATAGCTGCACTACAAAAACCTCATTTTGCTTTGAAATCCGAATGTATGTAGACTTCCTCTAACAGGAGCTGAAATACCCTGAGGTGTGCTCATGCCATTTGGCAAGAAGTGCTTTTCCAAAAAGAACAAAGCATTTTAAATGTGTTAAGATTACAAACTACATGTCTTGTTTTCAGCTGCAAGATGTAGATTTAGAAAGGAGCAGTGGGTTTGAAACCTAAGAGAATGTACCAGCAGTGCCCCGTGCAGCACATATTCCCCCTTTTCCAATGTGGTAAAATTATAAGGTGATTAAAACCCATTCTCTACCTGCATCTGCCTCCCCTGTTCCCCAGATATACTTACTTCACCACATTAATTTATTTTTTTTCTATTTTCATTGCCTTTTCACCGGAAAAAAAAAAAGGAGGCAGGGTAATAATGAAATCCTTCCGTCAAAAGACTTAGTTTGACGCAAATCCCCGTTGGATGAAAAATATCAAAACAAAATCCCATTCTTTTAGGCTTTTTGCAATAGGAGTTCTTTTATATAAATAGCATAAAATAACACATCACTTTTATCAAGTAATCTTAATTTATATTAAATTTTAATATCCTTTAAAGCCCCATCAAGTAGTGTAGTTAACATCACATAGAAGCTTTTATTTGCACTGATAAAAAAATAGAACTTGAGATTTCTACTTATACAGCTTTATTGGTGGGAACTCTTGTAAATACAGCTCCTGATTATTTTCATAGCATTATTACAACTATTTTATATAACCAGTCCTTTCTTTTAAACAGTCTGGAGAGCTCACAACTGTGCTCTGAAAGCAGATAAACGAGGTATGGGACTGTGCTGCTATACTTTTATTTATGCATTTGGCACTACAGTATCTCTGCTCTCCTCTTGTAAAAAACATTGCTATATTTGGGGGAAAAAAGAGCCTTTTTTTTTCCTTATGAATTTGCAGGTGCCTCGATACAGAGCTTTGGTTGACTTTTGCATTTTTACATTGTGGCACCTTACCTTCTATGAAGGCGTATAGCTGAATTCACCAAAAAGGCTGCAGAGCTTTGTTGACTTCTTCTAAAGTGTCGGAAGAACAGAACAGGTAAAAATGGTGTGAGATAGAGAAGAAAAAGAACAAGAGACACAGAAGGTTTGGAGAAGATATGACTGTAAGATTAGACTATTAAATACCAGAACTAGTGCAGCTATCCAAAATACAAGCAAGATGCATCTAATTTAGGAACCACCAAGTATCCTTGATGTGGTATTTTGGTAAGTTTGGGAATTTCCATCTACTTAATTAAAATAACTTCCACTTATTCAGTTTAACCATGTGAAATTGAACCTAAACTTTTGCTATATACCAGGCTCTTTGAAGAAGTCTATGAGTTCCCACAAGAGTTTTCAATTCCACGTTTTACAAATCCCATTCTCCCACGCAGTATTTCACAACCTGCAAGAATCAGTGTTGTAGGATAGCCAGTTAGTAATGTATACTTTCAGTAACCTAAAAGCAGTAAGCCAGCAGAGTTATTTGAAAAACTGTCGTAAACTTGGTAGTAGATGATAATAAGGACAATCCAAGTGTGACAGAGTAGCTCATAAGTTGTGATTTCTGTCCCAATCTCTACCATTTTTACAAAAATATGTTTTATCCTTCTCACCCATTTCCTCTCCGGTGTCCCAGTAGGTAGCTGAGTTGAAATTCTGTAATCAAAACCTGTGAAGATGGTATCTAGATATGTTTTTCCAAATGGAACCATGCAGCAAAGTTCATTCCAGGACAAAGCCTTATTGTAGTAAAGTGATGACCACATCATCATCTTTTCCTTGCCAGAGCATTTCACCTTCAAAATGAACCAGACCATGTTTTCTGGCTCTTAACAAGATTCCCACTACTTTATTGGAAATAGTCACATATGTTTCAAAGAGCTGCCCGAATGTCACACTGACGTGTCCATCTTCTCCCACCTGTCCAGTTCTTCTGATGATCAAGCACAGCTCTTCTACTTCCTTACCCACGTGTGAGTGAGCTTCTTTCCCTCTCTGCTCTGTCCGAGACCCTTCAGGGGGTCTCCCATAGGTAGGATCTCCTCTGTGAGTATGCGCAGGTTTAGACGCAAGCCTGTCGTCACTGCTGAACGGATTCTTCCTCTGATACTCAATGTGATCCTCTGCCCAGGTCTGCCAACTTTTCCTCAGGTCACCCACTGCACTGGTAGCTTTAGCACTTTCCCCTTCATCTCCTTCCATTTCTTGAAAATCTTTTATGGCAGTCAAGGAGGAAGCGAATTGGTGACAGGCTGTAACTGTGGTTCCTGTGTTCACTGTCAGCTGTGAAGGGAAAACAACAAATCAGCCGGATGATTTTTGGAAGAGTTTTGCCCGAGTGAGAGGCAAGACTGCTGAAAAAGAGGTTAAATATCTGAGGATTTTAAGTCCACTCATAATTCTACTGCAATGAAGAAAGTAAAACTGATTCAGCTGAAATTCAGAAGTAATTTAGGAGCACAGGGCAGTAAGTTATGCTTACAAGATTACACACACGGTGCTCCACCGGTCCCGCAGTTACCGAGCAAACCCCACAGCCCCCGTGCAACACAAACATAGTGCAGTACTCACTCTTCTTGCTATGACTCCTTTTCAAGAACTTTATCCTGGTACCCGGCAGGCCCGCTGACTTCCCAAACAATCTGATGCAGTGCTGGCTGAGCTGAGGAGAGAGCAAACCATTCCCCGAGCGGCAGCAGCGGCACACCAACCCATGCACGGGGGTGGGAAGCCTTTCTCCTGCCTGAACGCTGATTAAAGGTGGACAAATTCACGCCGTGCCGACAAGGTTCGCTCGGACTGTGGAATTTATATGCACAGAAAATATTATCTGGAGCCGAAACGCCAATACATGGTGGGAGCAGGGGGATTTTCCTCATCAGGCGCTGCAAGGAGAAGTAAAAATCGAGTAAGCGAGCGCGTCGCTGTCTGCAGCACCCTATTTAGTGAAGAAGACAAAGGCAGGACAGATTGTTCTCCCTTAAAAGGCTGTGCTGCACAGCCATGTCTGCCGGCTGCAGCCCGCGGGCAGGCGGAGGTGCAAGTGCCCCACCGCTCCCGGTACGCGGGCTGCCCACCGCCTGTGGCATTCCACGCGCTTAGATTATGGACTATCTGTGCAGGACATGGGTATTCTGATGCATTAGGGACAGACTTTTATATACCTACAGAGATCCCAATGTGCTGTAACCGTGTCTTTGCCGGATCGTATCATCCACCTGTTGAAATATGCAAACGGGAATTTCCAGGTAATACCTAAGTAGAGCTGGTATTTTCACGGACATTTGGAGTTAAAACACAGGATTAGAGCTGGATTTTCTACGGGGAAATGGACAGAAATGCCAATTCTGAAAAGTTTAACAACTGAATTATAGATCGGGTACTTCCCTATTTTAGAAAGATTGTTATTTTAAACTAAGATTTCACGGGCATTTGTCCACATACGTATGTTGGTGATGTTGCACATGAATCAATGAGCAGGGACAGGGTTCCTGAAATTCCCCAGCAGAACCTGCAGGTCAGTCAAAAAACACTTGTGTTGCCTCTGGGTCTAGAAGAGTGCACGGAGTGAGCAGAGTGGCAACATGATCACTACAGAAGGGAATTGGGAATAATAAACAGCAGCAGAATAATAAACATGAAATAATGGCTTTTCATTCACGGTCTCCCACTTTGAAGTTGAAACTCGTGATTGTCATATGATCCTCTTGTTATATTTTTTGTGAGAGGAAGGTGGTTAATTCTAACTTCTTGGATAAATTTCAACTTGAGTAATTACACTTTGTGTATATAAAACCCCCCTGAAAGCCAAAAAGGGTAATTTTTCTTCCTTTCCCTCCCTAAAAGAGTTATGTAATGTTTTTAAGATGACTCCCCACATCCACACTAACAAACTGCTTGATTTTCCTCGGTGGCATTGCAGGAATGTATGTTCCGTTCCCAAACACAGCATCGGAAAAGCATTTTGTTTTTATGTCAGAATCAAATACTCTGTAAATCTTAGTTAGTAATTCAGTTTCAAACTAAGTTGAGCAACATGTATAAACTGCCAGAGATTTTGCATGGATCATCAAGCCAAGAGCCAGAAAAAAACAGGGCTTTTGTTAGTCTTCTGTAGGAAACAGTATCTGTGAAGAACAGGTATTCACCTTGTGAGAAAAGACAGCAGTGCCCCGAAGGTAAAGCAGTGCCGATAAAGTAAGCAAAAGCCAGTTTCAAAGAGATTATGCTTAAAAATAATACCAACAACCCCTTCTAATGAGTTTCTAAAAGGGAAGCAATACAACTAAGAAATTTAAACTGAGACAGATTGGAAAAATAAAAGCAGACTTCTTCCACTAAAGCTCTCTCAGCAATTCCAAGATTTTTTAAACAATCTCAGGCTTGCAGGGTTTGTCAGCAGTTCAGCAATGCATTTATTGCTGGATCTCAGCACTCAACTACTGAGGTGAACAAGCTGGATCCACATCTACCTCTTTTCTTTCTCTTCTAGGAAAGCCCACGTTTAGCTGCCAGGTCACTTTAGATTGCTTTCTTGTCAATCATCAGGGCTAAAGCTTCACAATAACCCCAGTTTTGATTACTGCAGGAAGGGATAACTGGNGGAGTTAAAACACAGGATTAGAGCTGGATTTTCTACGGGGAAATGGACAGAAATGCCAATTCTGAAAAGTTTAACAACTGAATTATAGATCGGGTACTTCCCTATTTTAGAAAGATTGTTATTTTAAACTAAGATTTCACGGGCATTTGTCCACATACGTATGTTGGTGATGTTGCACATGAATCAATGAGCAGGGACAGGGTTCCTGAAATTCTCCAGCAGAACCTGCAGGTCAGTCAAAAAACACTTGTGTTGCCTCTGGGTCTAGAAGAGTGCACGGAGTGAGCAGAGTGGCAACATGATCACTACAGAAGGGAATTGGGAATAATAAACAGCAGCAGAATAATAAACATGAAATAATGGCTTTTCATTCACGGTCTCCCACTTTGAAGTTGAAACTCGTGATTGTCATATGATCCTCTTGTTATATTTTTTGTGAGAGGAAGGTGGTCAATTCTAACTTCTTGGATAAATTTCAACTTGAGTAATTACACTTTGTGTATATAAAACCCCCCTGAAAGCTAAAAAGGGTAATTTTTCTTCCTTTCCCTCCCTAAAAGAGTTATGTAATGTTTTTAAGATGACTCCCCACATCCACACTAACTGCTTGATTTTCCTCAGTGGCATTACAGGAATGTATGTTCCGTTCCCAAACACAGCATCGGAAAAGCATTTTGTTTTTATGTCAGAATCAAATACTCTGTAAATCTTAGTTAGTAATTCAGTTTCAAACTAAGTTGAGCAACATGTATAAACTGCCAGAGATTTTGCATGGATCATCAAGCCAAGAGCCAGAAAAAAACAGGGCTTTTGTTAGTCTTCTGTAGGAAACAGTATCTGTGAAGAACAGGTATTCACCTTGTGAGAAAAGACAGCAGTGCCCCGAAGGTAAAGCAGTGCCGATAAAGTAAGCAAAAGCCAGTTTCAAAGAGATTATGCTTAAAAATAATACCAACAACCCCTTCTAATGAGTTTCTAAAAGGGAAGCAATACAACTAAGAAATTTAAACTGAGACAGATTGGAAAAATAAAAGCAGACTTCTTCCACTAAAGCTCTCTCAGCAATTCCAAGATTTTTTAAACAATCTCAGGCTTGCAGGGTTTGTCAGCAGTTCAGCAATGCATTTATTGCTGGATCTCAGCACTCAACTACTGAGGTGAACAAGCTGGATCCACATCTACCTCTTTTCTTTCTCTTCTAGGAAAGCCCACGTTTAGCTGCCAGGTCACTTTAGATTGCTTTCTTGTCAATCATCAGGGCTAAAGCTTCACAATAACCCCAGTTTTGATTACTGCAGGAAGGGATAACTGGAGAAGCTGCAGGATGAGATTATGGAGATGCATAAAGGTGTCCCGTGCAGTGCTCGCAGGTCATGAGCAAAATCTTAGCCATCTAGAAAAAGAAAGCTGTCCAAAATCAGCACAGGAAACACAGAACATGAGTTCAGTGCTGAGCCGGCCTGGTCCTAATAAACAGCTTACCAAAATCTGGATAAGGCAAACCTTACAGATCAACACAACAGGGAGATCAGTGACTACGGGATTAAAATTATCAAGACTAGATATTAAAATAAAATATAATCCACAAGACAAACCCCTTTCTGTCCCTCTGCCGGACCATCACACCTCTGCTCCTTTCCTGGGAATATGTTTCTCTACCTGCTGCGACACCCACGCCGCCGGCGCTGACCTCCTTCCCACGGAAAAACGAACGCGACTCCTTTGGCACCTGTTAATTCTTAATGTTATTTAATGCTCCAGATCCTTAAATGTGGCCGGGAGAGGCCGCAGCGCGCCCCTGCCAGTGAAACACCCCTGAGCGAGCGCGTCCCCAGTGTACATGGAGTTATTTATAAACCATACGCAGGCACTGCTGTACTGACACGTGGCGTGCGTGATAAAGCACCCCCAAAGTATAACTACAAGGCGGATGAGAAGAAGATGAAATGAGCAGCAACTTCCAAAGAGTTCCTGCAGCTCCGTGCCCCGATGCCGGCGCTGCAAGGTCCACAGGGGTCTCTCCGCCCCACGCCCCTTCCCGGGCTCCTACCGCCGCTCCCGCCCCTCGGGCCCGGCGGCGCATGCGGGAGGCGGGGAATGGCCGGACATGGCGCTGGTGGCGCCGGCGCTACGGCGCTATTTGCTGCTGCTGGCGCAGGAGCACCTCGAGTTCCGCTTGCCGGTGAGCGCTGTGCGCGGCTGGGGCCAGGGACGCGACTGGGGCCGCAGCTGGGCCTGGGGCCAGGACCGGGGCCAGGGGCAGTGGCCGGGCGAGGCGCTGCCCTGCCCTGCCCTGCCCTGCCCTGCCCTCCCCTCCCCTCCCCTGCCCTCCCCTCTCCTCCGCGCCGCTCCCGGGCAGCGCGGCCCCGGGTGTACCCGGGGAACCCGGACCCCGGCGGGGATCACCTCTCTCGGGGAGAGCCTAGGAGCCCCCGGCGCCCTTTTCCTCGCCGGTCCCCGCGTCCCGTGCGAAGGCATCTCTAGGCATGAGGTTCCCTCTTCTCCCTCCTGCCCCAGGTTCTTGGAGAGCCTCCGCGTGGTGGCTTTAAGGCAGCACCTTCCTTGCCGCTCGCTTTTCCAGAGCCTCTGGCGCTAGGAGAGGTTGCTAGCAGAGTACCCGGGGCTCCATGAGAAAAATGGAATGCTCTCAAGTTTTTGGCTTTGGTGACTTTTAAAGTTTGTTAAATTACATGTCAGCTCCCGCCAGCGTGCCTTGGGTGCGGAGATGGCTGGTGCAGTCCTGGGCACACCTCTCCGTGGGCTGCCCAGAGGAGGTGGTGCAGTCATCGTCCCTGCAAGTGTTCAGGGAAAAACTGGATGTGGCATTCAGTGCCATGGTCTGGTTCTCAGAGTGGTGTTCTCTCATCAGTTGGACTCGATGATCCATCCCAGAGGTCTTTTCCAACCAAACGTAGTGTGGGATTCTCTGTCCCACTTGTTTATGGAGATGTGCGAGGGAGGAGAATTGCAGGTATCTTGGTTTTCAGCAGGAAGGCTTGGGGAGCAGCAGGAATGGAGTTTCTCTGAAGTCCTAGGGCCTGTGGCATGACCAGGATCTAGCAGAGGTCTCCAAGGCCTTGGTTGTGTCCTGGTTGTGAGGCTCCCTCACACCGGCAGCACTGAGGGCTGCTTGCTTTTGGCTTGTGATCCTGAGTGTTTGTTTCCATGCAGTTTGTTGACTTGTGACTTTTTTTTTTTTCCAATGACAACTCACGGAGTTGCTATACACCTTACCAGATTTTGATACCTTAAGAGCTCTTGTAGGCACTATCTTGAAGAGCTAGTAATATCCAGGATAGCAAGTTATTGTTTAAAATAGTGTTGGAGTACAGTTGTTTTGTTAGAATTGGTAGGTCAACATAATGCATGTTAGAAAATATTAATGTGTCTTGAATAATTTATTTTCCTTGTTTTCATTAGGGTTTTTTCTGTGCATTGCTTTTTACTGTTTGCTTTGTGGGACTGGAACCTGAATTTATGTATTTATTGTGATCAACCCGATTTTTCTTTAGGAAAGGTCATCAAATAAAGTAAAAAGAAGATGATACGTATGTAGCATATAAAGTTTTTCTTTTTGATACCAAGGTTTTGGTGACAGTTGGTTTATATAGCTGTGGAAGAAAGCAGAGCTATTTCCCTTTTCTTCTATTGTGGTGACTGCTCAGCTTGTTTGGTTTTGTGATGAGCCGCGTTAGGGACGTGATTTGTCAAAAACTTTATGAAACAAGCAAGGACAGATTTTCAGCCAGATGATCTGCTGATCCTGGCCCTGGTCAGTATTACTAGTGAAACATCACTTTTATGTGAATTACTCAGGAAAATATGTTAAGAAGAGATAATATTGTAAGAGGAATATTGTTGTGAGAGTGTAGAATTTACCAGTAAGGATTTTGATGGAAAAAATGTGAAATGGTGGGATTTGATTACTGAAATTTGCCTGACATTTGGCAATAAATTCTGAGAAAGCTGTTTTTATAGCAGAAAAGTCTTAATTTTCAGTTCATGAGCAGTATATACAATCTGAATTTACTTGTGAACTTCTGCCCTATCTACCATTTGCACTAGAATTACTTGTGCTGCCCTTTATTTATTTTTTTTTTCTTTATTAGTTAATGATTCTAAAGCCTGACCTTTATGTTTTCACTTTAGGAAATAACATCATTGCTCTCCCTTTGTGGTGGACAGTTCAGTGGTGAGCAGGAAATTCGTGTAAATGTAAGTGAGGACCAAGTGTTTTACTTGAGTGTGTGTATGGTATGCAAGTATGTTCTTTACAGTATTTTTGTTAAACGTAGGTAGCTGAACAAATATTGAAGTTTCTTAGGAAAATCAGGAATCTTCCCAAAAATTAGGAATTCTCAGTTCCAGTAAAGACTTAGAACTGAAAAATGATGCATGCTATGCACCTCAGGATGTCTTCACTTACCAGCATGAAAAGAAGCAGTGC
The DNA here is from genome assembly GCA_013400515.1 of Erpornis zantholeuca. NCBI lineage: Eukaryota > Metazoa > Chordata > Aves > Passeriformes > Timaliidae > Erpornis > Erpornis zantholeuca. The sequence goes on from VZTN01011484.1 coordinate 254,222, forward strand.
CATCTGCTGGGAGGCTCTTCTTGCTTTTTAGGATAGCTAAACCCTGAAAACACTCAGCAGCAGTGTGGAATTGGTGTTTGCCTCTAAATCAGTGAGATAGATGAGGAGTGCAGCTAGGAAGCTGTATGATTCTGGTCTCAGTACTTGGTCAGAGAATGTTACTGGGATTTAGTTGCTGCTTGTGTCTAATGAGGTGTTTCCAGTCTTCAGAGGATGAATAATCAAGAGAAGTGCAAACAATATTTTACCAAGTCAAAATTATGTTGGAAAAATTAAACACATAACGGAATTTCTTAGACATTCAACCTGAGTAAACAGTTTTGTCTCAAATTAATTATTTTATCCCCACGTTCTGTGTATGATTAAAGTTAACACTTTTATTTTTTATTAATTTTTTCGATCTTCAGTATGCATGTTCTGTTTTTATAAAACAGAATTGTGTAGTTTTGTAATTCATGTGACATCCTCCAGCCAGGTATTTGCCTCACTTACCTGCTCTTGATTGCAGTCTCCATTTTGGATTCTCAATATTCCTTCAGAAGAGATGGCAAGGGGACTAATGAAGCGGACAGTATGTGCAAAGTAAGAGATGAAAAATCTTGTAAATAATAACATAAGCTGTGGAATTTTGTTCTCTTACGTTGTGGCAAATATCAATTTTATATGGAGTCATAAAATAAAGAGTCTCTGATTCCCTCTAGAATTGAAGATGTTACTGGAGCCTCTAGGGCTCTTGTAGGACAGATTACATAGCATGCCTGTCCTCTTTACTCAGTGTATGATCAGTTCAGGGTCTCGGAATGGTGTTCTTCACTCCAGAGACAGTACTTGTAGCATCAGTCATGTTTTATGTGCCTTGTATAATGCTGAGTTAGTGGCTTGTTCTAAAATATGTATGGAATTAAAAGGTAGAACCAGTGATATGTGAAAACTGACAGTCAGTTTTGGATGGGTTGTGTCACCCTCCCATAGTGCTGGCATCTGAGCCTTCAGTCCAGACTGCTGCAGCAGAGATCTCTTCTGGGAAATTCAAGAGCACAGGAATGTGCTGGCTAGTGATTGTTCCATCTGGCCCTTTTTAGACATGTCTGAATAACATGCTTTCCAGTGAGGCACGTGAGACAGGCCTTGAGGTATGGTTCAGGATGAGAAACAGCATAGGTGTGCTGCGTTTCTCTGACCATACTAAATTTCTGGTGTTTGTGGTGTGTTCTTCAGAGCTTGGGCCCCTCTGCAGAGTGTTGCATAGTCCCTGTTGGGTGCTTATTGTGTCAGATGTTGTTTTACCTACAATGACTTGGGCTCTCCTCTCTTGCCTAAAGAACAGAGCACTGTACTTCAAAAAGCAGTTGTAGGCAACTAAGGAGGTAAAGTATGACAAAACAGCTTGCAGATGTTCTGGACACCGTGCTCTCTCAGCTAATGTATGTTGATTTTATGTAGAAAGCATAACTAGCCCATGGGTTATTTTTCTGGCCTACTGCTGGTTCTGGGGAGATGTGTTAGTTTTTAGAGTAAGATCACTGGAGCACCTCCATTGCACTGCTAATTAACATGAAAAGCTCTGACGCTTTTGATACATGTTACAAAACAAAGAAAAGCATCAGTGAAATATCAGCCTAGGATTAAAAATAAGCCTGTCCTTGTTACAAACGAAAATGAAAACATTTGCCAAGAATTAAATGCCACACTTTAATACTTCATGAAGTAAAGCCTAGATATGTTGGCTAAGAAGGTTAAAAGGAGTATCTGTAAGGCATACAGATACTTTCCCTGCTCTGTGTGACTGCACTCTCAAAAACTTTGTAATTTCAGGTCTGTATTTGAGCTGTGGGGCCATGGAAAATCTGCAGGGGAGCTTTATGCATCTTTGAAGAACTACCCAACAGACAGGATGGTATGCGTATAAAGAATCTGGATAATAATGATTCCTTAAGCCTACTGAATAGCACTGCATCTGTACTAATGAAAATGTCTATGCCTTTTTTTTTCAGCTTCCATATCTACAGTCAGACTCTACTTACAAAATACATATTCATACATTTAATAAAACACTGACCCAAGCACAGAAAATAAAAAAGATTGATGTAAGTAGATGGTTAAGAAATCTTTGTTTAGTTTAATTTATTCACGTTGTTCAGTTTGGGTTTCTTGAAGATCTTAAGGAAGTTTATGGCTTATGTCTTACCAGGTCTAAATGAGATCTTTGTGTCTAAATTAACATTCCCTCAGAATTCACAATTTCTTTTTCTTTTTCTTTTTTTTTTTCCCCTCTAAACTGACTGTGTAAGGCATCTACTAAGCCAAACAAATATCACTGCTGATTTTAGCCTGGTTTGTTGGGGAAACTGAAGCTTATTGCTCAAAACTGTAAGATTCAAATGGCAAGAGTTTGATGCTAGATTTTTGGAAAATCTGTTTACTTGATTTTCTTATTAGGCTTTTATTGTTGCAGAATGTGGAACAAGTGACTTCAGCTGTAAGCTGTGCATTGTGTGCTGGTCTCCTGTTCGTCATCATGCTCTTGTCTGCACTCGTGTGCTCCTCCTAACTATATCAGTATTTCAATTAGGAAATTTTTCTAAATTACTTCTTACAATAATTTTTCCAAATTGCTGTTTATTTCAGCTCTTCCACATTCTATTTTGGCAGCTATTTATTCAGTTTACTTAATTTGCAGAGACTGAAATTATCTGTATTAGTAGCAGCTATTCTTCCCTGTTTGTTCAGTTTTTGTGTACATGAAATAATGCTGAGTATGTGAATGGTTGTAGCTTCACGTCACTGAAATTTCACATCCCATTGTTCACTATCCATGTTGTTTTTATAACTTGAAAATTGGATAATTAATATGCACAGTTAATGTCCTCTAAAGTTGAAATCTGTTCAGTAATAAAAAGTATATGATTCCTGATTTCTAATCCGTAATCATTTGAGCTATTTTTGTTTACAAGAAAGGCATTTCAAAACTCCAGAGAAAATTGAATGTAGTTTTTAGTACTAATGTGCTATTTCTCTCAAGTGAAATTGTGGTTTGTTTTTTTGCTGGTTTTTTGTTTGTTAGGTTTTGTTAGTTTTTTTCCTTGAGGGAGAAGGTACCTATTTAAAAAAAATCAACCCTGTGGGTTTTTTGACTGTTTTCCTTTATTATATAGGCCCTTGAATTTCTGCCATTCAAAGGAAAGGTAAATTTAAAGAATCCAGAACACATCTTTTGGATTTTGGAAGATTATGGAATGAACCCAAATGATGTTCCAGAAGAGCCCATTCATCTGTATTTTGGTAGATGGGTGCGTGAGTATGCTTGCTTCAGTTCTTATAAGCTTGTATTTTCAGGAGAGTGTACTTCAGTTTAAATGTAAAAAAATAATTTGACCTTTAGTAGAAGCAGAAAATAAAATTGTCTGAATCCGTTTTTGCATAATACTCTGAAGCAAGTCTTGGGAGCCTTTACTGTGAATAGGAAAAAGTGGCTTTACTGGACAATTTAGAGGTGGAAAAAAATGAAGTTGTGTCTGGGAACACACCTTAATCTTGCCATCCACTGAGACAACTCAGCACAGCAGTGAGACTGCACAGCTAGGGTGGTGTGTTACATGTTTTTGGACGTGGCTGCAGCTGAAAGCACCTGTGTCAAGGACATAGAAAGATGTACAGAGCTGTAGATGGCCAGTGGGCCTGCTGAGTGGCATCAGCCCCACTGGAGCATTCTGTAAGTGCTTCAAGTGATCCTGACAGGCACCTTCATGGAAAGGTGCAGACTGATCCCTGAGGCTTTAGACATCAGTGGGTCTAGCCCCCAGGCAGGTACCTGCCTGAGGGAACACCGACAGTGCAGAAGGAACCAAGTACAAAAACTGTCTGGAGCCTGTCATCTGTGGTCTTTACTACAAATATTCTTGCCTGTTGGCCATAAGAATTCTAAACCTGCTGCATTATTAGGATATCCTGAGGAAATCTGATCTAGTCTTTCATGTTTTTGTGAAGAAAAAATGGCTCCTCAAAGGGTATCTCCCAGAATGACACTAGCCACTGATGGGAATATGTGCTTGCAATGTCTTGGGTCAAGGGCAGCTGGAAGGAGGCAGAACTACTGCAGAGGTTCTACAGCTATGCTCAGTGGCTTGTGTACAGGAAAGTTCAAGATTCAAGTGATCTGTTAGGGCCTGTGAATATTCTTCATGCCTGTGATTAATGTGCAAGCACCCTGGGTTGTGGCAATGCTGCAAAACATTGCAGCTGTTGTCCCATCTGTGCCAAATTCCTGAAGTGTTCAAAAATGAATAAACCAACCTGAAAAAAAAGAGGCAAGTGTATTTTGTTTACCCAGTAAGACTGATGCCGAGCAGAGGTGGGGTGGGATAGTGTTGGATAGTGTTTGAATGTGTTTTGTTCCAGATTGCTTTGGTCTTCTCCAACATGCTTTGAAAGTCTGATGTAAAAATGTTAGCATTTGGTATTTGTTTGGTTTTCCCTTAAATTTGGTTCTGTCAGCACTACCCTAAATTTAGATTTTGAGTGGGACAGAAATGCTAGTGAAGAAATTCTATATGACCTTAAGCATGCATGTGTGTGTGCATGCATGTGTTAACATGCATTTTTAATCCTCATATTTTTGAAATCCTTACAACTCTGAATTTCCAGGAATGATTTTTCTGATATTTAGAATAATAGCAAAGTTACTCTAATTGTAATTTCTTTGCCAGAATTTTCCCTTTAAAATGTTTGTATATTTTCAACCTCTGTCTTGAAGAATTTACCTAGGTGTTGAACCAAGATATCTGTTGCTTGGAAAGAAGTCTGTCATATTTTCAGATGTCAGAAAGCAAGGTGATGTGTTGTGAAGTTAAGTTGCATAGTTTTGGATGGTGTCACTTAAGCAGGTCTGCTAGCATGTCTGTTTATATCTTGTATCCAGGACCTGACAGGGATTTTAAATATTTCAACAGATTGCAGACGGCCAAAGGGAACTCATTGAATCCTACAGTGTGAAGAAGAGACACTTCATTGGAAATACGAGCATGGATGCCTGCCTGTCTTTCATCATGGCAAACCACGCAAGAGTAAAACCCAATGATGTTGTGTATGATCCATTTGTTGGAACAGGTATATATATTTTTTTCGACTGGTGGGAAAAACTGCAAGATTAGGTTAGTACTTGCACTACTCATTTACCTGGTGCCATGGTTTCTGGTGCTCAGCAGATACTTGAGTTGATACCACAGGCAAAATAGTGTTTATAAAATTGATGGTTTGTTAACATGAAAGGGATTTTGGGGGAAGGAGACCAGCTTCCAAAGATGTAAATAGTTCATTTTGCACTTCTAAAAAGTCTGTCTTCACTGTGGTATTTTGTGCCACATGGCTTAAACACCAATCCATGTGTGGACTGCGTAAGATCAAAGTGACCAAGAATTGGAATTTGGCTGAAGCACTTCCTGCAGTCACTTTCAGGATATTAGGAAGAGCAGCATTTTAGAGCTCGCTCTTTTGGGGAGTGCTCAGGGCACTTGTGATGGTATAACACAATATAGCAACAGTGAGGTTATAACATTCAATTTGGAACACTTCGTTGTGCCATTTATAGCCTGTCTTCAGGGTAGTATTGCTCACACAAGTATTGCTTCCCCAGCTGAACTTTTCTTTTCTTAGCCAGGAGGGGGAGCTTTTATTCCACGTATTACTGTACATGGCATAGAAGGACTTCCTGCCTCGGGGAAACTCAGCTGTACGTGGAATAGCTGGTCTGTTGTGTCAGATTATGCCATATAATTATACCAGAGTATATTGTGTTAAGCTACCTATAGTAGTTTCTTCAAAAAGAAAACAAAGATTGTGTTTCTGACCTGAATTTTAGAATCCTAGAATAGAATCATAGAGTATCCTGAATTGGAAAAGACTCACAAGGATCTTTGGACTCCAACTCCTGTCTGTGCAGAGGACACCCCAAGGGTCACACCATGTACCTGAGAGCATTGTACAAACGCTTCCTGAACTTTGTCAGGCTTGGTGCTATGACCACTTCCCTGGCGAGCTGTTCCGGTACCCAACAACCCTCTGGGGGAAGAATCTTTTTCTAATACCCAACCTAAACCTCCCCTGACACAATTCCAGGCCATTCCCTCAGATTCTGTCACTGGACACCACAGAGAAGGGATCAGTGCCTGCCCCTCCTCTTCCCTTCACAAGGAAATTGCACACTGCAGTGGAGTCTTCCTTCAGTCTCCTCCAGGCTGAACAGGCCAAGTGACTTCAGCCACTCCTCATGTAGCTTCCTTTCAAGGTCCTTCACCATCTTCATCCTCCTCCATTATATACTCTCTAATCTCTTTCTTATGTTGTGACACCCAAAACTGCCCCCAGCACTTGAGGTGAGGCCACCCCAGTGCAGAGCAGAGCAGGACAGTGCCCTCCCTTGCCTAGCTGGTGATGCTGTGCTCGATACATCCCAGAACAGGGTTGGCCCTTGGCTGCCAGGGCACTGCTGACTCATGTTCAACTTGCTGAACTTTAATCAAGGTGGCCACATGTGAGAAGCATAGTTTTAGAAATATTTACGTTAATGGGAAGATGAAGAAAACTCTCCGCAGGAATCATTTCAGAGAAGTTAGGCAGAGAGAAGACAACACTAGTAGGGTCACTAGTAGACTAAATTCACACTGGCATGTGTCTTCTCTGTGCCATAGAAAACAGAGCATAGATACAGTATTTTCAGAAACAGAAGGGTTCTGTGAACTCTGGTTTTGCCTTAGATTTTTGTTCATATATGATCTGATTTTTTTTCATGCATAACAACATCTTACAAAATTTTCTCCTCTTCCTTGTGCTTGTACTTTGAAAGGTTCAGGAAATTCCTCCATTATTTCTGAGCAGTTGGTTTCAGTTTGCTGTCTATGGCTTTTTGACTTATTTTAAAAATCTGCTAACTTAAATCATGAAAAAAAATCTGTAAGCATTCTTTCTCTTGGGAGGGAAAATTGAAGAAAAATAGAAGGGGCAAAGACAGAAGGAGAAAAGTTGCATAGAAATGGCAAAGCTATAGAAATTCAAGATAAATGTTGTGTTTCAGTTCAAAAAGTAACACAGTCAAAGTTCTCCCCAAATTGCCTAGGGGTTTGAATTACAATTTTTTTTTCCTCTAGGTATTTGTAACATAAAGGCTAGAGATTAAAGGGGACACTGGAGATACTGATGACATGCCATTTGTCAGTAGAGTGTATTAATGATTAAATAACAGTGGCTTTTGCACCTCTACTGGGTAAACCCCAGGAATTTCAGTTGTCTCTTGAGGACCTTCAGAAGATTTTTCAGGATTGTCAGTACAACAGTGTCCTGTCACTGGGAGTTCCTTAGAACTGGTTTGGAGTTGAGAGTGATGTAGTGATTTTGAGCTGATGGGTTTGGAAAAGCATATATTCAGGATTTGATGAGCATTTTGAAGAACTGCAGTTTGGATTTCCTTATTGGTTCAGTTTTGTTACCTCGCTGGGTTTCTGCCTTGTTTTTTACCCTGAAAAAGTAAATAGTACCAAATCAGAATGGCCTTGCAAAATGGTTCTTGCTTGTTGGAAACAAACTATTTTTTGCTGCATAAGCCAAGTCTTTCATGTTAGTGTGAAAGTGGACAATAGGTATTTGTCCTTGGAATATTAAGTGCCCCTTGACTGGGCTGGCTTTTAGGAGACTTGATTCTTCTCCTAGACAGACAGTTCAGGTTATCTCAGAAATGTTATCGATGGTACCTTTGGAAGATACTTGTGATACTGCATAGGTGCAATTTTTATTTTTTTTTCTTAGAGATCCTGGAGGACCAGACCTCATCTGAGCTGAAGAAGTGGAATAATAGTGTATGATAGAAAGGCATGAGGTTCTGTGCCACCATCATTCTGCTAAGAGTCACCAGGGACATGACATACAAATGATACCCTTTGTATGCATCTGTTTCACATACAGATCAAAGGGCTGGCTATATAAGAGTATTTAAGTATTCATGCACCTTCTGTGTGAACACAATTGAACTAGTACAAGATGGGATTTATTAAAAGCTGTACATTTATGATTTCCCAGCTTCTTTTTTTGCCTGTGATTAAAAATATTCTTAGATGGGCAAAGGACTTTCTTCTTACTTTTTTTATAGGACTGGGTGGTATGCCATACTTGGGGTCAGGGCTAGCTAAATTTGTCTTGACCCTCTGGATGTACTGCCCATCTGTTCTGAGGGATTGCAGCCAAGAAGGGAAATGGGTGATTCCTTTGGGGTGAGTAACCTTGTTTTTCCCTGATCCATTTCACAAGAAAAAGCAGAGGAATTTTAAAAGTTCTTTTGTTCTCGCTCACCTTTGGTTTTGGTAGAGTTTGTTACCACATGGTGTACAAGTTTTCTGGTGTACACAAGCTGCATTAGGGATTTGCTGGTGCTGAGTGGGTGGCTCAGGACAGTGCAGCCATCTGAGATGCTTCTTTCCATGCTCCTGGTCAATGGGAGAACTGGTGTCACCCTCCCCCCCCAGCCAGTTTGCACATTGTCAAATCCTTCATCCTACAACAATCATCCCCTTTATTTAGCAGGATTGTTGACATCAGTGGGCTTCACAGCCTTGTTCTCAGTTGCTGTTCTGTTCTAAACCATTCTGGTAGCCACAGACCTCTTTATTAATAGCTTGACCACACAGGTATCTGGTCATCTTCTGCAGTCTGTCCATTGTTTCATTTGGAAGCTGTTAAAGAGATAATGTGATTTATTCTTTACTATGGGTTGTTCAGGTGCTGTCAGTTTCAAGGGGAAATCACACTTCTTTGGTAGGGTGTTTTTTTTCTTTTTTAATCAGGAAGATAGGTTGCAATAGCAGTGATTAAAAAAACTGGGTTTATTACAGAATAAGTACGCTGGTAAAACTACTGACAAAATAGGCAGCATACTCACAGAAAAATGCATTTATATGCAGTTTACACACTTCAAAACAATTACAGAAAGTTTCTTGATATTTATGTTTACATTGGAAATATTTATGTTTGTAAGGCTCTCAGACCATTGTTTCATACAACATGGGAATAGCCACCTTACAAGGTTTGGTTTTTAGACACAGTTGAAGAAACTGGCTTTGAGAACAGACACAGTAGAACTGCCATTGGTTTGGTTTTCAAATTTTTTGACAACAATTTGAAATTCTGCTCCTTGCAAAGTAGAATCAAAAGTTTTGGTTCATGTAATGATTAAAGGGTTTTTTTACTGCTTTAAAATACAGAAAACCATAAACAAAACTCCTGGGCAGTCTTCAGAGATAAGGAGTGACATAGGGCATATCAAGATAAGGAAAGTCATGTATAGCAGACAAAGGACTAAGTGTTACTATGTCTTACTATAATTACATAGTGATTCTAACTGGTTGATAGTTTTACTTCTTTTTTTAGTGTTTTTTTGGCTTTTTTTCCTTGAGTCTAGTGTGCTGCTGGTGTAGACTCCAGAGGTTCCTGAGGAAAAAATCCTAACACAGGTAATGTTTATGACAGAAGGTTATGCTTTTCCTCTTTTCTCCCCTGTATAGGTGGCCTTCTAATCTCCTCAGCACATTTTGGGGCATATGTGTGTGGTACTGATATAGATTACAACACAATCCATGGATTAGGTATGTTATGTATTTCTAAGACACTGAAATTGTACTCTCTGCAATTTAAGAATACTGATGGTAGCACATGATACTTAGCAGATTTTAAAGCAACATTAATCTTCACAGGATTTATTTGGTCATACTTACTTTTATTCACCAATTTACATGCACCCTAGTTAAGATATTATCTTATTTTTAAGCAGGAAATATCTTTGGAAAATAATGATGAAAACCAAAACAGTGTTTGACATAATACCACAGCTGTGTGCTCTTCCAACCTGTGATGCAGGAAGCTCCTCATAACCTAACCCAGGAAACCTGATCTCATTCTTACTTCTCTGAAAATATGCAGATTATATTTGACCTAGTGGACAGGATTGTGACTGGTGGATGGAGAGAGCACCTTGCAAACCAGTATTTTTGTAAATCTGTTCTTTGACACCCTATGCAGATGATGCAGCAGAACTTCTCTCATGTATTTTTGTTTTTCCTTACTACTTGGGAAGTTTATTGAAAGTACTTTTGGCAGGTTTTTGGTGACATTAAAATATTTTCCTTTAATTTAAATGGTGTAGCATAGGAAAGCTTTTCTTATATAATAGTTTCTTGTTGAGTATGCTTTTTTTTTTCTCTTTCCATTCCCTTTCCCCTTCCAGGCAAGGCAAGCAGAAAGAACCAGAAATGGAGAGGGCCAGATGAAAATATCAGAGCTAATCTCCGACAGTATGGTTTAGAGAAATACTACCTCGATGCACTTGTTGCTGATTCTTCAAGACAGATATGGAGGAAAGGGATGTTGTTTGATGCAATCATTACTGACCGTGAGTTTGTTACTGCCTTTTGTTGCCCAGTAACAGTGACTAAAACATTATTGCCTATGTACATTGATTAAATGTCTGGATGAGTGCTCAGGCCTGCAGCTTCTGTGTTTCCAAAGATGACTGTAGGGAGCAGCACTATGGAAATTTGATCTGCATTTGACGTCTGCATTTATTTTAAGGATAGCTCTAAATGTGTAACAAAGCTGGCAGTGATGCTTACTTCCACTGAGAGAATGTTACGATCACCAGCAGAAATCAGTATGGCTGAAAAGCATCCTTAGAAGAAGTCTCCTTCTTCTAAGTGAAAGCATAACATGATTCCAGCATAGAGACTTCTTACCAGAATGGTCTGTATTGCTGTTGGCAGCACATTGGAGTCTGCCATGCATCTCTGATGGACTTCTGGAGACTTATGTTAAGTGCTTAATGTAATGCTTCTAAAGAGAAATTTTAATGTGTTTCCAATACACTTAACTACTGGAAGCAGGACCAGTTAGAAATGATCCTCTGGTCTTTTAGAAACCTATGTACTAAACACCATTTGTCTTATGTGAGAGGAAAAAGAAACCAAGAGAATGAATGAAAGACCTTGGTGCAGCAATTTCTGATCTCAGGTGCTGGCTTTTGCAATGACACATTCATATTAATTAGGAATAGGAAGTGTGGCTTTTCTTTGTGTGTTGCTTGCTAATTTTTATTTGGCCTGTTTGGCAACAAGACAGCGTAGAACATTATTATGGACTTAGAACTGAATGTGGAACAATTTGTAAAACTTATGCAATGGTTGCATTGGTGCTTTCCATGATGCTGAAACAAGTCTCACAAACTCAGATGTTTTGAACATGAAATAAGTATGTTTTGCTATTAGAAATGTGGAAAAAATGCATGAGAAATATCATTCTCTGGTTCTTCTTATGTGTGAGAATTACCATTTGTGTAACGTGCTGACAAGAAATTCCAATATACTTAACTTCATTTTGAAAAAGGTTAGTTAAGTGCTATAGGGGACATATTTGTGTCTGTCAAACAAAAAAGAATGGATTATTTATCACATGTTGGAAATCTAAGGAATATCTTTTAACAAACAATACAGCATTGTCCTTTGTCATGTAGCAAATGTGTAGGCTATTAGAAGCTCTTACAGCTGAAGGGACTTCTTTGAAACAGTTTTAAAATAACCCTTTGGAGCAAGAAACCTTCAGTAGATCTTGAAATTTCCCTTACTGACTTTTAACTTTGTAAAAGTTTTCTTTTTTTTTTGTTTTTCAACTTTGTATAAGCTGCTGTGTGTGCACTGTTGTGTATGTATGGTGTAATTCTGTGTTGTTTGAACAAAGGGCGAGGTTCTCATCTCTGCACTTTGCTTTTGCTCTGTCTAGCACCATATGGTATCAGAGAAGCTCCTCGCAGAATGGGATCGCAAAAGGAAACAGTTAAGTCGGTTGAAAGAAGGTAGGGAAGCTGTCTTGTCTGTTGTAGAATATAAATGTCTTAATGGAAACCCAGGTGCAGTTTTAGAATATTTATTATTTCTTGGTTGGCTGTCAGAAGTTAAAAATGGTAGCAATTTTAATTAAAGAAAACCTCTTTTTGTTCTGTTTGCAAAATCACTATGTCGCTTCCTGAAATCTTCTCAGTTTTGTTCTCCCTCCTTATTCTTTGCATATGTTCAGATTTTGAATCCTATTTCTCACCTCTGTGAGCCACCATTACCTTGTATTTCCTATTCTCAGAAACTTCTCTTTGGTCCCTGCAGGCTGCAAAATCAGTCTAAAATGGAATACCTGTAATTTCACCTTAACCTTTTTTCTGTTGCATTTTCCACTGCTCCTTTCTCTTCAGAAATATCCTGTGGCTTCTCCACTGCCTGGCCTTCCTTTTCTTCTGGCTTTTACTCTAATTGCTTTAGAAAGATGGTGTGCAAAATAACTGTTACCAACATACCTGTGATTCTTTAGACTCATCTTTAGCACCTGAGGAAGTCAAAGAGACAGTTACAGGGGCACTTGAGAAGTTGAATTCCACATAGTAGAAGTTGTACTCCTGGAATGTCCTAGGTAGCTTTGCAAATCTCAGATAGTGCTTTAGTGGTTTAGTGTATTGGTTTTTTTTATTTATTACAATTTTTAAAAATTTAGGTTTTACCTCTGCTCTTGTGTTTGTTTACACTTGTACATTTTTTTTGTTTAGCACAGAAAATCACTTCTTTGTTTCATCCAGTTACCATCTAAGTGACATCTTTTTTGACCTCTTGAAGTTTGCGGCAGAGCACCTGGTGATGGAAGGAAGATTGGTTTACTGGCTGCCCATTTACAGGCCTGAGTATGTACTCTTGATTTCTGCTGTGTTGTGTGGCAGAATGAATGTTCCATTCTCACTGGGAGAATTCTCAGCTGGAGCTTCCGTAGTCCCAGCACTTAAGAGTCATGCCCAGACCTCATATTTTAAAATTTTGTATGAGGGAAACGACATTTTGTAATGAAGCTTTTGAATGGAGATAATTCATGACTGTTACCAAAAAGAAAATGCCTTTGCCTGTCATTGCAAATGCATGTCCAGTGGGTTTGAGGGTTAAGCTTAAAAAGTTAGACTTTCAAGGTGTAGGTAGATTTCTCAGACAATAGAAGCAAGGCTGGTATTAGTCAATGTTTTTGCTAGAAGCTGATAGAGGTGTGTAAAAATCATCCTTGGTCCTTTGGGGTTTGGTACTACTGATTTAGCTTTCTTCTGAGAAACAAGTCAAGCGACCAAGAGATGGCAGTGAGAGGCAGGAAGCATCTGGGAGCAGCCCTGTTAGGGACGAGAGAGGCCAGCAGAGACTGAGGGATCCTGTCTGCTCCATACCGCAGCCTGGGATCAGAACTGAGTTTCTAAGGAGAACCAGCTTTTTGCTGGTTTGCATGCCTTATTTCAGCATCTCTTAGATTGAGGTTTTCTTTTTGTTTTGTTTTTGTAAAAATTTTTCACTGTAAAGTGAGGAGTTGATGTACGGTAGCTGTTTCAAAGTGGCTTCCAGATACAGATGTGCTCTGAAGGTCGTTTTTACGGTGTCGTATATTTCTGTACAGTCAGACTGTACTGATATATAACGTGGTGGTTGTCCCTGGTTTCACTGTGGAAATGGCTTGTGATAGTCCTATATACCACATGCTGTTTTGAAAATTTGGAAATCAAAAGGAGCCATTTCTGTTACATGCTTCTGTAACAGGAGAGTGCACTTACTAGTTTGCATTTTTTGGTAAATAGGCCTTCTTTCTTCTAAGACAATTCACAGACAAAGCAGTGAATGCCACTCGTATTAGTATTATAACTAATTTTCATATCAATAAAATCTGTTTGAAATTACTGAACTTATTTTGTTCATCAAAATATGAGAGTTTTTCTGTCTGCTCATTGAACTTTCTCACTACAGCAGTGTAAAGTGTTCTGCTTCACGTAAGTAGGGTACTGCACACTGGGGATCAACGTCAGCTGCTGTTTTGGGGAGGTCTAGTTGAGTTGGCTCTTAAAAAGTGAATTTGTACATCCTACTATGAATTGATATACTAAAGTTCCTAGAATTAGCATAGAATAGTAGGTTAGTTTATTTTCAGCTGTAGTAATGAACATTAAAGTAAGTAAATGGGGGGGGGAAATACTTTCTACTAGCATGTTGCATTATCAAATATCAGTTGGCAACACCTGCCTTCAGTTTCTTTTTTTCAGATTTTTGTATATTACCTTAAATTAAAGCCAAAACTGAAATGATGTCTGTTAAAACCACTGCTTCTGTATTTCTTACTTGTTTCTGAGTTTTACCTGAAAGAAGGTAGAAATACATTCATTAATGCTAACAGAAAAGGCATTTTAACAAAGTGATAATGATCTCTCCCTCTGCAAGATAGCATCTCATTCCAAAGTTTATTCTTTCAATCAGACATTGAAATCATTGTTGAGTCCAAATACTTCTAATTCCATTAAAGTCAGCCTTTAATATTATTATTGAGAGAAACTTTTAAAATGTTATGGCCAGAGTGTCTACCTTTGTAAGAGAAAGAGACAGTTTGGTGGTACTAGATGCATCAAAACTCTCATGTAATAGAAAAAGCAGTCGAGAATTAATTTCATTCTCCTTTGTCAGAAGCATGTTCTGACTTCACCTAGCAGAAGCAGATGCTTTTTCTACATGAGAAGCGACTGAGAGGTAGTTTTGTGGTCTGGAAATTTTGGAGCAAAGCAAAGAGGCATTACTGTTTGAATTTTTTCTTATTTGCAGATCTGTATTTGGTATTGAGTTACTTGTTTAACAGTTCACTGTTATCTTAAGAAATGCCAAGTTTTCCACCAGCACCTAGATGGATCCTATTTTAAGCTGTTACATTGACTTCTCTTTTTCCCAGACCAACACATTTACTTTCATTCAGAAAATCTATGTCTTTATAGGAAAAATGTAAAGCTCCTCCTTTGTACCTTTTAAATTCAGGTCATAGGGTAGTAAGTCGTTCAGTTCTGTGTTTCAGTGTCTGACTTCTGTTGGCCACCAAACACTGGAGAATCATAGGAGCAGGTGTTTTGTACAAAATCATAGTCCCTAACAATACCAGAATCCATTTTCTGTGTTATCTTTTAGTAACTATTACCTGAAAGCTTATTACAAGATCTAAGAATAAATGACTAATCTATATTTCAGTATATGGGAAGGATATCTCATCTCATATTTATCATACTAGCTAGATCAATACTTCTTGCTGCTGTAGTCCCATGCAAAGCTCTTAAATCTTTAAATTTCTCTTTCAGCATTTGGAGAAAGAGAAGCATTGAGAGCAATCTAGAGAAAGCACTTTCTATATAGAAAATAGTATGCTTATGAGGTGGAGCATTTCAAACACTGTAATTCTTCTATAGATAGCAGCAACGTTGGCTTATAATTAAATCCTATCTCATGTTAAATGATACAGATTTTTTTTTTTGCCATTAGAAAAAGTAATTATAATGAGATAAATTTGTAACATCAAATTTTGAAGTTCAGGAATGTCACTGTCTAATAAGAGCTGGCTTAATAAGATTTGAAATTAAAGTTCAGTGATCTCCTTTGAGGGAGCCAGAGTAAAGTGTCTTATTCCTGCAACATCATATATGTTGACTGTTGAATATGTTGTTAAAATCACAGCTCTTACTGGATAAGTTACTATTCCTGCTTGGCTGAGATACTTTCTGTTAGAAATTATACAGGCAGGTCTGTGTGTGCATACATTAACATAATTTAAATACATGTAGAAAATGGTGGGGGGGAGTGTCTCTTTACTGTGAGGTTGTAATTTATTCTACACACTGCATATCAAGAAGATTGGAGTATATGATGTCAAAACTCTGGAGCACCAATATCTGAATTTATTTAATCAGGTTAAAGTGCATAACAACTTTCTACTGTGGGCCTTTTTGTGAAGAGTCTGTAAGAATTTTGTTTCAGATGCTAGTCTTCCACTTCATGAGCCTGCAGCACTGTGAATGTTTATTTCTTCCAGATACACAGAGGAGATCATTCCCCGTCATCCATGCCTGAAACTTATTAGCAACTGCGAGCAGATGCTTTCCAGCCACACATCAAGGCGCCTCATAACCATGGAAAAGGTGAAAGAATTCAAGGTAAGCTTGAATTCTTGATTATATTGTGTAAAAAAGTACCTGTTGCGTTCGTGACAAGTTCGTGCTATTCAGCATTTGATCCTTGTTTCTGTCACAGTTTGGTTTTTATGATCAGAGTTAGAGCTTTTGTAAGATTGAGTAGTGATTTAAGGGACTGTTCTGGTTTTGGTTTCTTTTTTGTTCTCAGTTTTTGGTAGACTCTTCATCCTGAAAAAGCCCCTTGATAGTGTGAAAAAGATCTTTGAACTTAGGGTTACTTGTTGGAAATCCCTTCCACATTTCCCTTAATGCCCAAGTTTCCATTGATTTCAAAGTGTATCTCAATGCCCAAGTAAGTACTAAATATCTCTGTGGGTCTTGCAATACAGGTAAACCTTATTTAATTCTTTTACTTCATCTTTAGAGTGGTACATTTTAGCTTTTGAAGTAATACTGAAGTCGAAACAAGTACAGCAAAGCACACTGGCTCTTTTTTCTGTTTGTTTTGTGACACACTAAGTGCCTCTCCCAAGGCATTGGGACCAGGGAATATTGCATACAGCTCTCCTTACCTTATTCTTGGTACTTCTCTCACTTAATACTGTCAAAAGAGACGCTAAACACATGAGGCAAATTCTTAATGAGAATTCACTCAGTGAGCAAGTGTTTTTAGTACATTCCTTGTCAGCTGTTTCAGATGGCAGGAGATACAGTCAGACTGCTGTGTCTGTGTGGTGCTTGCACTAATGACACAGCAGGGTTGCAGTGCTGTGCTCCTAATGCTAATGGTGACTGCAGTTCTCAAGCAACACCTGAACTTCTATAAACACTCTGTGTGGAGTTCAGCCTCGGAGCTGCCAACTTCACCAGTAGCAAACCAGGAGGGTAAATGATGAAAGTTCTTGACATGTGCGTCTCAGGGTGCTTAGGGAGGTTTTTGACAGCAGTTTTATTGCTACCAGTGCTGTAGGGTGACATATTTTCATCTCAAAAATATATCCACCCTTCTGAAAATAGACTTATATCATTTGTTACTCTCCTTTTGTGCATCACCTGTTCTTCAGTACATGGTTTGACAGGTTCATGTCTGGAAATGTTTAGCTCTGAGCACCTGAGATTAGTTGGCAGGCTTGCTGCTTAGATAAGACTGTGCAAGTGCTTACATTCAATATTCCAGATGTCTGTTAGGTAATTAAAAGAGACCAGAACTCATGTATGGTTTCTGATGATGCAAAGCTTGTCTAGAGAACAAAATGCATGTTGAATAGGCTACTGCCTGTTTGGTTTAGGACTTTGTTTCGGTGGCTGAGATTTCCCTACTCCAGCATCCCTTGTCTGGAACATGTTTTTTCCTGTCTTAATATCCTGAGCAGCCTTTGAATTGGATGCTTCTGACTTGCCAGATGTGAAAATTCAAGAATTAAGAGTTTTGTGTGCTTTTCTTCTTCTTAAACGAAAGAGTGAATTTTTATAGATATGCCAAACATTTATGTTTCCAGACTGTTCCTGTGTGCTTTACTGAGCTGGTTTGTAACAGGCCCTCAATTGCCTTTTAATTCAGCTTAGTGCAGTGCTTGCAAGTGGCTGAGAAGTTTTACAAATCATGTTACTGTTATTATGCAGTTCTTCAGTTTCACCAGTGTTTGCCACCAATAAGAAATTGCAGATTTCACAGCAAATTTTGATTTCACTATTAACACTTCAAATAGCCTCTTAACTGGAAACTAGTTCAGTCAGTTGCTGAAATTGGTGGTGCAATTTGATTGGAATTATTTGTAATAAAAAGGAGACCAGAGTGAATGCAAAAAGTGAGTATGTCTAGGTGAAGTATTGATCTATCATGAGAAATCATAAGCGTGAAGATTAAATGTTGAATTGAAAACCTCACAAAACTGGTATATAACTCAGTAAGCATCTAGTTTGTTCTTTTTACGTTTACAGTGAAATTGTGCCAACTGGAAAAGATTTCTTCCTGAACTCAGTGTTGATATGAAAGGGCTTTTCCAGCATGTGCCCAATATGAGCAGAGGAGTTATTTTACTGTTTAAAAAAACATTAATGTTTTTAACATTTAAGGTTTGGGTTTTTTTAATTACCATTTCAGCCAACTTTTTGCCACTGTTCCTCCCAGCACAGCATTCACCCCAAAATGCACATTCCCCTCCTGCCTCCCCCACAGCACTTCTGCACACTGTCCCTCCAAAACCCAGGGTGGGTGAGGCAGGGGCAACTGCAGCCTCAGCCCAGAGCCCTATGTTCTTCCCTCCCTGGAAGGCATCCCGCTTTTTTAATGCCAGGAGAGATGCATAGAAATTGTGTGGTAAGATGAAACAGAAAACTTGACTGAAGGGCACACTCTGAGCATATGATTGCCCAGGAAGGGACTGTGAAGCACCAGGCACACAAACCCACCCTGCTGAATGGGTCAAGCATGTCCATGTCACGTGGTGACTCCAGAGTTGTTACTGGTGTAGAATTTTTCCTACTGAATTTAGCATGTCTGTGTCTGGATATATGACCCTGCTGTCCCTGGTTTGGTAACTGCTCCATTTTGTTTATAGCTGTATAACATTTGTACAAGTGGTTTCTATAGCTACTGTCCAGCACCAGATGTGGAGTAGTAGGAAGCAATGATAAGGCTAAGAAGACTTTTTTTTTAAACAAAAACTAAATGTGGGTAATTACCTTGAAGCTGAACTGGGACATGCTAGATTAATAAAAATCTTTAGAATGTCACTTCTAAATTTGCCAGGATTTAAAGAAAAACAAAATTTTCTTGTTATCGTTCTCTTCCATCTCTTCATTTTTTATTAGAGATCTCTAACACCTGTTTTAGTGCTGTCTTTAGAACAAATAAATTGTTTAATTAAGATTTTTTTTGACAAGTTATTTTCTCTGTAGAGTTAAATGAAGCCTATCTCCTGGTGTTCCCATTGTGCTCATTCAGCTCCCTGTTACAAAATATCATAAGTTAGAATTTGTTTGGAAATCCTTAGTCTCTGAAATCCAAGAATTTCAGTTACTTTGATCAGTTCTCATGCTGCCTATAAAACTTTTGACTAGTAATTTTCAACTGTGACTGCAATCTCCAGGTAGTTCAGGATTCCTTATTTTCTTTTAGCTTTTTTTAAGGAGCAATTCCCATCCTTGTTGGTGTGTGGGGGTTTTTGTTTGTTTTTTTTAAGCAACCATCTTTGTTAGACAGTCATGCCTGTACAGGGGAGAGGTAGGGAATGGAACCTCTTAAGCTGAAATTATTGTGATGTGGGCCAGGAACTTCTTTTGTAATCTCTCTTAAGAAATCCATGCCTGACTGCAGATCTCCTCTCATTCAGTGAGCAGAGTGAGTGTTTGCAGAGCTTTTGATAAGACCAGGATTTTCTAGATGGGATTCTGCTGTGGAGTGGTACACCAAGCCTGTTTCCATCTTACACCTGTGTTTTACTTGGAGTTTGTTCTTCTGCAGTTTGTTTGTCCTCTCTTTGCCCTAACCAGGTTGGAGGTAGAGGAGAGGGTAATTTCTTCCTTCATTCCTTCCCCCCGAATCAGCATTTTGTTTCCTATGGAATCAAGATGAATGTTGTACACATGTGTGACCTCTTAGAGGTTGTGGGGATTATTTTTTATCTTAAAACATTTTTGATCCATATATCATTATCCTTCAGGATCAAATACCCTGTCCATTTCTCAAAATAGGGGAATTACCTAGCATTCTTGTTAAAACACATCACAGTGACATCAAAATATATGTTTATGTCAAAGAAGGTTGTCTGACCTGCCATTTCAAGAGAAAAAATTGTTTTCTGCAGAGTAGCTTGGAGAAGTGGGTACTTCTCACAGGCTGGCTGTGAGGGGACTGTGTCTTAAACCCTTTGTGTTTCCTGCCTGGCTCTAGTAGATTTGTAATTTTGGTTTTTTTTTCATAAACATGTTAAAAGCCTATTGTTTATCAGCCTGAGGATAGTCAGGGAGATGGCAGTCTCTCACAGGTGACCAAAAGAAAACAGATAGTACTGTGCCTCCAGTGGGTTTCCTGAAGTTATTCTGCTATTTTCCAACTGTGCAGTATTTAAATAGAGCTGCTGCTACTGGTTTACATGCTTTACATAATAGATACCTACTTGATACTGAACATTTTGCAAGTTAATTTAAGCTGGTGTCACATTCCTGATGTCTGCTGGGATAGCAGGTGAGAGCTACTTCACAGTAATATCTCATTGTGTCCAGAAGAGGGCCCTTCTACGTGCACATGAGCGTCTTGCTTTGCTGAAAAACCTTTTCTTTCACTCCTTTAGAATGCATATTAAGATATCTGAAGCTAGGAGACATGTTGATCTTGCTAGGTGAAAACCTGGAAAGGCTACAGAATAGCTGAAGGGAGAGATTGTCCACTAGGATTCTGTTCGTCTTTGCATTGTAATCCTTTTGTAATATGAAAATACTAACGTCTACTTCCATGTTTCTACTAATGCTAAAGCATTCCACAGTAACTTTATTTTCAGATGTAAACAAATAACTATGCTTTTTTAAGTAATGAACCAACATGTATGTTACTGCATTGGTTTAAAAAACTTGAGAAGAAACACATGGTGGAATAGAGGCTTGGTTCTGTTGTGTGCTTGTTTTTATTTTGTCCTTGCACCATTCAGTTGTTCTGTATGAGGCTGCTTGTCACTGTTCCTTCCTGCTATTGAGCATAATAATAAACTGACATCACCCAGAAGCATAAAACTGTTTTTAGAAGCTGCCATCAGTTTTCTTTAACACTCAGATTAAAGTTTGATGTAATGTTTATCTTACAGCATTGCTAATGTTAGCTGACAAGTATCTTAATTGTATAAAGCCACAGTACATGATGAACTAAACCTTTGTATATACAGTGGGCCAATTTTCTAAACTGTGTTCTTGGCTGGTGTCAAATACATATTACGTGTAGGGATTTACTGTGTCAACTTTAACTTTCAGAAATATATGAATGCTGCACACAAAAAAAATTCTCTGAATGTGCTTCAATTACTGTAGGAACTCATTTTAGCCATTTGTGTGCCTCTTCTGTTTGTACCTGCCTTCCACGGGCCTCTGCCTGACTGGGTTCTCCAGCTGGTACTTTTTCTGGAAAGCAACCTATGTATTTTCCATTCTAGAAGTCCGTGGAGCAATGGTACCTGTGCTCATTTAGCCATGTAAGAGTGGGATTCTGGTGATGTCAGCTGAGATATTTTCAGTGACAAGTGTGTGCCATTGAATTGTAAAACAAAGACCTCACTACTTTATCCTTGCGTGTAATGGTTTGAAAAAGCCTGGAAGCAAAGTGTTGGCAATCCATGCTGAACACAATACCCTCAGTCTAATGTTTGCCTTTTGATGCCATGCAGGATCAAGATGAGAACTCTGGCATGTTGGATGGTCAGTATATGCCGTACAGGGGACACAATTCCTTCCGTGAGAAGTATTTCAGTGGTGTGACAAAGAGGATTGCCAAGGAAGAAAAGGACAATCAGAAGTAAAATATTGTATAAACAGATTAAGAAATGAGAAAAGAATGAAGACCATGTTTCTTTGTAAGGACATCTGGATATGAACATTCATTTGGATGCTTCAGAAAAATAAATACTGCTTTTAATTTTAAAACAAGATGAAACCCACAACCAGGTTGAGAGCAGTTATTTTTAATTAGCCTTGTTTATAGCAGATTTTATTGTACAAGTTTTTTGAGTCTTATTTAATTTATATTTGTACTTTCAAGTACTAATGATGATTGACTAAAACAATTATTCTTCTTTCACCATTAACGTTTACAAAAAAGTAGTAGTATTATTTGGCTTCCTAAACTGTGAACATCTGTCCGTTTTAAAAACACGTGGTGGTGATCAAGGGTTGCTGATTAAGAAGATCATTTTAATTTGTTTTGGTTTTTTGGTAAATGGTGTACAATAAAGCAAGGTTGGCGTGAGGTTTTCTTTAATTGTTGTATGCAGTAATTGCTTGTATGAGTTCCACTTGCTCGGGCTGAGGTCACAAGTGTTCAAAACAAACAGCACATACAAAGAAACAACTGGGCCCATGCACACCCCACAAAAAGAAAAGCCTCTGTGACCTGACAAACTCTGGAGAGCCTATTAAACCCTGTGAAGCCTATCCACATCTGAAGCTCATCTGTACCTTGGATTTGCTTTTGCATTCCTAAACCTTGACTCTTGGTCAAGCCAACTTCTGCAATTTTTGGTTCAGAAATTGATAGTTAAACCAGTAACAACAGCAGCATAAAATCAGTAATGGTTCCCTAATGGTATTAGCCTAATCAAATCTTTGAAACCAAAGCTGTATTTGTTAAAGGGCAGACTTTGCTGAATCCACACCACGTCCATCATGGAAATACCTCATTTGAAACCCACTAAGCCCATTAATTCAGGATGTTAATGGCTCTTCTCATTTTGGTGGTCACATATGGTCACATATTCTTCAGCAGGGCCTTGGTGAATGTATCTGTGCTCCAGCCAGAGCAACCCCATTGCTCAGTTTGCTGCAGGTCGCTGGCTGTGGTCATGTTAGAATCTTTGTGGATCATAATTTTTAAGTGCTTCTCCAAGGAAAGCACAGGTCATTGTGTGTATCTGATTGAGTTCATTAACTGAATTTGCTCTTCTGTGTATTGTGGTCCTCAGCTGCAGCAGAAAAGCTTACAAACTCAATGACAACTTAGTCTGGCCTTCTGGATCTAATCTGTGGTGTGTTAAAAAGTTCTCAAAGAGTGATTTATTTTCTGTGTTTCCATTATAAATCACTTTGTTTTGACACTTTTAATGTCAGCCATATAATAGTTGTTCTGGACTCAACTTGGAGCAAGATCAAAGCTCAGAAAATTTTTCAAAAGCAGAATTTGAATTGATCACTTTCAAATAATACATTTAAAAACCTGCTGCTTCTAAAAACCTGTCTTCATTTCAGCATTACAATTTAGTATTCAGCTTTTATTACTTAACAAAATTAATTTCTGTTTTTCATAGGCATGGAATTTTTCTAGATGTATTTATTATGCACTTATAACTCCATTTTTGTGAAAGTTACCTTACACATGATCTAAGTGGTTATACAAGAAGCAAGGTAGTGGCAAATCTAGCTCTGTCTATTCAATGAAAATGATTTAGTTGATTTCTCCTTCGCCTGGTCCAACTTCTAGTCCCTTCAGGAGTGGTGTTGTGGCCTCTGTTTAGCAGTCCATACATACTAGCTTTGTTATTCCTGAAGGATACCATTTTGAACAGAAACTGTCAGTGCATTTGGGGTACCCCATGAACACGGGCTCATCAGAAATCGTTTAGAATTAAAATCAGATGTTCAAGCTCGGCTGATCCCCAGCTTTAAAGCTATCATTTGGAAATATTCCTCGTCTTCAAATCTCTCCTTGCTTAGTGTGCACTCTCCAGCCCGTTGTGCGAGCAGCCTTCAGAGCAGAGGCGTTTATAGGTGTAGAGCTGTGACACAGTCCTGGCGCTCCCCCTGGCTCAGGGCTGCCGGGCAGCTGAGTTACCCTTTCAGCAGGATTTGGCCATCAATGGCCGCGGCTTCTGGCGCTTCCCTTCACTCTGCTTCCACCCAGTCTCTTTCCCTGAGAAAAGTTTCCTGTGCCTGGCGGGGAGCGGCAGTTCGTGAGCCCGCGCTGGACTCTTGCCGTTGTCATCCTCTCCTTTGGGGTGGTTTGTGCCATTTTCCAGTTTTTAAAAATAAATGTTATTTTTGGAGTGCTTTGTTGTGCTGCGGCAAATTGGATGGAGGGAGGAGCTGAAAACAGCTGCGAGGTCGTATGGGCAGAAGCTGTCTCTTGCTGTAGAGAGCAATTTGTTGAGGCAACAAAGGGAAAGAGTCCCCCTCTTTCTACAGGATCCCTTTACCTGGTGGTGGTGTTCTGGCTGCGAGTCTTCCACATATCTGTGGGAAGAGAAAGGGAAGAAGTAGAGGAAATCGATTTTCTCTGCATTCACTGTGTGCCCTACCTGTCCTACCTGTCATCTCTCTCTAATACTTTTTATAATTAGTGGCCAATTTGACCAAGTTTAACAGAAGGTCAAGGTCTGATGATATCTTACAGATAATGGAGCTACGCTTTTTGTTGAAATAGGCAGAGGGATTGAAGAAAATGACAATCTCTTCGAAGGAAAGGCTGTAATATGCATTCAGCTCTCATTAAACATCAGAGAACCCACATGGAAACAAGACCTGGACAAAAGCTCTAACCAATTTTTTTGTTTCTGCTGCTACAACCAGTGCTGGCTCTGCTACTCCCTGATCTTCTCTTTAAAACAAAGATACACAAGTAAAAGCATACAAAAAACTTTTTTTAGTGGGAACACAAGGGTCTTGGCTGAACTTCCCACTTCTACTCAAGCTGAGGCAAACTCACAGAAACTCAGACTCAGTAGTTTCTCCTATCACTGCTCAGAGGAGTCAAGCAGATGTGTCAGCTTAGTGAACTTCCTGAGGATAGTGCAGCTCTCCCTGTAAACCATCCTAAGAAACTGGTGTCTATTAATGGGATGACAGCTGACTCTGGGTCCTTTCCAGTAGAGAGGCAATGTCCCCTCACAGGACACAGGCTCTCCAACAGCAACTCTTGAAGGTTGGTTTTGGTGGATCCTTTATTTCCTCTCTGCCTGTTTTAGAGGGCTGGCAGGCTGTGGTGGAAGTCCTTGACATTTCAGTGTCTCTTTCCATTAGACAAGCACTCGGCCTTGTGACTTAACAAGGTCACAGGTGTTCATACGCACCACAGCTGGCAGAAGGCAGTCAAATATTTTTGAGTTCTCAAAAACTCTCAGGCTCACCTGTCCAAAATTACTGAAAAATGATGCTAAGAAGATAAACCACGGGCCTTCAGGCTGTTTTGATATTGGTTAAATGTAGAAATGTTATAGGGAGGAAATGCCTTAATAATTCTGAATCTTTGCTTTCCTTCTATCTCTGCTTTTTAAGATTTCTTCTTAATGGTTTTTATCAATGTCTCCAGGACAATTTCACAGCTTCAAGGCCATCAGCCAGAGAATGGTATTACAGATGGTGACCCTGTGACTTTGCACTGTTCTCTGGCCACAGGTTTTCCAGAGACAAAAATATCCAGTTCGAGCAGGGAAGAGGGATGGGGATGCCACACAGTGGTTGCAGGTTTCCCTGTTGGACAAGAAGCAGCTCTGGGGTTAGCTGGCAGGAGGTTCATCTGCTGGCTCAGCTCCCATCACCACCATGTTTCTCTTTTCTGACTCTCCACCCTTTGTAGAAGCTGAGAAGAAAAATTTAATGTTCTTTCTTTGCTGTTTTGTTTGGTTTGCAGTTTAAACTGAGGTCCAGATTTGAACAAGACTGTCTTTTCAGTCTGGAAACTTTTTCCTAAAAAAATAGAGTTGTGGGTACCCAGGAGAATGAAGAGACCAGTATCCCTCTCCACCTTTCTTTTTTGTTTGATATTTGCAAAAAAACCCTGTTTCTTTAACCTTAGTCTCTCCTATAACTGATTTTGGTGATCACATAATTTAAAAGGGCAAAATTTAAAAAGGCATCTTACCTGTCCCCATGCTACCCTTTTTAATATATTTCTCTGATGTTCTGTTAGTGGCTCAGTGGGATGTAAAAATCTGACTTTATATGTATGTATCCTCACAGCTGTTTTCACTATAGTTCTCTGTCCTGGATGCTGTTATTTCGTACACTGTATTTTGCATGTTGTACTGCCTCTCGCCAGTTCCAGCTTTCCCAAGCCTGTGGGTGGGGAGGACACCACTCCAAAGTCCCAGAGAATGGACATCCTGCCTGGCTGCACTGAGGGCACTGGACCTCGAGGTTTGCCAAGTAAGACCTTTTTTGACTTTTGTAGGTTGCATAAAGTGAGGTGGACAGCTGAAAGGTAAAATCCATCGATAGGAGGCAGATCTTGGTGTCTTTGCTGATGCTCTTGGGATATTGGCTGACTGCACTCAGGGAGGTGCCCAGGAGGTGCCTCAGAGGCTGCTGAAAACTCACAGCAGAACAAGGTACAGGTGTGTCAGGCTTGACAAGGAGTGCCTTGGGTAGCAAAGTAGGATCAGGATATTTTGCTTCATTTAAAACTCTTGCCCAAAAGTTAATTTTTTTTTAAATTCAGGTTTTAGGTGCTAGAAAAAGATGATTTTGTACAATGAGATATTAACGATCATCTGAGATTCTAATCCGGATTTTTGTTGCCTTACATAAAAGAGGTGAAAACAGAAAAATCTAAGCATGTTCAAAACAGCATAGTATCACTGTGGTAATCCAAAAGGAAATTTTATTTGAATTTTTTTTTGAATGAAAACTCCACTTGGTGTATAAAAATCTGTTTTAAAATTTATTTTTCATGCATTCATTCTAATAAATACTTCATTAGTAAAGTGCAAAATAACAGGCCATGTTATTATATGTAATGGGATAAGTAGTTAATTCTAATACATAACTCCTAACAGTCTCATCTCCATAAGGAGATACCATTGGCAAGACAGTCATATTTAATTGCAATACTTCCTTCTCTGGAGTCTGTCCCAGAAGATGGGGTGTTTCTGACTGGTATCTAGGGATGGATGTTCAGTGCCATGACTGGACACCCCAGAGTGTCTTTGCTTTTTCCTGAGACCAATATGAAAGGTTTCCACTAAACACTAAGAATTATGCTGTGTGTTTTGGAGGCAAAACTAATCCTTGTTAGGTCTTCTATTGATGTAGCACTAGGGGAAATGCAACTGGGTAATTGGAGTACAGAATAAATTTAGTTATGAAATTCTTAACAACTAATAGCCAAGGTTTCTTAAATACTATGTTTTTTGGCTAGGCATGAAACACAGCTATGTGGAGAAAATCCTGTGAGTAATTGGATCTATTACAGAATCACAGAATATGCTCTGTTGGAAGGTACCCAGTCAGGATCATCAAGCCCAGCTCCCAGCCCTGCACAGGACAGCCCAAGAGTCACACCCTGTGCCTGAGAGCATTGTCCAAATGCTTCTTGAACTCTGTCAGGCTTGGTGCTGTGACCACTGCCCTGGAGAGCTGTTCCAGCGCCCAACTTCTTCTCTGGGGTAAGAACCTTTTCCTGACATCCAACCTAAAACTTCCCCACCTCAGCTTCATGCGTTTTCCTTCCATGCTGTCACTGGTCACCAGCGAGGAGATGTGCCTGCCCCTCTGCTTCCCCTCACAAGGATGTTTAAGACCACAATGAGGTCTCCCCTCTGTCTCCTCCAGGCTGAACAGACCAAATGACCTCAGATGCTCCTCATAAGGCTTCTCCTCAAGGCCCTTCACCATCCTCATGGCCCTCCTTTGGATGCTCTCTAATAGTTTAATGTCTTTGTTATGTTGTGGCACCCAAAACTGCACACAATATTCAAGGTGAGGCTGCCCCAGTGCAGAGCAGAGCAGGACAATGCCCTCCCTTGCCTGGCTGGCGATGCTGTGCCTGATGCACCCCAGGACAGGGTTGGCCCTCCTGGCTGCCAGGGCACTGCTGGCTTACGTTCAACTTGCCACTGACCAGGATCCCCAGGTCCCTTTCTACAACACTGCTTTCCAGATGCTCATTCCCCAGTCTGACTCCCCAGTGTAGCTCTTTGCATTTACATACAGGCAATCTTCTCCACTGAGTTGTTTGTGGTCGTTTTCTTTGTGTGAATGTATGTGATGGGTGGAATGATGCCTCTGTGGTCACAATTCATGAATCGGGTTTGTTTGGAGGCAGTTTGCTTAAATCTGAGGTTAGGAGTGCTGGGCAAGTGCAATGGGGTTTATTACAGTAACAGCTGTGACAAAGACTAGGATAACCAGAATCACAAGCAGCACCATAGTACATAGGCTTCTGTCCTGCAGAAAACTTTCTATCTCATTAATAAACAGACCCATAGCAATTTAGGAGCATTTTGGGAAGTTTCTACTCTCTTTTCAAAATGCATATGTGGCAGAGAATACTTGTGTGCCTTTGCTCATGCCTCATTCCTTAACAATCCCTGGATAAATGAAATTACATGAGAAAGGGAGCTGGTTTGTTTAAGCAGTATTTATCAAAGTTGGCATTTGCAAAATGTCAAGTTTTGGTCCCCACAGCTTGGAAAGGGAGCTGTCACAGAAGTGTGTGTGCACCCCTGGTCCTGTCCTTGCCGAGGAGCTGGTCCCAGGCAGTGTGAACGTGCCGGTGCTCGCTGAGCGAACATCCAAGTGCCAGGCACCACCTGCGCTTGTGCTGCCTCCCCGCTCTGCTGTTCCCACTGACGAGCTGCAGGCTGAACTTGTTAAACTACTGCTGTTTGCTACAGAGGATGACCTGCCAAAAATCTGCACAACCCTGTGCCACTGGGGCCAGGGAAACCAGCCCTCCCTGCTCACCCCCAGCTGCCCTGGCTCTTTACAAAGCAAA
The DNA here is from genome assembly GCA_013400515.1 of Erpornis zantholeuca. Classification (NCBI taxonomy): domain Eukaryota; kingdom Metazoa; phylum Chordata; class Aves; order Passeriformes; family Timaliidae; genus Erpornis; species Erpornis zantholeuca. The sequence goes on from VZTN01011484.1 coordinate 282,664, forward strand.
GAAATTAATTCTATAATAATCATAGAATGGCATTTTTAGCCTTATGTAAAAATGTCAAGGCAGATAAGGATTATTTCTTAATTAAATACGGATTTTATTTTGGTTTTTGTTTTTACTCTAAAAGCAAACCAAAACACATTTGCGCCAAGAGCTGTTATATCCCACCCCCTTCCTATTTTTTTTAATTGTATTTTTATATGCCTGGCAGAATTAATGATGAAAATCTTTCCAGCTGTGACTTTGCCAGAATCCCTTTCTGAAGCTCCTACTAATTTGGATTAAAACTGGATGGATGAAAGCCTCAAACAGCAAATCCTGGCAGCAGATTTGCTGAGGCCCCACAGCATATACTTCTCCAACTGTTCTTATCTTCAGAGGAAAAAAAAAAGAGAAAAATAAGGAAACATAATTTTGTGATTACACAGTTGTTAGTATTCTCCCTGCCTTTCACCTCCCTGGGCTGGGACACAGTGTCCCAGCACCCCAGTAGCCTGCTGGGGCTCCCCTTTGCAGGACCGACCCCTGGCTTTTGCAGGGCAAGGTTTTAACTGCAGAATGGTGGGGTGTTTAAACACTATCTCATACCAGCTACACTAAGTGTTAACAGCCAGCCTGGATTTTAGAGAGCTGCCGCCCTGGGGTGTAAGAGTTCAGAGTGGCAACGGTGGGTGTGCAAGCCAGTCATTGCAGGGATGTGGAGCCACCAAGCTTCCTGAGTCCCGGCTGCTGGGTGTTCACCTCACTTGCTTAATTCTAGCAGTGTTGGCGCCGTGTTGTCTTACTGTCCAGGCTTCCTGGAGCCAGCAGCTGCAAGCTTTCCTACTGCCACAGACAATTAAATTAATTTCCTTAAATTGGACAAATCGATCTCTGGCATGTGGCCCGTGTTCCTGCTCCTCTTCCCTCTCGCCAGGAGAGCTTTCTGGAAACTTGTGAGCTTACTAAGCCCTTGCTTGGTGTGTTCTTCCCTTCATGGCCTTGCTGAGGCAGAGAAAAGGCAGTGCTCTGAACGTGGGCAATGCCATGGCATACTGACAGCCTCTACCCATGGCTTTGTGAGAGGGTGCCCTCTTCACCAGCACAGACCCTCCAGGTGTGAGGCTGCAGCTCACAAAGGCATCTGAAAGCTACTTGTGAGCACATTGTCTCAGATCCCAGTGCTTCCCAGAGAGGATGGCAGGAACTCCTAGGTGCAGATGCTCCAAGCACCTTGCTGGCCTGCCTGGAGCACCTCCTGCATGGAGAAGGACCATGAATGCTACCTGTTGTATTTATGGCATAGTCTGCTAATCATTAGGAACAACAGCAACTTTCCCCACTTGGAATTTCTGGCAAATCTGAAGATTTTGAAGGAAGTGGCCACTATGGGAGATAGTGTAGGCACAGCAGCATCTCCTGTCTCCTGCTGGCATGGAAAGATGTTGCCCCTCTGTTCTTCTGTGAGAGACCTGCTCTATCCACTCATTTCCAGTGGGCCAAAGGCTTTGTTTTTATGGGGTATGCTCTATGTCCCCATTAGCTGCTGTTTTGCTCCATCACTGTTCAGCAAGTATGAGCTCTTGAAGCTGTCTCCAGCTGCTTTGAGCTTTTCTTTCCTTCTCAGGATGCCTCGAGGTAGGGGTGAGTGTAGTCTCAAGGTGGCAGCTAATCTTTCATGTCAGTGCCGTATCTCAAGCAGTTGTGTTAGTCTCCTTCTAGTAAATGGAGAGGAATAAATCCAGAGCACTTGTACATCTGCTCTTCTAGAGCTCTCACAGATGCTCAACTCAGACTTGCTCATTTAGGAGCTACTCTAGTTGGTAGTGTCTGATATTTTGTTGAACTTCTTTGTTTACAGAGAAGCCAGTTAATTCACCTTAATTTCATATATGCATATAAGCTCCTGCTTCTGTTATGCTGGATAAGAATATTTGTGAAATACTGTTGCCCTCTTCATTTTCCAAAAATGAACCAATTTGGTTTTGATATTAAAGAAAAAAACAGTAATTCAAGAAACACTCAGGAGAGCAAACGCCCAGAGATCAAAATCTTTCTCTCTTGGCGGTCACAGAATTTATTTCCTTTTGTCCTTTTGTCCATCTTATCAGGTTTCTGGCTCATGATTTCTATGAGCTGCTGTCTAGTTCTCCTTTTATCGTGGGTTATCTAAATATTTATGCAGCTAATTTTACTTCCCCTTTCACTAGATTGTTACTTTATATGTATGATGCTTTGGGGAGCCGATGGGTGAGATACAAATCCTGTTTGGGATTACTGGATTACACTTCATGAAAGGTTTTACAGATGAGTTATTGCTTTGCAGCAAGTCCTCAGCCTGCGGTTTCACAAGCATGGACACTAATGTGAGAGTGCAGTGCTGCTGAAAGGAGTGAGGTTTGTGCCTTTTCCCTTTTCCCTGGTCCTGGCTTTTCTCACCCTCTGCTCAGAGTTACCCACTTCTACACTGACCATGATTCTTTATGGAGCATTTCTTGTGCCAGTTCAGCATATTAAACCCACATAAAACTGGTTATTTTGCTGAAACAGGTTACCCCAAGTGAGTGAATTTCCTTCTTCAGACATAAGCTCTTGGATCAGCTCGTTGTGGTCAGGGACCTGTGGTCTCTGTCACATCACTCCTAGACCTCAGGCTGACTGTGGAGGCTGTGCAGTTCCTTGCTGAATTGCCCAAGAACTTTCTGACAGAAGGTCACAGAGACCACGGCTCTGTGACCACACTGAGGCTATCCAACAGCTCACCTCAGAAGAAGGAAATTCAGCCCATGCCTTTGAGAAAAGGGAAGATACACTAAAGTGAGAAGGGTTGCCTTTGGGGGTTGTTTATTTGCTTGTGACTTAGTGCTTTATTACATTTTTCCCTTATCTGAAGGGCTATGTTGTGGCTGCTGAAAGCTTTCTTTCCTTCTTGGCATCCAGAGGCAAGGTGTGCCCAAGCTGACACAGAGGAACTATGAGGATCAGTAGCAGAGCTACAAATGGGATTTACCTCAGAGGCGCATATAGAGATTTGCAGCCCTGCAGCTTTTGCAGCTTCTCTTCAGATTTTGGAGGGTTTTAAGGTGTAGAGAAGTCCAACCACAGTATATGTCATAGAGCAAAAATTTTCTTTTTTTTGTGTGTGTGATTGTGGATATTTATTCATTCAGTGCAGTCTTTTAAAATACCTCCTAATTACTACTTCTCTTTTCCTTTCAAAAATTCTCTCTCCAAGTTGATTTGGCTTGTAATAGTTTCCAACACTGTGAAAGTGGCCCTTTTGGAACACAATATGTTTCTGCTTTGGTCTTTGGCCTATTTGGGTTTGCATCTCAGTGGCTGCTTATTTTTACTTAGAAATCGGTCCTTTCCTCTCAGTCTGTCAGCTGAGGGGTGTCCTGGGATTCCTTTCATTTGGATGCTGCAGTGTATTAACCCAGGCATTTCAGAGAGCATGCCTGGGTAGCTAGTGTAAGGATGTGCTGGTCTCGCTGGGGTTTGATGAGAGAGTTCCTGTCTGTGTGGGTAAGGCCTGAGTAGCAGGACATAACCCAGACTCAAGGTGTGAGATCACTGACTAGTTAATCCCACCCTGAATAACAGGAGGCAGCAGCAGTGTTGTGTAGCAGGTTAAGTCAGTCACCCAGCACACAGCAGCACACAGAGGAGTTTTGGGAGGTGTTTGGACTGAGGTGCTGTGTGGGGTTATTCAGCTGAGATGATGAAGCGCTGCAAGAGTGACAGAGCAGCAGCTGTGACTGCAGTGGGTAACCCAGAGTTCATGTCCTGCCTGAAGCAGGAAGGTGGTTTCTGTGTGTGAAATGCAAGAACACATTCATCTCCAGGGTAGGGAACATCTTCTTTGTGGAACATCTGCCTTCAGGAAGGCAGGGTTAAGACTCTTTCTGCTGTGGCCTTTCCTTATGCAAATTGTATGGGAACCCAGAACTCCTTATCCTGCAATGTTTCCAAATACAGAGCTTACAAAGTTACTTTATGTATTTATATAAACAATAAGTTCTCAGGCTCTCAAGATAAGAAAGAAAAACACTGATTTGTTCAAGCAGGTCTAGAGGAGGCCACAAAGATGGTCAGAGGTCTGGACCATCTCTCCTAGGATGACAAGCTGATAGTTGAGGTTGTTCAGCCTGGAGAAGAGAAGGCTCCAGAGAGACCTACAGGCAGCCTTCCAGTACCTAAAGGGGAACTATAGTAATGATAAAGAGGGATTTTTTTATCAGGGAGCGTAGGGATAGGAGAAGGGGTAACAGTTTTAAACTGAAAGAGGGTAGGTTTAGATTGGATTGGACTTTTAGGGAGCAATTCTTCAATGCGAGGTTGATGAGGCACTGGAACAGCTTTCCCAGAGAAGTTGTGGATGCCCCACCCCTGGAAGTGTTGCATGGAGCCTTGAGCAACCTGGTCTAGTGGAAGGTGTCCCTGCCTATGGCAGGGGGCTGGAACTAGATGATCTTTAACGTCCTTTACAAACCCAAACCATTCTATGTTTCCATGATTCTATGATTTGAGTGCCTTGCATTGTTGAATGCATTTGTCCTCAGAAGATCCTTATGAAATAGACACTATTCCCATTTTAGAAATGTGACTTGCCCGAGGCCATACATGATGTCATAGTGGAGCAGGAAAATGAACATCTCCCAAGCCTCAGGCTAGCTCCCAAACCACTCCACCAGCTTTTTTCTAGGGCCAATCATAACCAGCTCACAATGCCATGTATCTGCTGGGATTTTTTCTGAGCTAGGAGATCAGGGAAGCAAAATGTTCTGCATTTCTAAATCTCAATCTGCATCTATCTGTGAAACTAGTAATTTTGTAGGGTTCTGTTGTAGCACTTAATATTTTAGTGCTTGTGGGCATCACATACACTCATTTGCTTTCTAACTGGAAAGAATGGATGACCTATAGGAGTGTACTAAAAATACATGAAAGAAAGAATGATTTATAAAATTAGTGGGGTAATTCATGGCGAAATCTAAAGTAATTATCTACCATATATGCACATTCGCTTGAACGAAACTGTTTGGTACCATGACCAACAATGCAAGTGAATTTGTCAATTGCTGTTAATTTTTTCCAGACAATCAGTATGATCTTCAAGTAAAACTTCAAAGGTTATAATCTGCACTACTGGTTTCATTCACTCTGAATTGTCAGTTGTAAGAAGGGTGCTCTTTATTTTATACTAATCTACAGCAAACAGATCAAGACCTAGGAAACTGAGAAAATAAATTATTTTATTGTAGTGGTTATCTTCAAAGCTTGTCTGAAAGATTTTTTCCAAAGTCAAAAATGAAAGTCTGTGATTGGTAATGTCAAGAAATTTATCTATGGAGCATTGCTAGTCTGTGAGCACTGATGGTGCTGGGACTAAAACACACTCGTAGATTTTCATTAAAACTGGAACTGTTGCTTATCCTCCACATCTAAAGCAAGTATCTGCTTTATTTAACTCGGCATTGGGCTGAGTTACTCAGTATAAGAGACACAAGAATAACATTCATTTTTAAGAAAGCTTTCTGCTATTAATGGCAGATCTTCATGGGAGTCATATGAGAGCAGAGATGTCATTTAAAACTTACTGTTCTTCCGTGTCACCTTCAGGCACATTTTGCCAGATCTGAAATCTAGAGTAGTGTTGACACTATTCTCTCACTCAAGAGAGAACAGACCATTCAATCCTCCTCCATCACTCAGCAGAGCCGTGACAAGGTGAAGAGAAAAACATCACAACATTTCAGAGAGTCTGTCTTAGCCTTCTTCACAGGATGCAACACATCAGCACAAAGACAGAGGACAGGGTGGTGAGGTACCTCCAGCACATGCCTAGAAGATTATTTTCAAAGTTTGTTCTTCTAGAAATGAATTCCCATTCTGTGATGATGGATATTTTCAGTCTTAAAGGTAAGAAACTAGACTATTAGATTACTGGCTACCAGATATGGATAACTGATAGTGATGGCTGTTCCAGCAGCCTGTGATTTTATGTCTGTGTTTAACTCTGAGTTTCTAGCCTTTACTGCTACAGATGGATAGTGGACTGCTGTTCCTAAATGAAGTTGGAATAATAGACTCTAGAGATGGAAAAATACCTAATGGTCCATTTCCTATAGCTGCCAAACAGACTTTATTAAAAAAAGAACAGGCAAATATCTTCCATGGCAATATTTTACCATGAACTATTACACCTTCTTTATAGTTTGAGTGGAGAAAACGAGACTTAACAGCTCCTTGGCTTAAGGTTTTGCCAGTCTGTAAGTTTGGTACCCAAGAGTCTTCCAGTACCAGTCACCTTTTTCTTTGCAGATTTGGAGCACCTGGGAAGTTGGATAGGGCAGTTTGTAAAGTCCAACTAATCTGCTGTGTTAATACAAAAGTTCAAAAAAATGAGGTAAAGAATATTTGTTGAATCACAAACATGAAGCACCCAGTCCCACAATCTGCTTTATTTATAACAAAGCACGAGGACTGGAACTTTGCAGGAGTCCCTGCCATAGCTGTGGGACACGTTTGCTGCTACTATGGCTGGGTGTGCTTCACTTGGACTCCCAGCTACTCTAAGTGGGACAAAGGAGATGCCTTTCTTCAAAATGATCCCAAAACGATACTGTCCTATTGGACACATAACTGCACTGTAGTTTCTGAGTTTCCTCAGAAATGATCTCAATACGTGATTCTGTAAACCAGGCGTTTCAGCATTCGAAGATGTGTGTGTTTGCATGTGTGTGTTTTTGTAAATTAGGACTCTACAGGAGTACCTAAAATACCTCATTTAGATTATTGAACCTGTAATGGAAAAAATGCCCTGCAGACACTGTAAAGGTTTAATTGGGATTCAATTGCTTGTACTCTTTCAAGCTTTTAAATAAAAGTATCAAAGAATGAACTGTAAAGCCAGATGTATATCTCCAGAGACTTAAATTGTCCAGTTTCCAGTGACAGGCTTTAATTCTCCTCCCACTTAATAATTTTACATTGGCGCAAGTTCTTTGGATAAGGAAGGGCAACTGACTGCTCCAAAATTACTCTTCTTACATCAAGCTGGAAACAATGAGCTCTCACGAAATATGTAATCTCGTTAATTATAAGCGTTTCTGCATTAATGTCTTGGAGGTGAGCCAGAGGAAGACTTCAGTCTATTAAGTTTTCCACGATTAGGTGCTTAGCCAGGTTTAGAAATTATTATACATACGGAATTACTGATGACCAAGCTTTTCCACTCCTTTCCCCATTCCTTCCCCTCTCCTTTCCCTGCATTGTTACTTAGATTTCAGTTAGTTCAGGTGCTCTCTGTTACATTAATGTTTGCCTGAAAAAAAATACCAAACCCACAACAAAACCCAGCTCCAAAAATCCCCACACCGAAGTCTGGGTTTTTGTTCTAAATCTCTTTGTTTCAGACGGTCCTCATGAGAAGGGAGTCCTGCTGCAGATGGCTTTAGGCGATGTACCAGCAGCCAATGTCAGGTCTCCTCTGAGCACCTGCCCAGATGGGCAGTCAGAGGGGAAGGGGATCTGTGCCCAGATCAGGCCACTACAGACCCCCATTCTCCCAAAGTGCCTTTCTCCCCACTGCAGTGGGAAGTCAGCTGCTTCAGTGTGTGCTGTCGATACCTCTTGTGTCAGAGCAGGATATTGTGCCTTGCAGTGCAGGGCTTGGAAGGACCACACAGTCCTTGTCTCTAAATGTGCCTGCTTTGTCCCAGTAAAGCCACTCTCCCCTTAGCAGGTGCAGAGCAGCTCTAGCAGTCTCTCTGGCTGGCCACTGGTGACCTGGGCTCTGCTGGTGCTCGCAGTCCTGAGAACTCACTGTGGTTATCCGGTTGAGTAAATGGTTGGGGCCTCCCCTTGATATGTGCAACACAGCGAAAGGGTGGGGTAGGGATTTAACCCAAAGGAAATAGCATCTGTTTATATGAATTGGAAGGGAGTTTGAAATGCCAAGGTCTCATCTTGTTCTGGTTTCTTTGTGGGTTTACCTTCCTCTTTCCTGTTCATTTCTTATGACAGAAGGAAGTTTATTGAGACATTTCATTTTCCTGACTCCTGCCCCAGAAAGAAAAACTCAGCATGAGGTAGGATCTACGCCAGCCTCAGTTTCTTTTCTCCAGCAGTTGCCATCTGATTATTAACTGCCTCAAAATACATACAATAAGATATATATCAGAGAAACAGATACAAGGTATGGTTTCTACTAAAATGATCAACTTATATATGTTTATTATGGAAACCATGATCTTGCTTGTTATCATTGGTTTAAAATATGACAAATTGTTTGGAAAAAACAGCAGTTTAGTTGGATGGCTGGCTAAATATTATAAGTTGTTTAAGAGTGAAGTAGTTGATTCTGATGATAAAATATGCTCAAATATTATTACAGTTGTGTGTGTGCATGAAAATTGAGGGGGAAGATTCGTTGTTGATTTTTTTTTCTTTTTCTGGCTGAGTTCTTGGTTTTCTTGGCCAAGGAAACGGTTCTATGTCAATCTGATTTGTAAAGAAATTGTTCAACAGAGACCTATAACAGCTTACTAGAGCTGTTGGGGTACTTCTGAGATCAGGGATGTTTTGTTAGAGACAGAGGAAAGAAATTGCTTTTATTCAAGGGTCTAACTACTAGTATGAACCTAAACTTGTTCTTAATTCTACTTGCAAGAGAAGAAATTGGGAAACCACAAAATAGAAGGTCATTCATATACATTCAGCTCCATTTCTGTTGCAACAAGGATCTTGGGAGAGGTCTGTTTTAAGATTATATTTTTCCCTTTGTAATCTAACTTTGAAAATCATACAGCAGAGAACAGGGGGATTTGTAAAATTGCATTTGTCTTTGAATATTTTGAGTAAGGGTAGTATTTCTCAACCTTTCTCAACTGAAGAATGATACAGTCTTATAAAATCTATGAACTTTTCTGTATCCCTCTTTTGGGTAAAAGGGTCAGCAATAAGCAAGAAAATCTTTGGTAATTGAGTTAATCACTTTGCAAAATCCTACCTTAATCTTGTAATCAGACAATTTGATTATATGTATTGATAATAAAAATGTCTTTATGCCTGCCAGCAAGTCCTGCCAACCCATAAAAACTGGTGGCTGAGTGACTGGCTCCCACTGTTTTCTCCAGCAGGTGGTGATGCTTCTCAGCAACCCTTCTTAGAAACTGTGGGTTTGAAACAAAATGTTACCAGCCACCTCCTGGTGTTGTAGAAACCCTGGTTCTCTGTGGACCTCAAGCTGAGCAGCAGAGATGAAAGTGGGCAGAGCTCTGGCCTCTAGCTTTTCTTGCTTTTCTCTGCTTTATAAAGTTTCTGCTTTTGATCTTCATCTGGACAAAGTGGGGATGCATTAGGGTTGCTTCTTTACCAGGAACTGGGAAGCAAGTCCATCATTTCCCAGAGAAAGAGAGAACAATTCTAGAGCAAGAGAACAGTCTCCTTTCCTGTATTTTGCCTGGGAAAATGATGTGCCTGAGCCTTGGAAAAAGGATGGAAAATCTTAAAGGAGGGAGAGTGTTGAGAAGCATTTAGCATACTGTTGTCTTCAGGCCATGGAGCTGGCTGCAGAAATTGAAGAATTGTAGATTAACATGTTCTACAAACTGAATACTTGCAGGCTGCTTATGGTAGAAGTCCAAGGTGGTTTTTCAGCTGATGGCAGCAGTGCCGTTCACACAGCTCCTAGTGTAAACTAGAAATCAGAGTTTCTAGAGCTGTGTTCAGAGATCATGTGTTAGTCATCTTCCACAAACACAGGTTTTATCCAGCCTTCAGCTGTCTCAGATGAAATGATCTACTTTCTGTGACTCTTGCTGTTGAAAAATGAAGTCTAAGTTGTTGCCTCTAATGTGCTGTAGACCTAGAAGTAAAACTGGATCTCTGCCTGTGCATTTCTACCTATGTCCCGAACATGAGTAGAGACAAGTCCTGCAAATGAAGTTTACTGCTGGCTCAGTGTCTGAGTGGGGTTAAAAAGGAGGCATTACAGTAACCTACTATTTGGAGTCTGGCACTCTGAGTATACTCATCATTTCTTAATCTGTCCCTGGGTCTGGTTATAATTTGCATCTTGAGCAATCGTATTACATTCTGCATTTGCATTTGTGTTTTCTTTTTCTATTGTTAAACTGTTTTCATCTTACACATTTTTCATTCTTCTGCAGCCCATAGCCAGTGATACATGACGAGGTTCAAATGCTGAAGGTCAATTAGATCATCCAGTGTCCATCTCTGCCAGCACAGGATTATTGTTTTTGTGGTCTATTTGCTATTGTTTTGTCCAGCCAATTGCTAAATAGGTCCTGTGTATTCGACAAAGTTTTACCACCAATAATACTCCACGTACCCTCAATTATAACAAGGGAGTAGTTTGGGGTACTCCCAGTGAGAGGTGGGAGGTGGTCTCATATGGTCAGAAAAATTGTCTATTTTTTGCTTCTTTTTACTCAGACCGGTTTGGGTATGTTGTTCTGAATGACATTCCATTAACTGGTAAGTCAAACTACATCACCAGCACTGTTTGAGTCCTGCTTATCTCAATCATTTCAGCCCAGACACTCACTTAGCAGAAAACAAGGTGGCTATTGGCATTCATCCTCATTAACTCAAAGGTTCTTTTGTTTGTTTTGTGCTTGCATATTTACAGTCATTCTGGGCAAAGAGGTTTGCAGTTTGCTTCCCTGTGGTTTCAGATTGCAGTGGTTTATCTAGCGGGGAAGCCTGTCTTAAGGACCTAGATAAGACACTAACTAAAATTACTTGCCTGCAGAAGGAAAGGTTCACTGGCAGCCCCAGAGAGAGAAATCTGCTGAATCTGAGATTGGGAGTGATGCCACATTGAAAATGAGTTAGTGCACATTTATCTTAAATTTTAAAAAAATCCTTAATACAAGTCTAAAGCATATATAATTCATGCAATTTCAAATTTTTTTCCCCCTGAAGTTATACCATCAAGATTATTCTTAATTGCACAATAAGAAGTATATTTTAATAATTTTAAAGCAGGTTTCTTCAGTGCCTGAAGGTCTGCGTACAAACCAAAATCAGTGAGGAAGTTGCTTGCAAGCAGTATACAGCTCTCATAATTATAATATTACCTAAATAGATTCTGCTCATGCAGAAACATTTTACTGTTAGCTGCATAAAATCACATACATATTTTCTGGGATAGTTGTTTGCTGGCTATATCAGCTGATTTCACATTAATATTACTCTTGTTCACTTAATGAATGGGCATAAAGAGAAGGTCAATTACTGACAGAGTTGTGATACAAGAGAAACACACAGCTGCACTTTTCCTCCCTGGGAGAGCAGAGTCTTCAATCACAAGGTAGCAAATATATGGGACAGTAACAAGAATCTGTCTGTTAATTTTCTGTGCCTAATACAGGGGTGAGAAAATCCTGACAAAGAGGTGGCTATGAAACTTTCTCATTAAGCTTTTACAAAGTTTATCTAGATCTGCACATTTCTGGTGGGTAATGCAGGCATCTGTGGGATTGGTGTGTTAGTGTCAGATGGGTGGATGTCTCAGGGCACCTAAGTCCTGATTTCCAGGCACTCTTGAAAGGCTGTGCTGTCCACCCAAACTTCTGTCTGTTGTCACGCTTATGGCAGCTGCAGCCTTGGTGTGGCCGGCCTTTCCAGAGCCCCACTTATCTCTGAGTTTTTGCAGAGCAGCTTCTGAAATGGAGCACATCTTCCCCCAGCACAGCTCTTTGCTGGCCTTCACACTGATCCTCAGACTGGGCCTTGCTTCTTGCACAGCTGCTGGGGGAGGGAGAGGGTGCAGAAGAGCCTGCTCTGATGTGAGTGCTTATGCAGCAGTCGACACCAAATCCTTGCTGCAGATGAGGCTGCACAAGGGTTTGAAGCAGGTTTTCCTTCTCTGTAAAGAGTGATCTAGCTACTGAGGTATTGGATGCAATGGGAGGTGAAATAAAAAGCAAATTATCTTTCTGTGACAAAGACTTAACTGGGCTTGGACACCTTCCTTCAGGGGGAGATTCAGGCTGAGTAGAGAGATATTTTTGCTCTCTGTGACTCTGTATCTTCTGTGGTTTCTCCAGGGCAGTGTAAATAACTTCATCCTCAGCGTGCTGGTTTCTAGGAATACTCTTCTAAGGCACCTAATTCTCCCTGGGAATTGTATCTTGATTGTCTAATTCTTGGTTGCGGAGTCTTCTAGGCAACAGGAAATCTGCAAATTAAAATATTGCAACATCTAAGTCCCTGGCTGTACCCCAGCTTTGCTGGAGGACCAGTTTTCATCTGTTTGCCTATGAAAAAATATACTCAGATGTATATCATTTCTCTTGCATCATTTAAATGATTCCTCATGTTTCCCACTGGCTATTATTTTTATTACCCACATGCAGTCACTTTGCTGCTGATTTTGTTCATTGTAATGCAGCCAGTAGCACTCTTGTTTCTTGATCCCCCAAAATGTGTGGCTGAAGGTCCCACATTAGCAAAAGTTGGTTGAAGTTAAGTGGGTGTAGCCATCCAGGTTCTGCTATTTTGTGGTAGGAGCTGGATCAGCTCATCTACTCAGTGCAGAGATGGATTGTCCATTTTGATTTACTGTGCTGATGGCTCCTCCTGTTCCCTAGCCTTTCACTTTTCCTTGTAAAGATGTTGGAAGGGACTGTGCACCGAGTCACTTGCTGACAGCAATCAATATGATGCTAGTCATCTTCACATCTTCTCCAATTTACTGACCGCTCCAGTGTCCCCTCTTTATCAATCCGAGAAATATCTCTCTTCCTTCCCCTACAACATGAGCCCACCACTCACTAAGAGCAACACTAACCTGTCCTATTATTTCATATCTCTGTTCTTCCATAACAGTATGACGCTCAGCACTAAATAAGATTTTCTTTCAGACGACATGTGGGCAGAAATATGAGAGTGAATCACTGATATTCTTTCTTGTTTTCTGATATTGACACCATAACCCACATTGCTCTGGGGATCTCTGCAGCCTTCCACACCTGCATTTTAAAGTGCAAAGAAAATCTTAACAGAAAATCAGCATTGATGTGCAGGATTTCTTGGCAATATACTATTGAAATTCTGGAGTGGAGAGCAGAGCACCTCTGCCTGAAGATGTTTGGTCATCTGCTACACAGAGAATCAGTATTCAAAGACTGGCTGACTGGCTCACTGCTTACGTCTGATGGTAAAGTAAGGCACACCCTGACGGACTGAGAAAGTATTTGATAGAATCACAGAATGGTTTGGGTTGAAAGGGACCCTAAAGATCATCTAGTTTCATCCCCCTGCCATGGGCAGGGACAACTTTCACTAGACCAGGTTGTCAAAGCTCCATCCAGCCTACCCTTAAACACTTTCAGGGATGGGGCATTCACAGCTTCTCTGGGCAACCTGTTCCAGTGCCTCACCACCTTCCTGGTAAATCATTTCTTTCTCATATCAAATCTAAACCTGCCCTCTTTCAGTTCCAGCTCTACCTGCCTACCCAGTCTGTGGGACACAGTTTGAACACACATGCCCCTTTACCAGGGAGAACCAGGGCTGTTTAACCCACCTTGTAGGAGAAAAGGCGTTTGAAAGCTTTGTGATCATGGACTGCAGTCTCCCCATTGGAGCTGTCATCTTTGGGCTCAAGGAATTATCACATTGAGAGGAAGCAATGAAAGAGATGAGGCTGTCTCTCCAGGCTGCAAGACCTCTATGGAGACCATGGAGATGTAGTTCTTGCTCTCCTGCTGTGTCAAATATTAAGACAAAGGCAGGAACCCACTTCTCCCCCTCCCAGGTGACAAATACTTCTTTAGTTCACATAACGCAGAGAGCTTGCGTGTGAGGGAATGCTCTACAGAATGGAGGGAACACCCTGTTTTGGAGAGGTAGGAGTTGGGAAGAAGGTCAACATCTTGCAAGAGGGAGGGGAATCATACCTATTTGTGCTAAAAATGTGTGTAACCCATGCACACACAGTGTCACAGTGTTTCAGTTCTGCCTGCAAAGCTGGGTCTCTGGTCTGTGTGGCTGGGAGATAGATAAATTCTGGATTTGAAAGGACTTGTCCTAACCCACAGGAATAAAAGCTTGTTTACAGTACACATGGTAAGATTTACTGAGCATTGTCACTATTAATAGCATGAACCTATGTAAGAATTTACTCCTTTCTAGATGACAGTTCTCTGGCCCAAGCTGAGAGTCCTGGACTGTCATCAAGGACTCTGTTAGGGATAACATTGACAGCGTTGCTTCAGATGATTTCTGATTACAGCTCTCTCTTTGTTCCTTCCCAGTTTTCTTTTCCCAAGTCTGCTCATTTCCACTCTGCTTTTCCCCCATTTCTTCTGGCTGTTCAGCTGCCAAATTTCTAGTCTGATTGTGTTCTGCCCTGTAATGTAATCACTGCACTCAGGGCCAGCCATGAGATCCCAAAGAAAGGCGAATGTTGGGTCCCCAATTGGGTGGCACCACGAGCATCCCCAAGAGGAAAGGGAGCCATGGCCTCTCCACACCAAGAGGTGAAAGTCTGGCCCTGTATTTGTGTACCAGAGTTCCAGGCTCCTGGCTACTGTCAGTGAGTGTTGAACCAACCAGGGGACCTTTACAATGTACATTGTCAGAGGGTCTGCTTCACACATTGTGTTATATCTAAGGGTGTGGAAATTCCTTCATTATTGGAATTCCCCAAACTTCAGCAGTCAGCAGATTTCATATGCTAATAATATTTGTGACAACAGGGAACCTGTGAAGAGATTAAAATAAGGCTGGAGATAGAATTAACTCAAATTCCTGGCTTTTGTCAGTTACAAATAATGCTGTACTATTGAAATTTTCATCTTAAGGATTTTAAGAATAACGGCACTATAGCCAAAGGTGACAGGAGCAACCTTGCATTGTCCTAAAAATTCATCTCATTAAACTAGGAGGTCAAGCTGCATAATTAGATTTATTCTATTCACAAAATGGTGGGTAAAGTGCATTAGGAGAAATGGTTTTATTTCAGATGCCATCTAAAGCAACTGATTTTTATAACTGGACAAGTGCTGAGCCAAAGGCCTGGATTTTCTGTTTATCAGCAGTTTTTGCTACTTCATATGTAAATTTGATAATATTATGAGTGTTGAGACCTAGTTTGTCTTTGAGCATACGTGCAGAGCTGGCTGACCCCAAGGACAGGAACAGGATACATGCCTCCAACAGCATCAGGGGGATGCTTCATTTACTTTACATAAATCTCAGTCTTCAGTGACTTGAGAGAGAACGTTCAAATACTTAAATGAACATTATTCTTGAACATGAAGTTTTAATAGTCCACCTTTTAAGTCTGTCATCGAGCTGTATAAATTTATAGCAGATGAGAGTCCATGCACAATGCATTTGTTAACTGCTTTGAAGTGAAAGCCTGTTCTATGACTGAGGAATCCACCCTCCATTCACTAGATCCCAAAGAAATCAACTCCCCAGCTAGAACTTGCTGGGAGAAACTAATGATGAGCAGGATGGATAAAAGTATTCTTACTGCAACTGCCTGTATACACTTGAGGAGCAACAGCTTCAGCTTCCATGGTAATTTTGCTTTTAACTTTCTGTCAGTATAATGAGGAAAGAAAAGTCTGTTTTTAACTGCAACACTAATTTTTAAGGCTAGATGTTAGTTGTGTGTCAAAACTGAAATCTTTGTTTGTGGAAGTGACATATTCATTGGACGCATTTGAAAGCCTTAGAATTCAAAACAATACCAAAATAGTTTAAATATGTATTTAGTCAAATATACTTTCAATAGCATGAAATGTGTAATAGAGCCACTTCTGGTTTGATTTCAAAACAGCCAGCTTTTGTTTTCTGTCTGAAACCGCACACCATTGTAGTTGGGTAACTTCCTCACAGGGTAGGATGGAAAGGAGCCATGGAAGCATAAAAACCCCCTTGCAGTCTCCTGTGAAACGGCCAATAAAGGAAATCCAAGCATGGATGATCTTAGGTGCTTCTGCCGTCTGTGGTGGGACACCTGTGGGGCCAGCCAGGACCGGGAGCAGGGATGCGTCCCTGGAAGTGCCTGTCTCTGAGTCACTGCAGCAGCTGAGCTGGGGCTAAATTGGAAACAGAAATACATTGTCATGTCACCCGGATGCTCTGCCTCCAGCCAAATGGTAGACGGAAAAAAATGCTTCCAGATGTTCTTATGTTATTAATATTGTTGTTATTGTTATTATAAATAATATTCCATATTGGCTGGCGTTCCGTCCTGGCCCATCTGGAGCGCACATGCTTGGGAGGAGAGCCCCAGCAGCCTGTGGCTCCCCCTGGTCCCTGCACACCTGTAAAAGAAGCTGGGCGGGCCCCGTTCCCTGTGCTGGAGGATGGAGGATGCAGGGGCTGCCCTGAGACAGGGTGCTCCCTGCCTCGCTCCCCTCTCTCTGCTAGCTCTCCTGGCATCCCGGCAGTGCTGCCTCAGCCAGACTTTTTTCCAGCAGGATGGGATCCTTTCCCCCACAGCTCTGCTTTGAGAGCTTTGTATCCATTTGCAACTCTGGGTTTATATGATGAAGTCAAGCTCTGCTGATGTTCCTCTCGCTGAACACTTTGCAGTAGGAGGTGCCAGCGTGATATTCCCATGGTCTGAAGCACATCTGGCCAAGGACACAGGAGGCTAAGGTACCACTTCAGTGAAAAGTGCTCTGGCTAAACATTCCTATCTAATGTTAGACCAGAAACTCTTTAAAAATGTTTCAGTGTAATTGCTCCCACTCCATGTTAATAAAAAATGGACCTACTTTGTAGGTGAATGTGGAGAGTATGGCATCACTCCAGTGTGGGTCTCACCATAAACTTTGGTATATTCTCTGTCTCAAGGGTGCAGCAGCTACCAAGCTCTGTATAATGTAAGTGCCAAACCATTGCTGGGGTGGAAGTTATCCCATTATACCCATTTAGGCCAACAGTCTAGGGATATAGGAATGAGAAAAAAATTAGTGGAGGAGGTGATGACAGTGGTTCATTAAAAATTAATAAAATGCTAGGATACTATTAAGTGTGGCATACTAGTATTTGTATATCTCTAAGCCGAGGAAACAGCTCCAGTATAAATAGATGGAACTTTATAAATGGACTTTTGTGGTCACACTAGCTGTGCAGTAAGACAGTGTATTTTTAATTATTACACTGTGGAGACATACAGAATTGATAAATCACTTCCCAGGGATATGTGACTATGTCTAGTGTCTGTCACTAGATGTTTGCAGACACCAAATAATGAAGTACAACCCTCTGAAGGTCACATTTGCCTGAGATGGCTGTATACACAGTACATTTCCCTACAGGTAGCTCTGTTCCCAGGCAGCTGAGGGTCCAGTTTGGCTCTCAGTCCCCCACCATGGGTCACGATTCCCAGCTAGGGGAGCACACACCCATCTGGGGTACTTGTACTCTTGGCTAGAAACAGGAGGAGTGCCCAGTGCAGATTCTGAGAAAGGGCAATGCCCACAGTGGCTGGAAAGTCTCTTCCCAAAGGTAAACCTGGACCAGGGACAACCTGGCCAAAACAACCAGCTGTGTTCTGGGTGAAATCTCAGCTGTTTTGCATACAGCAGGAGCTAGCCACAACCACCACAAAAACAGTAATCAGATGTGGCTTCAGTTGCTTTGGGCCTGTACTGGAGCAATTCCTTTGCCATGGCTTCAGTAGTGATCATCAGTCTTTATCTCACTTAGAGCAAGGCTCAGCCTATGCAATGAGATGTCCACACAATCACATTTTCTGGATGGTGTCTCCTTTTCTGGCTGAAAGGTTTGTCCATACAGAACAGGACAGTTTTATGACACTGGCCAGGGTTTTTTGGTCCATGACTACCTGGAGATGTTTGGGTTCCTGAAAATGCAAAAACGGTAGGGAAAGGGCTGGGGCCATGCACAGCCCCTCCATGCACCTTCCCAAGCAGGGCATGAAGGTGCTGCCAGCCAGAAGCCCTGCTGGGCGCAGCGGAGGCCCTCTCAGGTCTGTGGCTGCAGACTAAGATGACCATTCCTCTACCAGACTAGCCTGGTATTTCTTCTTTCCTCCCTCGCCCCTCCTTTTCCTTTTGCACCCCTGAGGAACAGAATCAACCAAGTATATATTGGTGGAAGTGGCTTTTTCAGACACCTTGCATTCCCCCAGCGCACTGCTGGAAAACAAAACCAGTGCTAGTTTGAATCCATAATGAAACAGTGGGGAACCTTTTCTCTGTTAAATCAACAAGGCATTGCCACTGATGTGAATAAGTCACAGACTTCATGCTCGCCACCTGAGAGACATCCACTCATCCTATGGAAAAGAGAGAAGCAATTAGTCTAAATTGTGGGCAAATGAAAAGATAAGGGTGTTTTCCCTCTCTTCCTTTCCCCGCTATTTTAGAACCCAGCAGTTTTCTGCTTCAAGTGGAAAACAAGGATTGTTACTCTATTCAGCCTTGGGGTTTTTTTTAGACTCTTATAAATCTTGCTAATTAGCTGTAGAAATCATAAAAGCTCAGCATAATGTTTTAATCATAAGCTCCTCAGGACACTGATGTTCATGTTGTTCCCTGGATCCTCATTTCCATGTACAAATTACTGTGCCCATAACACTTTGGCAGCTCATCTCTCATGCCAAGGATACTTTCAACAGAATTATTATTTCAGTAACTAAGCCACAAACTTTCACCTGCAAAAAATAAAAAATAAGAGAATAGCAGTGGAAGGTTCTCCCCACCCTGTACTGATGGAATATTAAAGCTTCTTCAAAGTAATTAAACACAGATTTCAACTATAAAGCCTGGCTGACAGATCAGTAAAACAATTTTCTCTTTTCCAAGAAGCTAAAGAAAAGTTCCCAGCCAGCAGCTGAGGAGGATAGGAATCCGTAAGCACCACACTTAGATACCAGTGCTAACACTTTGAGGATTTCTGGGGCAGTACAACAGGTCCAAGGCATCGTGGACACAGCTGTGAAATCAAACCTTGCTTGAGTTCTTATCCCAATCACCATAAACAAGGTCAGCGTCTGCTAAGACACTGGATAATAACAGCTTGCTTAATTATACATTTTGCCTGTAATTTATTCCAGATCGACTTTCCTCCAGTGAAGGAGGGTATTTTCCAGTTCTTTTATGTTCCCGTGATTAGTGAATAATGCCTTTGGTGTATGTGCATGCATCTAATTTTCAGTTTTGACTTTAATGCAATTTAACATCATCAAAATAAATATTATTCTTCACTTTTCCAAATTTTGTTTCAGCGCTTGTAAAGTAAATATTTTGCTTAAGAATGTGGAAAGCCTGTGCCTGCTTACTGAAGCTCTCTCTGAGGGGGAGAAGAAGCCCATCCCTCTATCTCGCTTCAAGTGGATCACCCAATAGACAATGGTGCTTCTTTCAGGGTGGACAAGACTTTCCTAACCTGTGGCAGAGGAGCAGGGTGGATGGCCAGGGATACCTGCTTTACCCATGCTATCAAATTTGCCTTAGCTACTGCCCAAGTAGTAAAGGAGGAATGGGTTAATGAGATAAAAGCTTTATTTTTTTTTCCTTTACATGAATTGTCAAATTACATTCATCTTTGAACCATTAGACATCAGTCACATTCCTTTACTGTATTCAAGCTGGCAATGTCAGTCAAATTTCTGAGCAGCTCAGAGCTCCTGTGCTGGGCAGGGCTGCAGAAAATTGAGCTGAGCCAAGCTTGACCTTTTGGAATCCCCCACTTTTACAGTGGCGTGGCTGAGGTGTCACAGGCCTCTGGTGCTTATTTCTCATACACCTCAAACTGTTTGCTGTCAGTGAACATCATGATTGAAAAGAATATCTTGGTTTGCAGCTGCAATGGAAATATGGAAATAGTGGGAATATGGAAAGCATGTAAGACGTGGCCTGCTCTGAGTGTGCATCTCCAGCCCATACTGGGGGAGGCTTGGGTGTGTCAAAGGAAGTTCTGTGACTGTTCCTTTGGTCAAACAAAAGCACCCCTCAAGATAGATATTACATTTGCTAAAAAATTGGATGAAAAAGTCACTGATCATGAGTTTCTGGTTAAGTCCTATTTTCTGAGCTGTTTTCAAGCAAAAGTGAAAATTGAAAATTGGCAAACTTACAAGATCAATAGGGTTTACTTTAGTGACTCACCAATTAGCATGTCCGTGGCTTTTAGTAACATTGTATTCTTGCCAATCACACTGTTTTAAACTTTCCCTCATATATAAATTACACATCCAGATTCATGACTCCTTTTCTTTTCTTTTCTTTTCTTTTCTTTTCTTTTCTTTTCTTTTCTTTTCTTTTCTTTTCTTTTCTTTTCTTTTCTTTTCTTTTCTTTTCTTTT
>VZTN01011484.1:302982-424819 GCA_013400515.1 Erpornis zantholeuca
TCGTTTCCTCTTCTCTCCACTGAATTTTCTACCCGATGTTTCCAGGGAAGTCTGTCTGTCCAGCAGGTGAGAAGTGTGGTTTGGGGACAGATGCCCTGCAGCACTGGTAGCATGAAGACTGCAACAGATCGAGGAGAAATCACCAATCTTCCTATGAGCTGTGTAACCAATAGTTCTTACTTCAAGTTCAGAGGTCTGCAGGGAGTAAAGGGTCTTAATAAATGCACTTTTTAAAGGATCGAGTGCGAGTGTGGTCGACACTGCTCTTCTGTGTCTGAGTCTGACCGGCAGAGCAGGCGGTTACTGTTCTGGAGTTTGCCCTAGCTACTGTGATCCGTACCTCGTCCCCAGCGGCTCCCAGGGGGCTGGGGAGGAAAAGGTGCTGAGAGCAGCTGGCTTCGCCACCTGGGTGGCTGGGCTGGGGCCGGCAGGCTGGCCGTGCACAGATTAACTTGCACAGAGTCTCAGATCGGGTATAAATTCCCGGGCTGAGCTGAAACATCTGCAAATAGCTGGGAGCTTGCGTGCGCGAGAGGCCTGTCCCTGTTCTTGACTCCGTGTGTGTTCATCCGTTCCATTTGACTTCGCTACCCAGGGGAACGAGCCGTGAGCGCGGTGTCCTTCAGGAAGCTCCCGTTGCTCTCACGTTTGCACACGAGGCATGCAGCTGCCTTGCCCTGGTTTTGCGGGAAGGGCTGCGGCCATCAAACAGCGGTGACCGTCCTCAGAGGCCCTGTGACTCGGGAGCCGGGGGCACGAGGCCGGCCGAGGCGGGGAGCCGGGGGTATGANGCGCTCGGCCTGTGCGAAGCGGGGCCGCGCGGAGCTCGTTAGGCCGGGGGAACCCGATCTTGTGTCTGAACCCTCCTTCAGCCTGAAACACGCCAGGTTTGTTGACCTTACAGGCACACTGCAAACCACATTATTCCTGATAGGCTTTTGCAGAGGTTATGAGCCTGGGGAACATGTGGTTTAAAGGGATCTAGGCCATGTGTTTACTTGGGTTTATTTTATTCTTTTCCTCTCCTGGTGCAGCACATTATTTTATTTGCTACAAAATTGCCTTTGGCAATTGGATGGACACTTTTCTGCATGTGAGAAATCGAAAGAAATTAAAAGTCTTTGAGGGGCTTAAACACCATCTTGTGTTTAGCTAAGATGAAGCTTAACAACAACCTGGAGTAAGATGAGTTTATACACAGGCACATAAAGCTCCAGGGTGGTCTTAGTGGGTCTGCTGAATCCGCCCTTCATCTGCAATGCTCCAGCCGTGTTTCCTGCCATGAGTTTGCACAGGTGTCTGCATAACTTGGCTTCCAGTGTACTTATTTCTTGAGATGGGACACCAGACTAAAAAAAATCTTATTACACCAGCTTAGCCTGAGATCAGTTTGCTGGGCTGACAGTCAGGGGAAAACCTCTGGTGAACTGTGCACATCTGACACAAGAGTGGGGAGATCGTCATGCTCTGGACCCCTCAGGACCATTTTTAGAGATGTGCTTTCCAGGCTTGACCTGCCCTGAGCATGACATAAGGGAGCCCACACAGTGAGTCAGTGTTGGAACCAAATCCTGGTGCTCAGTGCTCTGCTCACTCCGCTAAACCACACTGAGATTAAACCAACAGAGGCAAAGAGGGAGCCTGGATATGAGGGAATTTAGCAGGGAACCTGCTTTGACTTATTAATGGAAACTTTTGAGAACAGGCAGAAGCAGTAATTTTATTATATTTTTTTTCCATGCTGAAACAATTTGTGTGCAGTAGAGTCATTCCCTGGAAAAACATTTCTTTAATTTATCTTCTTTAATTATCACTCATCTTTAGCAGCATCTGGTTCTGATATTTTATTAGAAAGTTTGCATGTTTAAACCAGGCCTGGGTGGTATTTAATTTTTTCTTGTTTCCATTTTCTACTGTGCTGGTACTTCCCGTGGTGGGAAGAGATTGTCTTTGCTTTATTACACAAGGCATAATAAATCATACAGCCATTCTACTTTAACATCAGTATTACCATGTAAGCATGCTCAGAGACATATCCTGCAGATTACGTGGTGTATGTACTTGAGGTTAGAACGCCAGGCATTACAAACAGCAGGCTGGGTCCTCTTGTGCAGAGATGCACACTGCTTATGGCAAGATGTACTTTCTACCCAAGTTCTTAGCATTTGACTGGTGGTGCTGAACAGCTTATGCTGTCCGAAACAAAGACTGATTTTTGAGAGAACTCCTTAAAATCGGGCCCCTGTAATATTTCTCAAGTTGTGCTTCCAAAGCATGAGGTACTCAACATCCAGCTCCCTGCTGAGATTTTAAGCTCTAGTTTCTATGAGTGATTGTGGACAGAAGAAAAAAGATTGATGCTCTTATGATCCGGCTCTTCCTTAGTAGTGCTTTTTGAGACTAGGTCCCTTCTAAGGGACAAGGTTGCTCAGGCTATCTAATGTTGAGAAAACTTCTGTTTCTGCTGCTGATTCTCTCTTCAGCTAAATGTCATTTTATGATCATATATGACCTTCTCTAAAGTAGCCCACCAGTGTTGCTGGTGGGTTGGTCAGAAATCATCTCTCAGATAAAGATTAATTCACCTGTAACAAGAAGATACCTGTTTTTTCTGAACAGGAGAAAAATGTCTTTTAGAGAATTGCAGATATAAGCTATCACCATTTTATATCAGAAAGAATAAAAATGAGATCATGATGTCAGGTATTAAAGGAGAACTTTAAACAGAAATAAAGAGCAGATATCAGTTGGAGGTTTTCAGCACCTACAGCATATTGCACTTTCCTTCCTATGACATCTGCTTACTTAACATGCCATACTGGATTTTGTGGTGTATACTTAGTTTGTGGTCTGCCTGTTTTCCCTATCGTGCAATGTTTTCTTCTGGTTAGGCAGAATTATGGTCTGTGTGGTAAGGGTAAATTAAATATGACCTAGCAGTCACTTGTCCTCATATACATAAGCCAGTGAGTCTTTGCTGTTGTCCAGCCAAGGCTGTGTCCTTTCTTACTGGTGCACAGCTGTAATGCCCACAGGAGCCTTGATGAAATTTCATCTAAATAAGCAGTTTGGTTTGGGGAGAGAAGAACTGCTAGTCTTGAAATGCAGCATGGACAAGCAATGCTGTGCAGATATTGCTCAGATGATCATGAACAGGACATGCATTAGTACTTCTTGTTACTGCCATGGAACTGGACAACAGGAGCTGAGCAGACCTGGCACATATTCTATTGCAATGTAATGCAAAATCGCCAACCTGCTGATAGGTTAAGCATGATTTCAGCTGAATTAAACAAGCCTAATTTACATATTTGCAGTAGAGCAGAGGATACTAGGCCCTGGCAAAGAGCATGACCATTTTCAGCACCAACAAGCAGTGCTTTCTCTGGGTGGTATGGGTTTTCCCCATTGCATCTGTTCAAGCCCTCAGACAGCAGGGCTGGCAGCACTTCTGCCTCTCTGCTGTCTGATGGGCCACAAAGCCCACAAGAGAAGAAGACAGATTGGCTCAGACATAAGGCACTGTCTGATGCTCTGGTTGGCATGAGACATATGGTAGAGACAACTGCCAGTGTGTGGACTCTGTCACATTCATAGTTCCACCAGAGTTTGTTACTGGGTCTTGGCCTCACTTTGGACGTTGAGTCTTGGCCAGCTGGGGCACATTTCAAGAGTCTGGGTCTCAACTTCCCTTGAGTTGCCAGGGCTGCAGTACGGGGAGGAAAGGTTTCACCAAAAGCCATACTTGGATGCCTGTGGACTTTCCCTCAAGGATAGTGTGACAAATGATGCCCACAAAATGTCAAAACCATTTTCTCAAAACTATAGTATTGTTTCCTTTTCCAAAAAGCATTTACAAAATGAGCAATTCTTCCCCATCCTCCAAATTATCCACAGCTTTGCCCCTTTGGCAACTGAGGCAGGTCTTTACTTCTGCAGACACTACAGCGAGTGCCTGAGTCTCGGTCTGGTGCCCCTGAACAGCTCCCCAAGATCTCCTTGGCTCTGAAAAGAGAGTCCTGCTGATGCAGCCAGAGTTCATTTGTGCTTCTCGCTTGTCAGATTTTTGGCTCTGTCTTTCCCAACCAGTTCACTAGGCCCTGCAGGAAGCTGAACCAGACTCCTGGAAGCCCATGACTTTCCCATTGTCCTGTGTTAACTGCAGGGCTGGCTGAGTTCAAGCCATTTTTCTTCCTTTCTGATTGTTTTCCTTACAGTCTGCTATTAAGCATAACCCAAATATTTGTGCAATAAACAGTTATTAGGCCAATGCACACTGTTAAAATTACTGCAGGATAGCTCTGTGTCTATCACACCATACACTACCCAGCTATATATGCAATAGGCAGCTCCTTCTCCATCACATGTACTCATGACCCCAGGACATCAACATGCCATGCTGCACTATGAAAGTTGAGTGATGCCTGCCCCAACACCTGTGCTCTTTTGGTCAGACTAAGCAAGCTACAGCTTCAGGGATGTTTCCTAAAAGGTTTTATTAGGAAGATTTGAACTAGGGCCATGTGGCAATGCTAAGGTATGGTCTTGGAAACAAACTGATTCACTGATTTTGGAACAATGGTGAAGAGATCGCCCAGCTCTGAGGTGAAGTACAAACAGGCAGCAGCTCTGTTTAATCAAGAATATAACACAAAGGTAGTGGAAGATTGTCTTCATTTGTCCAATGGACTGTATTAGACAGATGACATCAGAGTGTCATTGCAGTGTCTAAAGAGCATAATCGTTTTATCCAAGTAAGAAGAAAAACACGTCTCTTTTTGCTGGATCTTAACAGGTAACTGAAAAAGAAAGTGCACATGTGCATGTGCATTACTGTGCTCTTCCCATCTCTAGCTGAGTCCCATCCCTGCTCCCTTCTGGGAGGGTGGTCCATTTTTTGTGGAGGTAGTTTTACGAGGAATGTGGAGACAGGAAGGCATTATGGTGAGAATAGCAATCCCACTCAGGCTGAAAACAACCTGGCTTCCCACCCAGAGGGGGCAGGAACTGCTCCAAGACACTCCTTCTATCCCAGCTACTCCATCTTGGGGGACAAGAGACTTCATCTTCCAAGAATACCAAAAAAATAAGCTTTTGCCTGGATAAAGCCACTGAAATAGAAGGGAAAAAAGCCTCCCTCAGAAAGGTGTAAAATCATCATGCAATTATCAAGCTGGATTTTTTTTTTCTGTGCTGTGTTTTTTGTCTGTCATGGATGTTGACTTGGCCTTGTGGTTGAAATGGCAACAGCTATAAACTTCAAAGAATAAATTCCTCCACGCTTTTTAAATAAGTGTCTACCCTCATCAGCAGACAATCTGCATGGTTCAGCTGAGTTTCTAATTGTCCAGTACTTTCATGCACGAAGTACAAGCTATGGTTTCCCAGGCTTGTTTTAGGACACAGCACTCACCCATTAGAGGGAAATTTTTCCATATTGCTCACTGACAGGATATGGAAGGAGTGAATATTTTGCTGGAAAGACCTGGGGTTATTCTCTAACAAATTGCGTGTGGTATCTGTGGTTTGGCATGAACATCAGTGCTGATTTATCTCACTGTAGCCCAGAATCACCGTGGGCTAATCTGAATGCTTCAGCTGACACATAGGAAGGTTAGTGCACTACTTCCAGGTATTTTTTCTCTTGCATTCTATTGATTCATCCCAGGGGTACCCTAGAACTGACCCTTAGCAAAACACACAGTCCTCTCTTGCTCTGCTTTTCTTTTCAGCCTTTCTATGTCTGAAATAAGGTGGAGAAAGGAGTAAGTTAGGCCAGAGGTCCCTGGCTCATTTATGGCTTATTTGGCAAGCACCTGTTTTTCCTGTTGAACTTTCCTTTCCTTTCCTTTCCTTTCCTTTCCTTTCCTTTCCTTTCCTTTCCTTTCCTTTCCTTTCCTTTCCTTTCCTTTCCTTTTAATAATTTTCTCTCATAAGCCTTAGTGATTGGGTGCTGCTGAATATTGATTGTACGGAACTTGGGTCTTGGATCATACCTTCACAAAATTTGGGAAGATCCTTCTATGCCTTGGGCTTGCAGAAACAGTAACAACCAGAAACAACTTTTGCATTAAATAGGAATGATGAGACTTTGCTGAGGCTGACTTCAGGATCGTAATTCCTGATTTGATCAGTGCCATGGCCTGTGATTTTGGGAAGTTCCTGGATGCACTGAAAAGCCATCAGAATCCAGTTGCCAGCCCACTGATGTTCTCAGATACTTCCCTCGTTCTTGTATAAATAGCTGTGGATTTCTTTTTTAAAGGGGCCACTTCCTTTCCTTATCCTTCCTTCCACTTCTTCCTTATCCTCTTCTGACTCTTCTGGACAAAATAAGGCACCGGCCTTAGCACCGGGCATCTGATCCCAACAACCACTACTTCTCTTTGTAACTGATAATAGAGATACAGTTTATTGCTTCCATAAAGCATCATTGCAGATAATATGTAGGTGAGCTTGGGGACCCCTTAGCCATCTCTAAGGCTGGTAGTGTGTTTTGAATTAATTTCCTTACCTTACTATCCCTTAATTTATCCATGGCTTGACCTTTATTAGAGACTTTTAAGAACATAGACTCTCAGCTGTACTTAGCATGCCTTATACTGGCCCATGGAATAAATGGCTTCTTGTGATCCCTTCCAGCTTTGTTTCTGGGATGTTTATGACTCTCACTTTACTACAACACACTATGCAAAAATATGTAAACCCTGTGTTTTACATATGCTGCCTGTGAAGCTGTTTGTTCAAGCTGGACCCCTCCCCAGGCAGGACACCTCTGGCTGTTTCCAGTCTATATATGTGGAATGTCCTCCAACTCAAATTGCTTCTTTTATGCCTGCTGTACAGTTGTCTTTTAGTTGCTTTGTCTCCTTTTGGATGTCTTCTTGTGCATTTCAGTTTGCAAAATCAGCTTCTTATTTCCCTGGTTCTCTTGCTAGTAGCTGCAATATATCTTGTAGGTCAGTTCGATAGTCCTGAACAAGAAAAAGGGAAAGCTTTCATGAAGGGTTCCTTCGTTTCTCTGAGTATAACCACTTCTGGGCATCCAACTCCGCTATTTTAGGCACTAATAATGGGCAGATTGTTCAAAAATCCTTTTTTTATTGTTATGGATCATTGGGAGCCTGATGCAGTAAGACTGCACAATGGCACGAATAACTGTCATGTCAATTGACCTGAGTTTCCATGTGGGGATCAAGTAGAAGTCTAGAGGGTTGCTTTGGATCTATTCTATGGATCAAGATAGAAATGTTGGGTTTTTTTTCCCCAAGTTGTGTCAAAGTCCTGGACAAATCCACAGAAGGTGTGTTTAAAAGGCCCTTTCAGGAATATCTGTTCCTAAGGAGAAACAGCTCCTGTCCAGGGCAACTCTTTGATGTACTTCAGGGGGCACACTCAGTCACTGGAGCATCCGTGATATCTCATTTACTGAAATGCTTGAATCATCTCCAAGACATAGGAAAAAATATTAAATTTGTCTCCGAAATTTAGTCAGCTGACTGAATGGATCACAAAGCTCTAGTTTTGAATGCCTTTATTTTGTGGGAAATTGTTTCAGAGGGATGTTTCTACTTATGTCAAATAATTGTTATTGCTATTTGGTAGGGAAGCCAGATACCACTGTCTGCATAAGAAAATGCTAATTTTTTGGCACACTGGGATGCAAAGTAGACATGTTAATATATAGCTACATGTGTACATTCTGGTATCGATAGTGGATGAAAATAATATAAATGTATTTACTGGAAAATCTGTGGATAATCAGAACACTTCTACCTAAAAAAAAAGAGTCTTCTTTTGCATTCTTGATCAGTTAGAAATACAGTCAGTGATCCTCTGAAAGAAAAAAAAAGAACCAAATGAAAGCCCAGCTCTCTCAGCATAGTGAATGATCAAGCTGCAGCCTGTATTTTTTTCCTAAAGGAACATTGAATGAGATGTTGATGAATGCCTTCTCCTGGTCTGCTTCAGCTCACAAATGTTGTGAGAGTACAGGGTAAGTCAGCTCCAGTTCCTTGATTGGAACACTCTGTTCCAATCAAGGGAGCAGCAGGGGCACTTCACAGTTACCTCCTGGGCCGTAAGTCAGGGGTCCCACTACATGGAATGGAGGGAACCAGTCTGTAGCTGGGTCTGCTCTCAACATAGAAGTGGATGTAGCTGGTGTGAATATCTAGACACAGGAGCTAGGAAGTACTCCTGGGAAGTACTCCATGCCAGATGGACATGGGAAAGATGCCTGGTGCTTGTAAAGTGTTTTGGAGCAGGGGTAGGTGATAGATAGCAAATCTTTCATGCTTATTACATACAAATTACCTTTCCAAAGACACACTTCCTTCCCTTCAGCCAGCTGTTCTGCCTCAGCACTCTCAGTTGGTAGATCTCCAGAGCTCCAATGTGAGTTTAAAATGATTTATTGAAAAATCTTCCTCCTTGTTGCAGTCAATTGAATCTGCTGGGCTATGTAAGAAAGAGGAGTTGAACTAAGATTATTTTCAGCAATTCTTGTTCTATTTCATAATAAAACTCAACGAGAAAAAGACTGATCAGTCAAATATCATCTCTGGACTTTTTGTCCATTTTTTGCTGTCAAAACAAAATGGTTTTGAGCATTTTCTTTTCATTTGTATTGCATGGGTTTAGGCAAGGGCTCAATCTAATACTTATCAAAGGCAAGAGTCCTTTCATCTATAGATGTGTGTGTGCATTGAATCAGCCCCTAATTGCCCATGTCTGTATTTTTGCCATGGAAGCTGAAAGCTTGGAGCTCCTAGATTAGACCCCTCACATGGGAGAAATAAACAAGGAAACTCCAAAGGAAATCTACTTGGACATCACCTTCGCTGTTCTTCTATTTCTGATAGTTTGGAACTCTGGAGGGACAGCAAAAGATTTTGAGTAATGTTGGTACTTTCACTGCTCCCACTTATCCTGGTAGCTATTCCTACCCCTTTGTAAGACACCCGTGGTCTATGTGTGGATAATGTATGGTGGAGAGGGAGAACAGTCCTCAACCTGTCATGTAGGATCATGTGCTCAGATCCCAGTATTGTCAGTCTGCTTGTCTGATCCTTCACACAGGTCTTTACATTTTTTTATGCCTCACCTTTTTATAAATAAAATGGGAATAATAACACCTTGAGAAACAACCATAGTCTACTATGGCAAGTATCCATCCTTCCAATTTCTTCTCTCTCTTACCACCCAGTAGCCAATTCCCAAAGGAGGAACTCTCAGTCATAGCCTTGGTGATTTATGTGGGGACTTTTAAAAAGTGATTGAAGACTTTACTTTTACTATGCCATCCCTTTTGCAGTCAAAGAGACATTTGAGGTTCCCTCCTCAGCTGTCATAATTCACAGCCTGGCATATTAAGTTAAATCTTGTTCTCACTTCACCTTATTGCCCTGGTCTGTGACCTGCAACAGATCAGTGCTCTGATCCCTGGTCCCTGCTGCCTGGTGACTGATGGTTCATGGGAACAGTAACCTCTCCAGCCACTGCCACTAGATTTGACAAGGGCTGTGAATCAGAGTCCTAAAACTAGGAGAATTTAGTGAATCTCTCTGAGCATCTAGCTGTGACTGCATGTCATGCCTGTGTGCATGATTCACACACAGCCTCTCTCAGAGTTATCTGTATAACACAGTCATCCCTGTGTATTTTGGAAATGTTTAACCTTCCCTTTAGATCAGCATGATCATTTTATTTTTAATTAAAGACAACAGAATTTATTAATGCCCTCTCCAACTGTCCAATGCATTTATTTTAAAATCTAATGCTCTTTCTTCCCTTCTCACTAGGCAATCCTTATTAGGGTCTTCCACAATTAATTTTGGAGGAGGAACACAAAAGGGGCAGATCTCCAAGAATGGCATTGTCTGCATTCACTTTCAGATTTTTTTTTTAAAAAAATATTTCATTCAGAGAATCCCCACTGAACTTTTTATTGCAGAAAATTAGGGATCATAAATTGTCTCCCAGAAAACTATAAATCCAGTACTATTGAAACATTCCATGGGCAGATCTTGGCTCTTTGATGAAATCACTCCTTTTTCTTATGTAATTTATGAGCTTTTTTTTCAGCATGGGGGGATTTATGCTTTTAAATTGCTCACCAGGGTTTTATTGAATATAATTTGCTAGCAAATTTATATGAGGCAAATATATTGCATTTTATCCACAATTATGAGCAATAAAATTGATGGGGCTTTACTTTTCATTTTCTTCTGGCAAGCAGAGGAAACATGAGTTTATCCTGAACTTGGAGTGAGGTTTCTCAGGGATTCACGTGTACAATTAAAAAAGAAAAGAGTGTAGTCAGCAAGGCAAAGGTGCCATTTTGGAAACTTTATTTGGTGTATGGGAGGGGGCAAGTTAAATTTCTCTTGCTCCAAGGGGACTGTAAAACACTGAGGAGCTGAGTTAAAACCACTGAAGCCTATGACACACATCAACTTTTGCAGAGTTTGAATCACACTGTTGGGAGGCAAGGTGTGGATAAGCTGTGTAAGAGCTGCATGTTTTTCACGGTCGCCTTTAATCCCATTTTCCTGTGATATTCTGATTTTCATTTGATTCAACCTGGTATATTCAAAGGCACAGATAAAACCCCCAGTACAACTCTACCTTCCTTGATTAATTTTATTTACTATATCAGAATTGTGTTCATTTTGGTATGCCCATATCCCTTGAGGACTTTTATGACTGACAGGAGACAGGAATAAAATCCCACATATCATTAATCTCTCTAAGGCATAAGGAACCACAAAAGTGTTTCATGTCCTGGTTCTTAACAGGCTGTTATTTCCAAATACTGGTTCATCAAAATAAAACTTCTAAACCACAGTAACCTTCATAACACAGTCAGATGCAAATATTGCAGCTCGCTTCTAAGTCAGTGTGTGTCACATTTGGGGTGCACCATGCTGGTTCGGTGAGAGGGCATGGAACAGGAAGAAAAATTCAGGTGCAGGACACCTGGGCAAAACATCCCTCCAAGCAAGGGCTTCCACAGCTTTGAGCTTCGTACCATAGACTCTCACCTGCTTTGGACATCCCTGCCTGCCTTGGTGTCCGTCTGTTCCTCTCTCTGTTCGCTTCATGGGCTCTGAATCTTCTCCCTCCATAGGAACCAAACCCTTACAACATACTCTGGTGGTGGGAGAAATGTTTAATTCAATTTAGCTGAACTTGGGCAAGCTGGTTTATAGACACACATTACAGAGGAGTGAGGAAAAAGGTTGAATTTAGCTGCTCTAAAAATGGAAATAAGATGGTGGGCATTTCAAAAGGAGGGGAGCAACAGGCCCTGGTCCACACCCTGTGGCTGATCAGGGGACAGGGGACTCACCTCTCTCTGTCACCTCACTCCTCACAGGAGGGAAACAACCTTTTGTTCTGAGAGAAGTGTTTGGAGGAGATGTCCCAGGGAGGATTCTTGTAACTTATCCCTCTACTTTTGGCCTTCTCCTCCAGGTTTTACAGCAGCAGGGCTCATTTTGACACAGAGCAAGTACCTTGAGCTTTTCTTTGCACTAAAGGAAATTAAGGGTGCAAATTGAAATGGACACATCAAAGGAAATTCAGAGCTTAAGACCCACGGAGCTCTTTGAGCTATTTGTCCCATAAGAGCTGAAGCTGCTGGTATGGCCAGTGCATTAACAGTGAATATCCTGTCTGGCTCATGCCCATTTTTTGCCATAGCTGTATTATTACTATTATTATAACATTCTATAAGTTTTGGACTTAATGTACACAGGGTGATGATTGCTGGGGCCATAATAATGAAATATGACTTTCTTAATGAAATTTCAGTCCCAGCTCATTTCACTGCTGACATTGAGGTGACTGCAAATAAACACTTTCCAGAAGAGTCAGTTAAATAGCTGCATAAGCAATTTATCAAATATTGTAACATTTAAATAAATAATAAAGAAGTATTCAAGTGTGGTATATTACTGCCTGTGGCTTTGTTCCCAATAACCTCACAACTTGTCTTTTTAATAGTTAGATTCCCACTGACAGAAAACAAATCTCTCTCCAACTTGGAGAATTTTATCAGATTTATCTGAATGCCAGCTCAATGTGTAAGAAACAAATGGAGTCAGCAACATGATTTAAATTAGAAGTCTAACAATTTACAGTCTCCACTGGTTTCTCATAAACCTTATTAACGTTTGGCATTGGGTACCAAGGAACTATAAATAACATTCCAAAAGAACATTTATATCTGCTTAGACTCTCGTTATATGTCTTCAACACAGCTTAAATAATGTCAGTAATACCTTCATCATGAACAGGAAATGAAAAAGTTTCCCCATACATGTTTTGTCTTTTAATCAAATATTATTTTCTCCTTAGAACTGCAGAACTGCTGGGGTTTTTTTTGTTAATATTTATTTTATTTATTCAAAACTTATGTCTACAATTTCCACTTGTTTTTCTAGATCTCAGTAGGGTACAAAGCTCTCCCATCCAAAAAGAGCAGAACAACTTCTTCACATCTTTCATGCAGTTCTTCCCTCCTACCCCCTCACATCAGCTGCTGTTAAAGGTCAGGCTCATGCCTCAGACGTGGGCAGGGGCAACACCATGATGCCATGAGCTGCCTGTGGGAAGAGGCAGCACCAGGAAAGAGGGCACTATCTAAAATGGGGTCTGATTGCAGCAGAGCAGGAGATGAGAGACATTTATAGACAGCTGTCCCAAAGTGCCCTCACTCATTTCTTATATTCTTGATCTTCTTTCTTTCTTTCTCTCATTTTAGGTTTTTTTCTCTTGTGCAAAGATTTCATTTCCTTCCTTAGAAGATTGAACCCAGATTTTCTTTTCCATCTAACATATCCAAACACTCCTGTCCAAAATTCAGTTCTGTTCTGAAATAGTCTGCTCCCAGTCTGCTGTGTGGTCCTTGTTATTTTCATGGAATCATAGAATATCCTGAGTTGGAAGGGACCCACAAGGATCCTCGAAATCCAACTCCTGGCCCTGCACAGGCCAATCCCAAGAGTCACACCAATTCCTGAGAACGTTGTGCAAACACTTCCTGAACTCTGTCAGGCTGGTGCTGTGACCACTGCTTTGGGGAGCCTGTTCAGGGCTCAACTACCCTCTGGGTGAAGAACCTTTTCCTGGTATCCAACCTAAACCTCCCCTGATAAATTCCAGGCCATTCCCTTGGGTCCTGTCACTGGTCACCAGAGAGAAGAGATCAGTGCCTGTCCCTCCTCTGTCCCTCACAAGGAAGATGTAACTGCAGTGAGATCTCTCCTCAGTCTCTTCTCTAGGATGAACACACCAAGTGACCTCAGCAGCTCCTCATACAGCTTCCCCTCAAGGATCTTCACCATCCTCATTGCCCTCCTTTGGATGCTCTCTAATAATTTAATCTCTTTTTTATGTTGTGGTGCCCAAAACTGTGGTACCCCAGAACTCGAAGCGAAGCCACCCCAGTGCAGAGCAGAGCAGGACAATCCCCTCCCTTGCTCAGCTGGCAATGCTGTGCCTTTTTCCCTCTGTCCTGGTTTGAGACAAATTCAGAGCTGTTTTTTCTTCTCCCCCCTCTCAGGCTCAATTTAAAGGCACAGAATGGCATAAAATTAATTTTCTGGGCATAGAGCAGACGATATAGGATACACCATAAAGTCACTCCAAGACACCCCCCAAGGACAAGCTTAGCCCTCCTGGCTGCCAAGGCACTGATGATTCATGTTCCACTTTCTATTGACTGGGACCACCAGCTCCCTCTCTAACATCCCAGTCCCCAGTCTGTATGTACATTCAGGGTTGCCCCATGACAGGTACAGGATCTGGCACTTGTCTTTGTTAAACTCCAGTTCATCTCCCTGCAGGGCCTCTCTGCCTTTGAAGGACTCAACAGCTCCTTCCAATTTAGTACTGTTGGCAAACTTAGTATCCTTTTCAGTCCTGCATCGAGCTCTTTAATCAATATGTTGAAGAGCACAGGGCCTAAGATGGTGTCCATGAATGGTAGGTGAGATGAGCCTTGGTGTCTGTAGCAGAAAGGACACTGCCATTCATGCTGTGCTGGGAGTGATGACACCTTGACACATCCCAGGCAGCAAAGAAATGGGCTGCAGAGCCAGGGCTTCATGCACACTGGTGCAGCCTGTCTCCAGGGACTAGTGCCAAGTGGTATGTGATGACTGAAGCCGTGTGATGGAAGAGAAACTGTGCTTATGTCCTACACACAGCATTTCCCTCCAAGCAGCAACTTGTCTGAGATCACGGAATTACCTTTAGTTTGTTTTCAGGCATTTCAGACTCCAGGTCACTTGGTCTGCTAGACTCTCATCATGGCCTCTCACACTTCCTACAGCACTCGCAGTGCCCACAGCTAGAGCCTGGAAACCCTCAGCCAGCCAGCTTGAAAGGGTTGCTCTCTCTCCTTTGTACCCTTCTCATCAGCCCCTGTCCATCCAAGGGGATGTCTGTCTCCAGTACTTACATCTCTTTCCATGCAGTCTGTTACACCTGTGAAGAAAATTCCTGTGGCTGGATCTCCACCCAGCTGCCCACGCTCCTCCTCTCAGTCCTGTGGGGCAGGTGAGACCTTTTCAACAGTAATAAGGAAGTCACCATACAGTGGTGAAGCTTCACTTGCAATTTTTGCTTTTAGCTTGGCTCCTAACAAGGCACTTAGATCCAAAAGGGTCTTTAGAGCCAGAAAAAAAAGAAAAGGAAAAAGAAGTGCCAAGGGCAGAAAAGGAAAGAATACAGACAAAAATTAAAAAGCCACAGAAATGCTAAAAGAAATATATCAAAGAGGTGGCAATTAGATTTAGCTCCTCAGAATGATGTGACAGATTCAAAGGCAGAAATATTTTACATTCAGTAGCATAAGAATTGGTGGAAAATTAATTCCAAGAATGTCTAGCCATGAAGCCAAATATCTCTTCACCTACAGAAGCCAACTATAAGAAAAACAGAACCTTTAGCCTGACCTTCAAACAACAATTAATGCTGATTTACTGACACGATTTTCCAGAACATGGACAATGCTTATGAAGGCATTGAAAAGACTGTATAATAAATTGTATTTTCTTTGAGCTTCATGGGATGTAGCCAATTTTCCACTTCAAACAAGCTCTGCCAGGGTGTCCTTTTGTTAAGTCAATGAATTAAATTCAAACAAAACAACAGCTTTATTGTAGCATGTGGTTTAGCAATAGACCTGAGGCTACTATTCAATAAAAAAGAGGAATAATTACACACTTTGTTATGAAAATTACATGATAAGTTCATTAGAAACCTCTCTGAAAATAAAGTTAAGTACACAGTAATTCAGTTTTTCCACTACCATCTCCTCACCGTGACTATTTGAGAGAAACTGTAAGTTGCAAGGTCCCATAGTTCCTTCGATTGAGGGGAAGAAGAAACTCTATAAAGTTACATTTTATTGTTGAAAGCCTTTTTTTTTCCCTTTTTCTCCTACTGTTATGATTATTGGTAGCAGCCATCTCTAAAAGTGCCTCCAAAGTTGTGTGGCACTCACAAAGCTGAGTTTAGGCTGCCGACCTATATGTGAATTTGTGTAATTTTTGACATGCTTATGTTCCATTTTGGAAAGGGATTTGGGAACCTAAGAGCCCAATCACACACACAACCCCTGCAACATAGCAGGTTACCACGTGCCTGCTGAGCTGCCATACCTCCCTGGGTGCCTGCTTTCAGTCTGTGGCAGCTCTGAATTTACCTCAAAGCATGAGAGGTTTAAATTAGGTCAAGTTACATTGTGCTTGTGTGCACCCAGACATTGACTGCCATTCAGCTTATGCACAACCACTGGTAACTCCTGGCCAGCCAAGTCTGAGTGACCTGACCTTGTGTTGGATCTCTAAGTACCACTCAAAATCACCAGGGCTTAGTAACAAAGGTACTTTGAAAACTGTGCTCAGAAACTGGGAATTGCTTGTGAACAACCCATGTCTCCTTAACCCTGGAGTTGAGATCCTAAGTGATTTTAGGAATACAACAGTTGACAGTCAGTAAAAAGACAGTACTTGCCAAAGGAGCTGCTTGTCATCAGGTGGTCAGTGTGGCATTGGCCCTTATGCTATGTTACATGGTTGATCGTCCTTATATAGAGGTTTACTGCTTTAATTTACTTTAATATCTTCTTTATGGAACGTGTATAATTTGTGTGATGATGGAGATGGGCCTCACAGGTCCACCAATAATCCCAGTCAAGGAGCAGCACAAGGGTTTGTAAGGAGACCTCAGCCCCAGAAACTTCCCCATACACCACCTGCTTGGATGACAATGCTGGAAACAAAACAAAACATTCTTTGTCTTAGCACTGAAAGGTGAGAACCCAGAGAAGAAGTCCTTGGGGAGTGCCTGGGAGACCTGAGAGGAGTGAATATTTCCATGTGGTTGGTCACCTGTGAATTGCAGATTATTTTCATGACACTTGTTTTCTGCATCGCTCTCATTCTGGATGCTTCTCACTTTGCTGTAAGGAAGCTGGGGAGCCCTTTCACAACCCCACCATTTTATGCAGGCACAGCAGAGCAACGATAGTTGAAGAAGAGTGAATGGCTGTGATTCGTGTGAGTGAAGTCATCCAAAGCAATCGCCAGAATGTGGCTTTATTCAGAGACAGCTTATGCTGGAAGAATTTTCTTTTGCAGATACAATCAGGGGTTATTAAACCCCTGCTGGCTCTATAAGATTTGGTAGTAGATCACAGATTTTAGCAATTCCCTACTGCCTTGCCACTTTGTTTGACTGGATATTGAGCTCCCAGTCTGCCAGCTGTCCAGAAATCCTGTATGAAGGCTGCTTGGCATAAGTGGCAACAGCCAACCTGCACATTTGTGTAAGGAGTCTTGCAGCTGGGACTTGTTGGACTTGCAGTAAACACTTCAATCAATTGCCATTAGAACTGAGCTGAAATCAGACCATTCTGGATTGCCAGCAAAGGAAGGCCTCCTTATGCTGTCTATATAACACGTGTACATGCCGAATCAGCCTGACTTTAATTCTGTATTAAAATAGTAGAGACCGAGTTTGAACTGATTAAAAGTGAACATCAAAGCTTTGTTTATATTTTACATAGCTGATTCTCAGTCCCTGTTGATGAAGCAGATTCATATTAGGATCCTGCATTCTGAAATGGGGATACAGACATTTAGGACCAGTAACTTTTAATTAAGTTATTAACTTAACTTATCTCACTTATAACTTATCTCACTTCAGGAGAAAAAAAAATTGATTTTAACAGTAATATAAAGAGAAGGCCTACAATGTCTCACACTAGCCAGAAGCTCAGCAGTCCTGCTCAGAGGCTGTTTTAAAAAATTGCTCTACCTCAGCATCCAAAGCCACACAGGGAGTCAGTGAGAAGAGCCAGGTGAGAGCTAAAGAGTTCCTAATCACTGCTTGTGTTTTCCCACTTCTAACCCAAGCTTCTGGATTAAATATAAAGTGAGCTGTCAAGTAAATCATAGAATCATAGAATCGTTAGGTTGGAAAGGGCCTTTAAGATCACCAAGTCCAACCATTAAAGGCACTCACACCATATGCTAGAAATATCACACAGCTTTGTTGGCCATATAAAAATTGCTGCACATGGGAACAATAACTCTTTCTTGAAAACCAAATAACTATTCTAATCTAAATCAATCAGATCTTAGAAAGACAGAAAATCCACCCTTTTTAGGATATGGTCATTGCGCAAGTGTTAGGAATATAACAGACATTTTAAAAACCCACATTTTTAGGCCTCTGGTACCTGCCCTTCTCAAAGCTGTTGTTTTTAAGTGTGAGCTGTAAGACGTTTTCTGCCAAGATTTTAGCGCAGAGGAAATATCCCTCTTGGTTATGTAACCCTTTACAGGTCTTAGTCCTTAACTGAAAGCTAGTCCTCTTGGCTGCTGCAGTGGCCACTGCAGAGCACACAGTGAAGTGTCAGTCAGATCTTTTCTTGCACTTTTTCTCCTTCATCCTTCATATTCAGTGTATGATAACATCAGAAATAAACTTAAGACCATTTGTAAAAAGTCACTGCTTTTTTCAGATGTGCAATGTACTGTATGTCTTCAAATTCAGTTCCTAACTGCATATTTATTTGAAAGCATAAAGACAGTTGTGTCTGGGTAAATCTAATTTGCTATTTATATTTAAGTGGACCTTTGGATGCCTTTGAGCACGTTATTTTGCAAAACCCCAGCAACACAAAGGAAGACGGCACATCAGAAAAACTGCACACCTCATAGAGAAGTGACAGAGGCATATATGAAGCAGGAATTTTCATTTTTATTTTCACACTACCTTCTGTAATGAGCCTAACTAATTTCTGCCCAGGTCTCTCAAATGCAACAAGAACACGAGCCAACAAAAATGACAAGCTTCTTCTGTCTTACCAAAACATTTTTCTGGTAGGACAGGGGTGCTGGGGGAGGGGGGACACACAGGAGCCCTCTTCTGCATTTGTGTTATTCTGAGACCCATTTGTGAAGACCAAATGAGCCCAGGTGGGGCCACAGCCACTCCACGTGGCACTGGGATCTACATAGTTCCCTTTAAAAACAACTGGCTCCCCATGGGCTGGAATGAAGGAGCCTCACTGTGGTTTGTATCCCACAGCTGAGCAGGCACCAGCCCTGACTGGAACCCCTCCTGGAAGTGGGACATCTCTGGATTCCTGCCCACGTGTGTGCTCTCCCAGCTGTGCTAAGGGCACCCTTTCCCTCCACAGGGCACAGGCACCCCATCCAGCCTGGAGGACAGCTAGCACTCAGCTCCGGAGGTCACCTGAGCGGAGTGGAAAGGCAGCAGATGAATGCGCACACGGGTGGAGTGGCTGCAGTGCTTCCATGGCAGGCAGACAAAAAAATTTAGTGTTGATGATATCAAATATTATGATTGCAAATGCAGTGATCTATGAGGGAAAATATGAAGGAGAGAAAAGGGAGTTGTGAGGTTATCTGGAAATACACAGAAAAGTTAGGGGTTTGGATTTGCATCAAGGCTCTTCAAGTTCAGCCACCAGTGTGGTTATCGTTAAACGTTGCAAACAGAAGCCAAAATAGAATCATGTGGCAGGAAAATTTAAATTTTAGAGATGGTTTGGGTTTGTTTTCTTGCTTGTTTGTTTGTTTGTTCAACTAGCATTGCAATGCTTTATCCTTATCACACTGCCTGAATACTTTGGGTAGATAGCAAGGCCTGAACAAAAATTTTACAGTCTGATCAAAGCCAGCAAAGGGAAAAGGTCAAAGCAGAGGTTATAACTCATGGACCTCCAGGGAGCTCTGTGTCACATGTTCATGTGTGTATATAAACAACATCCTCTCTCCATGGTGCACTGGCAGGAAGCAGCACTGTGCTGACAAAACTGCATGGTGGCAGTGACATAAGCAGTGCAAAGTGAGCAGCTGCAGAGCAGAACCCAGGCAGTCCCTGTGCTGAGAACTGGATCGTGCAGCTATTTTTTCATATATGGAAAAATACTGGGAAATGTTTCATATTTTTCTTAAATATTAGCAAAAACGTGATTTCAATAGCCCCACTGCTTGGTTGGTTGTGACTTTTCTTGTGTGGCTCCTACTTGGCTTCGCCTTGTATGACTCCTACTGGAGCACTGCTGGAGCCACAGCGTATCTTGCTGGGCATGTGAGAGGGCTGTGCTTTCAAATATTAATTAATATATTCAGAGATTCATAAAGTGTAAGACCAGCTGAAAACATCATGATGATTTGTTCTGACCTTCCTCACCATGTAGGTCATAATGTACCATATACATATAAATATATATATATACACATATGCATAAATATTTATATATATGTAAGAATCACCAAGCTGCAGTTCATGGAGCTTGAATTTATTTTACATGATTAAAAAGTAGGACTAGCCTCTTACTTATCTTTTCATCTTCACTGCTTACAATCCTTAGTGGACTTGCCTTTCTAAAACTTATCTCTACATCCCTGTTAGGTCTCTGTGTGTAGATGTACCTTCAGAGCCAAGGTCTCCTGCCTGCCAGCAACACACAGAGTTTGCTGGGGGAGTCCACCTACCCACCTAACCTCGTGGCCAAGGCCGGGTAAGCTTGCTCCCCAAGAGCAGCTATACTTTGCCTGTGCAGTGTGATTAAACAGAGGTGTTTGGGGAAACTCCAAGACTGGGAGTCTGCCTCTAAGCTCTGCTTTGCTGTTTCCTTCCCCAAAACTGCTTTCCTTCTTCTCCCTCTCTGTCTCTTTGTTCAGCCCCCAGTCACTGGCAATACGTCGTCCTTTGCAGCCTTGACTCAACTGCTTGGATGTATTAGTGCTCAGCTACCTGATTACTTTTAATTCTTTTCTTCATTCCATTGATTTTGCCATAACTGAATCCATCTGCTGCATCTGACCAACGGGAGGATGGGAAGGCTGTTTTTCAAATGGCTTTTTTCCTCCTTAAAGGGGTGGTGTTTTACAGAACTCAGCATGAGAGTTTTGGTGCTGTCTAGAAATTTCCACAGAACATGTTCTGTATCATTTCATTACCACTCAGCTATTTACTGTTTATTATTAACAAATTTGATTATGGAAGGTCAAATCCTATATGAAATAGACAGTGTTTCCTTTCCCTTGTTCCTTCGAATAGCTCTTTGTGCCAGTCATATACCGTGCTTCAAGCCAGCGACAGTCCCATGACTGCCAAAACCACAGCTGAAGCAGGAGTCTTCCGTATTTTCATCTTCCCATTTGAAGACAGTATCACAATGACTTGCTCATAATACACTATACATCTCACAGAAGGTTGATTAGTATTTTTTAAAGGTGGATGCACTGAACAAAACTTCCTCCATGATGGTCAAGCATAACCTTGAGGCCACGTGAAAAAAAAAATCAAAGCTCTGTTTCCACTGTTATTAACTGCCCTGAATATTGAATTTATGCATAACAGAGAGGAGTCCAACCCATAGACTGGGGGAAGCTTTGCATTTCAAGTTGCAGAAGGATCTAACACCTCAAATCTGCAGGTAGGACCAAAGAGTTGGTCAGTGTGAGTAATGACGTCTCTGTTATGGCCTGTTCCCGTGTTCCTGTGAAACAGGGTCAGTGATGAACCCTAGCAGACATGCTGCCAGCCTTTTGCATCCTCCCATGCATGCAAAAAATCTGCAGCTGTTCTCACCTCATGGCTTATGTAGTGGACATAGCCAAGGGAAGTGTGAAGGTGGGTGAAGGTGGAGAATGTTCAAGAAAGATGCCAAAGTTAAGGGAATTTCTCCCAGGAAGTTAAGAGAGTGTCTTAATGCTTCAGAGAAAATTATCCAATATTGCTTCAACCTCTTGGCTGACATTTTTGATACAACATATATGATGGAAATCAGCATTTTAATTTCTGCAATACATGCCACAGTACAAAAGCATTGTTCAGAAATTTTCTATTACTGTCTGGAGTGTTAGTTTTTTATGGTGCCATATACATGTGCAGTATGGACAAGTTACAGTTGCCATGGGAATGCTAGTAATGAAATTCTTGAGTTCTCAATGTTTAAAAAGTCTCAAATGAATTATAAAGGAGACTTGTTTGCATTTCATTTCCTTTGTGTAAGGCAGAAAAAACCCACAGCCCTTTCTGACAAAATTTGCCAAACTAAGAACCCTTCATCTCAAAGCTTTTTTCACTTTTTTTTTTTTTTTAATTTTTCTATCTGCAAAAGGAAGCTCTCTCTGTCCACCTTTTTTGTTTCTGTTTTTGTTTTTTTCTGAGTCTACTCAATACTGAGTCTGGAGTGCTGTTGGAAGTGTGAATGCGGTTGAAGTAGGAAATCTGAAAAAACCCATGTTTTAATTCCTGCTGTGTAAATCTTTACATGCCAGAATATGTAAACATCAAATCTGGTTTAGGAATTACAAAGGAGAATCTTCCTTCTCATAGGTATAAAAATTTTCTGGGATGAATGTAGGAATGAATTCCGTGTATGAAACAATTACAGAAGCTACAAAGCAATCCTTGGTTTCTGTGTGAGGGAACATGCAACTCCTTAGAGCAATTTGCTGTCATTATAGTACAACAACATAATGGTTCAGGGATTCATGTGAATGGGTTAAGACGGGCATTTGATATTAAGGATAGAGGTATAAGGAGAAAGAAGGGATATAGAGGAGTTGTGGTAAGAGATGGAGGGAAAATGGTGTAGTCTGAAGTTAGTTGAGAAAGTGGAAAAAATGAGGGGAAGGAAAGACAAAAGAAAGAAAAAAGAATGCATAAACAAGAGACACTGAAAGAATTCAGAAAATGGATAAGACAAGCTACAATAAGATTGCTTAATGTATTATATAGTCACTATGACCAAGAGTAAATAATATGACAATGAACACGTGCCTCCAATCCGCTTTGTCTTCCGGTGGTCCTTTACGGCCTCAGGCATTTTGAAAACATGGATGTATTGAGGAGGTTGGTCAGGAAACTGGAAAGTAGATGTCTCTGCTGGCCCAGCTCTACTAGATAGCCTCTGTAATCATCATTCGGTCTCAGAATCTGGAGAAGAAGCAGTCATTTTGGGGGAATTAGTATGCAGGACTTGAGAGTGAAAGAAGGGTTGGATGCAGCAGTATAAGAAGAGGAATCTAGTAATCAGATGATAGGAAGAAGATGACAGAAATGTTTTACCTTTCATTACTATATTCTCACTTATTTACTAGATAGCTTGATAGCACTATACTGACATGCAATTGTTGATTACAGAACTGATCCAACACTGATTTAAGTGAAGGAGGAATCTCCAATGAACCTTGTATTGACATTTTCTCTGGTCCAAATAAAAAGAGTACCTAAATTTAACTGCTTGGGTCTGATTCTTAACAAAATTGACAATGTATATATTTATATAAGTATAAATTTATATAAATATATTATTTTTTAATTTGCTGTAAATAGAGCAATCAAAAAAGAAGGAAATTGTTTCTAGGGGACACAACTAGGATTAATTTCTGAAATTGTTAGCAGCTTACTCTAAAGATGAACTTGCATTTGAGAAAAAACAATACAGAGCCAGAGGAAATAGAAGAAAGGATAATAAGAATTACTGAATTACTCTATGAATAGCATTGTTTAAATTGTTTTGTAACTGTGAATCAGATGGTTTTTTCTAATCATTCCCAACACATGTACTGTAGTGGACAGTGTTAATCTTTCAGCCCAGAGAATATGATGTGTCAATTCCAAATGTCCTCTGAATTACTAAATCTATAACATTTTATAGCTCTAATTACTTCTATCTAAGTTGACTGACTTTATGAATGGGACCTACGTGATTGGTCACTGCAGAAAAATCTGGCTCAGTGGAGCAAATCCTTGGCTCTCACACTTCAGGGGCATGGTGTCATCTCTGCC
This sequence comes from Erpornis zantholeuca, assembly GCA_013400515.1. Classification (NCBI taxonomy): domain Eukaryota; kingdom Metazoa; phylum Chordata; class Aves; order Passeriformes; family Timaliidae; genus Erpornis; species Erpornis zantholeuca. The sequence continues at coordinate 326,341 of VZTN01011484.1, forward strand.
AGTCAAGGGCCTGACTTGTAAAGTGGCTCTGGCTTAGTCCCCTACAAAATGCTCTGTGCTTTCAACATTTTCTGAAGGTGCCAGCAGCTGTGTTAGCCTGATACCTTGCACAGTTTCTTAGCATTGCAAAAAACTGAGTCCTGAACCGGTTTTGTTGTTGTTGTTGTGGTGGTGGATTTTGCTTTTTGGGGTTTTTTTTTGGCTGGTTTCCTCTGTCTCCTGAAAAGTCACAGGAAAATTTGCAACAGTGCTGTTAAAGCTGCTGCTAAAGCTGGAAATGGGGCATAAGCAACCACATCCCCTCCCCCATATTTAGTGATTCAGATAAAATGGAATGACATCCAAACCAACCCCAGGTTGTTTTTGCTTTTGCAGAACCAAAACCTGAGTGATGAGGTTTTGCAACATTTGAACCCAAACCACTCCAGTTTGTCCATTATAGGCATGAGACTAAACTCAAACCCTTTTATCTGGGCTTTCTATCCCCTCTGGACTTGGGTGGTTTGGCTAAAAATGGAACCTGGATTTAAACCATCCACAGTTTGGGTTGTGCAAATGACAACCTGACTAATGTAGTTCTCCAAAACCAAAACCATAACATAGTCTTCTTGTTCTATCCCTAATTAAATTAAATGTTTTGTGTCCAGAGCATAATGGAGACTGAAATGTACTGAAGAATGTTATCAGAATAACACAACCTTCTATTTTATTCATTCCCAAAGGGCCTAATCCTGAAATCACAAAGCCCTCGCTCTGTCCTTGTGGGCACTTTACGAGATACTTCTGCTTTGAAGAGGGCTGTTACTGCTTTCTTTGAAAACAGTGAATTAACCTTCATTGAATTCCAGAGAAATGTACCCTTTCTCACTTGTATTTTCTGGGTACTTAACTATTCTATGTATTTGCAGATCATGAAATCTCCTCTGTTTCAGGAGAGGCTGAAGAAGAGCAGAATCGGCCATGTCCCTATCATGTTAAGAGAGCAGCTTTCATTATCGAACAATTTTTTTGGCCATCTGACCTCATATAAGTCTTATACCAGAGGAAACAGGGCTCCCTGTGTAGCATCTTCTGGCATTCCTGATAGACTCCACCATGTTGCTAACTTTCCTAAGCCCTAGGGCAGTCTTAAGCAAGTACTTTGAAGATCGTCTGTCAACCTTTGCCCATCCTGGAATTTTGTTTGTGATGGGTATATGCTTTCTCATCTTTGCCACTGTCTCTGTCTTCCCTTGCTGCCACAAGCAAGGGTCCAAGGGCAGTGTTCTTCCACCTCTGGACTTCCTGTGGGCTGCCTTGAATAGGCCAGTAAATGGTAGGAAAGGAAAACCAGCTTAGTTGCAATAGGATGTAAGGCAGTACCATGTGGTCCACCTCTCCAGCATAATACTTTTGGGGGTCTGCAAATAAAGAGATGCCTGGAAATCACCATCAGCATTTACAAAGAGGTCTCCTGGAGATCTGGGAAGGGACATCAGTGCTGCCAAGAGCTCCACCATGGCTCCTGAAGGAGGCAGAGTGACCCAGTTCCCCTGTCCAGGACCTCTTTTTTTCCCAGTAGCTATGCTAACAGACCAAGAATCCTTTTTCCTAGGTCTGTAAGAGTGTTGCAGGTTAAACTTAAGAAAATGCTTCACTTTATTTATTCAGCTGGAACCCATTTTCTGATAATTTCTTACAGGTAAATTGTTACTCCTCTGTTAGTGTTTTGCTGATATTCTCTGCTGAATGTTTCTTTTTTTTTTCATGTTTGCATTCCAGTAGGTAATTTAGAAATAATAATCACAAAAGAGAACATTTTAAGAGCAGCACATGCAGATTGAAACCACCCTACCCTTTAAATACTGAAACCTGTGAGCTTAACAGTAATAGTTTTCCTTGTCTCCTCCAAGTGCTAAGATCTGTAGTTTTTTCTGTACCACTACAAGCTACTCTGAGGAAAAAACGCTCACAGAACCAGAGCAAGCTGGACATTTAACCAGATAGCTGGCACAATTACAATTGCACCACAAGCAGCTTGGACTAATAAGTTGAATGAAACTCAAAGCCAAATGTCTTTTTTTGCCTTAAGGAATGACTTTTATCCAGTATATTCTCTTAAAAAGAAACAGGCTAAAAGCTAAAGACATAAACGTGGTCCTGTAAGTTAAACAAGGAAACCTGTGCCAGTGGTGCCTCCTTACCCTGCCTGGGAGCCCCAGGGGAGGGGTGGTTGTGTGTTCATCATTTCTTTTCATCCAAAGCACAGGGCAGGAGGGAAAAGGAGAGTTTTGTTTCATATGAACAAGAAAGAGATCTTCCTTTCTTCTCTTCAAAGTCAAGAAGGAAATGGCAATTGAGATGGGAGTAAGGAAACACAGTGAGGCCATGGAAGACCGCTGTACCTTCTCTTTGGCATCATAGGCTCCCTCCAGAGAATCCCACCAGTTAGTCCCTTCTCCTGCCTTGTATTTTCCTGCTGACCTAGAGCATCTCCCTCCTAGTCTTCATTTGGTACCACCAGCATACATGCTCTTCAGCAGTCCCACCTGCTGGACAGTCTGCAGGGCTGGGGCAGAGCAGTAAATGTGCATGCCTTATGTCTGGGGCTCTGTAACACTGCACATCTGGGTAGGTTTAAACAAAGCCAGGGGCAAGAAGGGCCAGTATAACAAATCGTATGAGCCTTAAGAGCTCTGTTGAGAACCTGTACATATGTTTTCAATGCTAATTCGATGCAAACCCTTTCAGATTTCAGTGTCTTTTTGTGATGTCTAGAAATGACGTAACTCCAATGCCTTTCATCCTTAGGATCATGCCATTACTTGACCTATCCTGCCCAGATTCTTAAAACAAAACTGTTTGCAACTCAGACATTTTCCTGTCAGAGCAACTGTCCCTGTACAGATTTTCGTCAGGCTACCATTGGACATTTGGTGTGAAGCCAGAGCCAGACCTAGAAGTCTGTGGAGGGAGAAGAGCTCAAAGCCCACAGGATCCCTCAAGTGGCCTTATATGGCTCCTCTGGAAGTGCTGGGCAGAAGCAGGGGTGAATGTTGTACTGCTTAAGCCCCCAACAGGTCCCTGGGCTTAAATCCTGCTGAGCATGGTAAAGAACTGAGCCCCAGTGACAGATTCAGAAGCATACCTGGAAGGAAAAGTTGTTCCAGAGATCTGGAGCCATCTGCCTCCTGCCATCTCATGGCATCCTGTTACCTTTTCTGAGCTGGGAATAAGTTGGGCAAATACTGAACCACGTAAAAATATTGCTGTTTCAAAATTTGCTACTCTAGGGCAAAGGGAATATAAAAATACTGGGAAGTTTGTAGCTGCACTAAATCTGTAGGTTTAGCATAATATTTTTCCACTCCCATGTTCTCCACTTTTAAACAAGATCAGGAAAAGCTCCAAAGGAGACTCTGAATCTGACCTCCCAGCTCAGCTCCATGGTTGCCCCATAGCTCTCCTTCTGTCACTCATCGGTATGACCAGAGAGAAACTGAAGGATGCACCACAAGATGAGGGAAATGAGGAAGAGCATGACTGTCCTGAGGGACACTGATGTGGCAAGTCAGAGATAAAAACTTTAGAGTTTGGGCATTGAGCTTTTTAATGAGAGAGATTTAAAAAATAAAGTTAGAAAGAAAAGGCTTGTGAGAAAATTTCCCTCCAAAGACAGTCTTGGTGGAAATATTTTCAAGAAGCCTTCAGTTCTGCTTACTGCCTTTGATTGAGTTGCACTGCACAGCTCAGTTCTCAAAAGCTGTTAAAAGCTTTCTTTCTGAGAAGGGCTATCCTCCCTCCTATTCATCTGCCATGAAAAACAGGTTTCCCACCATCAGAAGCAGAACCTTTGAGGTAGAACTGGCTTGAACTATAAAGTTAATAGCGTGTCCATAAATAAGTGAATTATCCTCAGACATTTTGGTGGATCTCTTAAAATATTTACTTTTTAGGGGCAAGTTGGGTAATGGGTTTTCCTCAAACCCTAAAGTTTTAGTGGGCGACAAAGAATGCAGAGTGGAAGCTGCTTACCAGATGTTCCACAGCCTGAAGAGATAAAAGGAGATTGTTTTTACAAGTACAAATGGTGGCATAGTAGCCTGCACTGTGTAAAGTATGTATTTTTATTAAGTCATTATGCAGTTGGACAAATAATTTTCCATATTTCCCAGTCATAACCTGCCTTATCCATGTTAAATATTCTGCCAGTTCTGACTGCTTCTTTTTCAGTTTACAATGCTGGCAAACTTGTTAGGGCTTGGTTTTTGGTGGTTTTTTGTTTTTGTTTTTTTTTTTTTAATAAAAAAACCCTTCTCAATTTTATTGCTTTAATAATTTAAAATGACATCATCTTTTGAAACTTTAGATAAACGTTATAAAGCTAATCTCATTAATAGAGTGCAAAATATCTTAACACTCTAAAGTGATTAAAACAGCTTGGGGAAATCGCTTACTGCAGAAGACATAACCAAAGGCAACAGAGCATTCAGATCTGGGCTCCTATAAATGAACTTGCCTTGATTAGCAGTGCTGCACTAATTTATTAGATGTTGTAGATCTGTCATTAATTTAGAATAGTCAGGCAATCAGAATAAATCAGGTGAAAGTCTTTTAAGCAGCAAAACAGCAAGAAGGTAAAGGTTTATTTTCCCAGAGGATTGACCACATTTTTAATTTTTCCTACAATGTTCATGAAGTGAAAAATCTTAAAGTCTCATCTCTGTTTTCAGACCATAGTGAACAAAGGAACCTGAGGAAGAAATGTGCTGTCATTGAAAGCACATGGGAGCTTCCCATGCATTCTTATCTCAAACAGAATTCCCCAGAAGTTTGTTATCTTTTGGAGTCTGCAGGATTAGTCTGGTTGTGTGTGCTTCTCTGTGTGCATTTAGACTTTCAAAGAAAAAAAAAAAGAATAACCAAAAAGATCTATTTTTCTCTCACCACCTCCCCCAGGCAATTTTTTTTACAGCCTTATATTGTCAGGATGCACAGATTTCTCTCTATTCAAACAGGTTTTGTCCTACAGATGCTTTTCAGAGTTCCAGGTGAATGTGGAAATCATTGCCTTTGTCCTGCAGAGGAGGATGACAGGAGCCCAAGCAGACAGATTAGTGATAAGATTTTGCAGTAAGTCATCTTTTACAATATACATAAGATACTTGCTTTTATCAAGCACTGGATTGAGGTGACACAGACCATAGACAGGCAAACCAGCCTGGCATAAGAGACTCTGCTGTGCTTCTGGCTGCAAAATGCAGGTTATTTCCAGAACTGAAGCTGAATAAAGCAGTATGATGCTGAAGCACTTCTAATTTTTTTTTTTTTTTTACTCTTCTGAATGTGATCATACTTCATGAAGCCCTAGAAAACTTGTGGTAAAGTCTGCTTCCAGAGGATTTCTGATCTCATGCTGTGAATTTCCTATCTTTGAAAAGGCCTAGATTTGAGAATTAACCAAAACAGAACTGAAATGATAACTGTCAAAAAGTAGTCTGTTGCTGGTGCTGTGAATTAAAGCAATATTATACATAGCATATTCTTGTAGTCTATATGGTGTCTGATTGATAGAAATTGCCAAAATGCCTTGTTCCTGAAAATACTTATCCTGATTTTAACATTGTGTGACCATGCTGCTTGGTTTGGGTGAGAACATTTGACTCTCAATTTAAATTTATAGTAAAAATTAAGATAAAATAATCCAGTAAAGTGCTAGATTAGACCACCTTAAGTGCACCATCAAATGTAAACCCCATTCATTTGAAACTTAAAGCTCTGTTTCCTGAACCTGAACGTGTGTGATTATACTCTGCAGTTCTGACTACATTCAGTCTGTGAGATTTAAAGCAATCCTATGTTTTCTTTCTTTTCCTTTTTAATCTAAATGAGAAAATAAGCCATGGAAATAAATGGAGCATTATTCTTGGCCTTGGTTCAGTTTCAGATCCAGACCCTGAACCCCAGCTGAAATGTGCCATGCATCTTAAATGCTGCTTTCTTGAACTGCCTTTGGTTGGACTCTGCTGCATTTCACATGGATCAACGCAGTTACTACCTCTGAATTTAATGTATCAACAAAAAAATGAAGTTTTAGAAATCCAAAGCTCTCTCAGTTATTGCAACCTGCATAAAATATATCACCATATAACTTGTGCATATAATCTATGTAATTTTGAGATCCTGCTAAAAATGAATGGCCAAAGCATAAGGTGAGTAAAGGAATCCTTCCTTTCTCCCAACCAATAAAAGGTTTCAGAAAGAACCAAAAAAAAGTTAAGGTACAGCAGAAAAAAACTGGATTTCCTCCCATGAAAGCATGAAAATAGGAGAAGAGATTTCATTCAGGAGAAAAAATAACCAACAAAAGTTTCTTACTGAAATGTAAATCCACTTGTATTTTCCACAGACGTTAAAAAGGGAGCCAGAGAAATTTTAACAAGCAGTGAAAGATAAAAATAAAAATATTAGAGACATCCTAAAATAACACCCAGACTTGTATCAGTATTATATTTCAGCAGGGGAAAAAAGTCTGAGCAACAAAAGGAATTTAATTTACAATTTGAGAGATCTGTAAATAGCATTAGGAAAAATACAACTGCTTTGAAATTGCATATTAAATGACCCATGGGTGAGGCAATTTTTGGCATATGATTCAGCAGAAGTATGATGTTTTAGAAGCTTTGTATTTTTCAGTCTTTACTTTCCCTAGAGAAGGGTGCCATCAGCTCTCGCATTGGTCACAGTGTCACACGTACAGCAGTAAGTCCCACTGCAGCAGTAGCTGGTCTGTAGTGAGAGGCACCTCATTACTTTTATCGAATACTCCTGTGAAATAAGCCTTTTCACTTGGTTTCACGTCAGAAACTGCTGTGAAAGATGGATCCTCTTCTGCATTAGAAAGTGAGTGAGGAAAAGCTGAGACATGCAGAACAATTCTCTTTAGTAACTGAGCAACACTCAATCCATCTGAGTTAGCAGTCTGATCTCACGTGTATGCCCTCCTGCCAAAAGCACTTAGCAAGATGGTGTTTGGGTATAAATCTAGCCTGAAGCTTTGTGGCAGAGGTGTCTGGAAGCTCCTGAATGACCACAGGGGATATCAAAACTCCAGCAGTGAGATCCTCTTCCAGGAGGGTAGGATTCAGATAATATTTTATTTAACACAGTGACTCCATGTCCTGCTCCTCTAGGGGGTACAAAATTGATCTGTGAGACTTGTAGGTACTGAAACACTCATGTTGTTTTTCATATTCCTCATTCACTGAACTCTATCGAAAGTCTTCCAGCAGTTAAATTTTCCATTGTTTTCTATTGTTTAAGTGCCTCAAAGGGCCCAGCCCCATCTGGAAACATGGAGGCATGGTATTTGCTGCACAGGAATTTTGTAGGAAATTCTATACATTGTAAGAAATATAACCTGCTATATTAAATGTAGGTGGAATTCAGGCTTCGTGTACTTAAGCTATTGTTATGAATGGTGTTTCAGTGCCACAGCATCTTGGGGATATTCATCTGCTCTGCTCAAACAGATGAAGATATTGTCTAACCAAGCCAACAGCAAGAGGGCAGCCAGAGCAGCTGTCCAGGCTCCCCAGTGCTGTCTGCTGCTATGGACCTCAGGTGCTGCTGAAACTGGCCTCCTTTGTGTAAACACCAAAGGGTGAATTCAATCACCATGTCTCCCGCTAGAGTGAGGTAACCAGACATCTCAGACTCCCTGCTCGGCCAGAAGACCTGTGATTTTTAATAGCCATTAAAAATATATTTATTTTTTGCTGTTCTTGGCTGATCTTCTCCTTTCACGCTGATTAACAATGCTCTGATCTTTTACTGCTGCCTTTTAGTAACATAACAGCCTTCCAAGATGGAAGAAGGCCATGCTATTCCTCTAACTAGTGTTTATATACCCTGCAATAATTTTTCTTCCACGGTTGCTGCTCTTGCTAGTTTTTTCAACATCCTAATCCACACATTTCATTTTAAATGTAGGGGCACTTCTCCTAATTTTCCACAAGGCCTTTTATTTGTTTAATTTAGAATTTTGAGCATTGCTTCTTTGCCTGCAATCCTTGTGACATTTAAATTACCATCTGCAATTTCATAATATTGATAATTTCTCCTTTTGTTCTAAATGGAATATTCTATCATAGATATTCTTTGGATTAATCTGATCTTTTTTTCTGTTAACAAGGGACAGCATGGCTCAGGGAGTAGGCAATGGGATATGAAAATGTTTGCCACTATCTTGTTGCTCCATGTCTAGACTGAAGAAGTTATCAAAATGGTTTTGTATGAGACAGGTTTCTCTCTCTTTTATATATTTTTTTTTGGGCATTTGATTGCTCTAATATGATCCTCAAGAAGTGATTTTAATATCTGTTAACAGTGTGATGTTGCTAATGAAAATGAACAGATTGTTTCTTAATTCTACAATAAAAATAAATGTGTGTAGTGATGTCATTAAAGGAGAAAATCTGAATGTGCAATATTTCACTTGCCTACATTCCATTTGTTTATAGGGTAACAAAACAATTTACAGCTAAAACAAATGTATGTAGCAAGCAGACTGTTTCAAATGAAATCAAATTTGTTCTTCCAAGTGGCACACTATGAGACCCACTGAAGACTTAAGTAGCAAATGCATATAAATTAATCCCTTTAATGTGCTTATGTTTTTAATAAAAAACTCTACATGGATGGAAATTTTTAAAATTAAGTATAATCACAGAAATGCTTCAGCTTTTGCAGGTGGGCAGGGGAAAATCTACTTCACTGTATAAATAACTTAAAAATATCTTGGCTTGCAAATCTTCTAAACTCTGCTCCATGCAGTATCAAAGGATTATGAGTGTTATGCAAAGAGAGCATGGGTTATGGATATTAAATAGGAAGACTACCAGGGGACACATGGCACAAACATGAAGACCGTGTGGATAAAAGGATTTATGGCGTAGAAGATTCTTAGTCTCCCCTTCATGAATTGATGCCTTCATAGAAGAGAAAAAAAGCAAGAAATATTTCTCTCCAAAACAGGTTTTTGGTTATTGCTGCACTCAGTGTTTTATCTCACATTGTCTTGGTTCAGCTTTGGATCAGTGGATTTCAGTACGATTAAGATTTACTGCAGCTTTGATGCTTTCTTTTTTACAAGAAAGAAGAAGTTATCTTAAAACTTCTATTAATTTACTGTGTAATGACAAGGTCACAGTTCTGGGGAATACAGATTCTAGTGGGAGAAAGAGGCATAGAGTAGTATTATCTCTAGGAAAACACTTTAGAAAAGATCTTTGGAGTTCTTTTGAGTTAGCCTGATTGGCAACGACCCTGGGTATGTTTGGAGTCATTTGGGGTAGTTATCTGAAGCCAGCAAGTGACTGCTTCTGAAGGCTCAGGGAAGTTCTATTTTAAAGTCCATACTGAGTCACAACTAAAATGTGTATTCTGTTTTGTCTAATAAAATCCTTACTTCATGTTTGTGGAGCCTTTGCAGGGGCTCCAGCCTTGCTGGGCTGAATATTGCACATGCCCAAAGAAAGTACTCTGAAGGGTCAAAACAGACCCTATGGAGCATGGGAAAAGGGAAATGTCTCTGTTTTACACAGAGAGAATTGAGGCCCAGGTTCTTCAGAATGCTTCTTGCTTCATGTATCTAAATCTGACTGAAATCAGTGTGAGCCAAACACCCAAGTGACTTGGGCACCTGAGATGTCAGTGCTGGGGCTGGCCTAAGATGGCACTGCCAGTGTGCTGGAGGTGAGCTGGGCACATCTGGTGGGGTTGCAGGGTGGCTTGGCTTGGGGAGACGCATCTCTGAGCTCACAGGAATGCCTCTCCACAGACTGATCAGTCAGTCACAACCCTATCCATGCTCACTTATGCACAATCATTACCCTTTTCCTGTAGTCTTCCGGTCTTTGCATTTGCTGTTGGATTTTTGCTAGGTTTTTTCCAATTTTTAACAGAGTGTTAATGAAATCAGCAGGGTCATCTGTCTACTAACCCGTATTGCACCTTCCTAATGATTGGTACTTGGGCATTTAGGAAGCCAGGAGCTGAGCAAAGCCATCTGATCATCAGTTGTTATTCACTGGCACTATTCTGTGTCCTTCCTGTGTTCTTTCAGAAAATTCTACATATGATGGTCCTTTGAGTAACTGCAGTTGTGTTCTCAGGATGTTGGTTTTTTGGTTTTTTGGTTTTTTTTATATAACATACCTCAACCCACACAGTGTCTGATGCAGGCACGTGTGCACAATGACATGTTTCAAACCTGCTGGGTGTCATGGCACAGAGACAGTGAAATGGCAGAGGTCTGTTTCCAATTTGAACAGTCAGTCAGCTCCACTGGCATCACTGGAGATTACAGAAGTACTTCTGAGAGGTTTCCCGTGCCCTATTCACATGGGTGTGCCATTAAAGTCAAAGCCCAGATTAACTGTCAAAATCAAGCTAAGTGAGGACTTGAATGACCCCTGAACAAGGAAACTTTTTCTCTGCGGGAAGGAGTTTTATCTGTGGCGAATAAATCTCACGGGATCAAACCTGTTGATAGTGAAAAGTAAATAAGATGCTAGCAATTCACTTTAATCACACCAGACAGTTATTGGTAACAGAATAGGAGAAAAAAAGGGACAAAGTATCCTGAGTATCTTCCTTTAAAAAGAAAATGAAAAGAAAAATTACTTCCATTTGCTTGAGCTGCTCTTTTCCTATCCCGCTGTCTTCATCTGTCAGCTGCCAAGGGCAGAATGATGTGATTCATGGACTTTTAATTGAAATTGTACGCAGCCAAATCATAGGGCTGCTGCTCCCTTGGAAGTCAATGGAAAAATTCCCACTGGCTTTTACAGAAGCAGCTTGGTCTATCAATGGGTAGAGAAAAGTATAGCATCAACCCGGGTGATCCAGGAAATGGGTCACTTACCATGGAACCATGCCCTGGTTGATATCCCCTGGTATGTCACTGGTTCTTGCATAGTGGCAGATCTTGTGGTTTCATCGGTCTCTTTTCAGAGCCTGTACTTCTGCCCAAGTGATTTTATTGTTAAGCTCTGCTGTTTAACCTAAATTTGTCATCTCAGTGTGTTTGGCTGTTCCAGCATGTCCTGTCCCTTTTGAAACAAGCACTATTTCCCTTTTGTTAATTCTGTGTTGAGTAAGATCTCTTAAAACATCTGGTTTGAAGGTTTTCTGTATTATCTTTAAAGATTACACCACTGTAACTCTACTTCTGACCATCTTCCTTGAAATCCTCTTTGATTTACCTACTCATGTATGAATATTCATCACCTTTTCTTACCCTAAATGCAACTCTGTGTCGGGTGTTGGATGTACAACTGCAGGATCCGAGTTTGCAGTGCCAGATCCTAGGTGGTGCTGAGAGGCTTGGTTTGCTCCAGCAAAGCACTTAAGAATTGCTCAAAAACAAAGCAAGTGAGTAATCCCAGAAGCAGAAGACATGCTTTATTGCTGAGTGGAATTCATTGGTCTTGTCAGCCTCCAGCTAATAAAGGGGAATGACTGCAGAGTAGCTGGCCATACCAGGGCTGTCAGACATACAAAGCCCAGGGAGACCAGGTCTGCCAAGCAGTGCCTTCACAACACTGACAGAAGGAGGACATTTTTAAAGGCAGGATATGGTTTAGTTAGATGCGCATTCAAAATCTACAGCCGGAGCTAATTATTTTGTCTCATTCTGAATATTATTCAGATGCTTGGCTGATCACTGGACTACTATCAGTGATCTATGGGTGGTATAAATGGGTTATCAGCTCTTGTATCACTCAGGAAAGATGCCAGATTGAGTAGAGCCAGAGACAGGCTCTCTGATGCAGTGGTTCTCAATTTCTTCCAGAAATGACTTTCAAGATTCCTCTTCTCTGATTCCAATATAAGAAGGGTGTTTCTTGCACATGTGTATATAACCCTGCAGACTCGTCACATCCAGAAGACTGATTTTACTATTATTTGCTTGTTGAATGGATTAGGCATCTGCAGCACAGCAAACATCATCTCTTTCACATCCACTTACAGTGAAGTTTTCCATGGCTTTGTAAGCCAGTGATCTGTAGATCTGCCTTGCTGCATGCTTTTGCACCTCCCAGTCTGAAAGTGGCCTCTTCAGCTGCTCACTTTCTTCTTGGCTACTCTAAATCTGCTCTTCTATTTGGAAGAGATATATTATCCTTGCCAATTGGGGGAAGGGGAGAGAGATGGTTCACATATTTTTTTAAAAAAGTTCTTGCAATGTTTATGTGAATAGGTTGTCTGATCAGAAAATAAATTTAAAATTAATTTGATTTTCATGAACTGCTAGCTTCACATTCCAATTTTACACGATAACAGATCTTTGCAGTGTGGACAGTTATAATTCCTGCAATATTTTTAGCACTATTGATCAGTTCCAGTGAAAACAATCAAGTTAGTTCTACCAAATCCTCCCTGCATGTACTTCTGGTGAGCTGGGCAGTAGTGTGCTGTCAAAGAGCACTGCACTAAATATCTGTGCAAATTTGTAAATGTAAAGCCATTGCGGAGGAACAGATTTTCTCAGCAATAAGTGGAAATGGCAAAAAAAATTACTATTATTTTCTAGATTAAAAGTTCATTATAAGTCATCCATATGTTCTTTTTTCCTCAACTTTTGCTCACTTTACAGGTGTAATTTAGGATATTTTGGTCAGAGACTTTGCCATGCCATTTATTCTGGTCTGCTTCCTCTTCCCACATTTTCCATGTTTGAAGCAATTTTCCTTTAGGAAAGGTCATTTTTCCAATTTGTGATCTAGAAAGAGAGACTGTAGACATCTGGGAGCAAAGTGGATTGGGGTCAGCTATCTTAAGGGGGAGAGTTGTCACAGGAGGGGTTTTACTGTTCTGTGTTCCTCCTCTCAGGACTTTTGGGACTGAGATTTTTAAATAGAAGTGGGGAGCATCACATGACAGCATGTAGAGCTCAGCTATCCCCGCTCTGTAAGAGGGGACAGACCTCAGGGACACTTGTTCTTGCTGACATGGTGGCATTGCCAGGGGCACACTTCCTTCTCTTCCCTCCTGAGTCCTGTGGAGTAGCTTTGGGTAGACTCCTAGGCGTACCTTTGCTGTGTAGGAGCAAAGCGCATGGTGGCAAGCTAAAATTTCAACACATTCCTTTCATGACCTGTCCCTTCCCAAACTTCATTGTGGCATCAGTAGTGCTACATTTGTGATGGCATAACACAAGGCACTTTATACTGGTTGTGAAATTACAAAGATTCACTCTAGGTGGTGTTGAAATTTCATATTTTGGTTATGTACTAACTCACACAAGTAAAATAGGACAGTTGTTGATCTCTATTAACCAGGTACAGTTGTTGATCTCTTTTAACCTCTGAAGTACTTATCTGAGCACCTGCTCCACATACAGTAAATAAATAAACAAATACCTCCTCTCACAAGGGAGAGGAGAATGATATTATTCTTTTACTAAAACCCTAAATGTTTCTCATGAGTTTCTAATGAGCCGGACATTAAATCTACATTTATCTTACTGTGCTGAATAGTGCAAGATTTTTCTCTGGTCTGCTTAAACTTATCAATGGATCTATAGTTGACAGTGGCAAACCACTGTATCAGATCAAATGACAGGCAAAAAAGGAGTTTTGACTGGAAAATTTCACTGTGATTTTCTTTCCCCTCCTCCATCCAAGTTTTCAAACGATGCAATGTAATTGACATTTCCCAGTTGACTGGACAATAAATAACCTGTTCAGCTGAGGTAAGTCTCATGCAAGGGAAAAGAGAGCTGTGAGAAAACATGCATCTTGTGTTTATTCTAAAATGATGCTCCAAGGAGTTAAACCAACTTAGAAATTCAGATCTCACCAACATCTGGTTTGTATCAACAGAAACCAAAAGCTTATAGCAGTCTGGCTGGATCATTATTCTGTGTCTGTGTGCCTCTGTGCCTTAACTTCTCCTGACATTACCTGAGAGAGTATGGGACTGGAAACTGCTCAAGAAACTGGAAGTTTCTTCAAATACACACACCAACATTAGGTGTATTATTCATCTGCTTAGCCTCCACCTCCTATTCAGAGTCAGTTGTGTGAACAATACAACTTCTTGTGGTCTGTCAGGTGATCTAATTTAGGTACCCACATCTCCTGTTAAGAAAATAGCAGACCTTTGAGAAATACTGGGTTCTAGTCTGTACTCAATCAGCTTGTCTGCATACCTTTCTTCTGAGGACAGGTACCTTATGGGAGAGGGGAGCACAGGGATGCTCCTTTCAATGCTCTCACAGGCAGTGGGATGCCTTGAATGCTGGGTCCACTCAAATGGACAAGGACCAAATCTTTCTTTTCATTTCACAGAAATAACTGAGCTGCAAGGCCATACTGTATTCCACTTGAGATCCAGCATGGCCATGAGAGTATCTCTTCTGCTGAAGGTGAACCACAGGCAACATCAGCAAGAGATGTGTGACTTCAGCTGAGTAGTTAGTTACTTGACTGTGAAGGGGGGGTTAGACCCTGCTTCTTGGGAGGGTATGAATTTCCCTTCAGTTTGTCACTGGAATAGTTGTGGGTTAAAGAAAATACAGAATAGACATGGGAAAATGGGATAGGTCTTTTCTACCCTCTGCCTCTGAGAGGACTGCCCAAACCACTTGCTTGCAATGATATTCCTTGTTGCCTTTTCTCTCTCTGTGTCTGCAGCTCTTTGCATGTCCAGCTGCACTGTGGCTCAGTTCCAAGAGGGACAAGGAGGAATGCTCTTCTTCACCAGAATACCCTGTGATCTGGTGGTTAGAGAATGTTTTAGAGAGTGAGTGGGCTTAATCCATCTTAGGCTGATCAGTCCCTTTTGCTTTCTGCTTTAGCCCTTTGCTGTCCACAGGCAGATAACAACACTTCTGACTGTCTTTAATTCTTCATGCTTCTCCTAAAGACTTGTGCAGTGTTCAAGTGCAGTAGTCATGCCCTGAAATGATCCTGCAGCAGAGTTTTGTGTGCCTGTCTCTACAGAGCATAGCCTTTAGGACACAGAGGGAATAAAGATAGAAATACCCAAAAACATTTAAAATGGAACAAAAGAATCTCAGTTAAATAGTGGAAAGAGGATTGGATTAGCATTTGTGCAAACCTGTTTGTGCCTGCAGGGAAGATTTGAAGAACAGGTTGCCACCTTGATCATCTGCAAAGTTTAACAGACAGTGCTGCTCAGGATCTCATCCTGAAGTGCTCCCAAGTCCTTGGGAGCAGCTGTCACTGTTTTAGTCCCTCAGGAGGCCACACAAGTTCTTTTTGGTTTAAAAAGAGGCAGCACTTACTTTGGAGACTTATTTCTGTATGCCAGCACCTTCACATGACTACAATGTGTGGTTTCTGATTTCCACCACTTTGATTACATTTCTCTTTGTTTGAATACTGGCAGGACTTGTGTTCACAACCTTCTTGTTTTTCTTTCCTTGGAAATAAAAATTACGAGTGACCTGTGAATCTTCTGGGTCCTTATATCAATAAAAAAAAGGCTAAATCTGATCCTAAATCCATGATGTGTAGTATGCTTCCAAGGTTCCTGTGTAACCAGTCAGTTAAAAGAAGTTGATGCACAATCTGAAAGTTTTTAACATCTTCTGTCTCAATATTTGCAAAGTTAATACTATAGCTTAGCCAAATAAAATAATGTTATGTTACAATGTGTTTTAATTTCTTTCTGTCTTTCCAGAAATGTTTATAGAATAATGAGCTGAGAGTGTCCTGATTAAATTAAACATCTTTAATTTATCCTTTACAGATATCCTTTACAGCTAACAATATTTCAGAGCTGCTTTCAGTTTTTCCCTCCTTCCAATGTGAAGTATTCTTAGATGCAATGATCTGCTGGTAGTTGGAGAGACATATGTGGATGTGCTTAAGTCCCTGTGTCTTTTTTCATCTTTTTTTTTTTTTTTTTTTTTTTTTTTTTNTTTTTTTTTTTTTTAATCACTGTACTATTTCTCCTCCTTGTTGCCAGTTGCTTTACTTCACGTTTTTGTCTGCACTACTGTTCTAAAGATAAACAGAACCGTAGGATCACAGAGTAGTTTGGGTTGGAACTGACCTATAAAGGTCATCTAGTTCCAACCCCACTGATATGGGCAGGAACACCTTCCTCAAGGTGTTCAAGTGGCCATCCAACCTGTTCTTGAATGTTTCCAAGGACAGGGCATCTCCCACCAACCTGTTCCAGTGTTGCCTGGAAAAAAATTCATTCTTATATCCAGTCTAAATTGACTCTTTTTCAGTTTAAACCCCTGACCCCTTGTGTTATTGTTACTCCTGCAATGCAATACTGTGTTGTTGTATAGAGAGGAAAATGTGATGAACTTGTTGACTTCTAAGCTCCAGCAGTTTGGCTTCTAATATCAAAAAGATGTGATCAGTAATAGCAAAACAGAACCTTTCAAAGCTTTTTGAGACCTCTTTGAAGAGCCTCAAAATATGCTGATGGAAAGCAGGAAACTTCCATTTCCTATCATACATTTCTTACAATTTCCAAAACATATATAATTATGGTCAATCCTGTTTAAATTATGCTCCGGAAAAAATTATTTAAATAGTAGAGGATTCCACTGCATTAGGAAAAGCTTATAGTTGCATGAGAGAGGATGCAGTGTCTAGTTGCCTTGAAATGTGGTCGAAGTCCACACTGACCTTGCTGAAAGGATAAGAAAGCTGTGCTATCCCTGCTAGGTGGTATTTGCATACATCTGGTCAGGGACTTATTTACTGAGGAAGCTAGAGGAGTAAAGAAGTAGGGGAGTAACAGTGGCTAAGCTAAAATATTTAGGATGGTGATCGCAGACAACCAGCCTCCCTGGAACCTCTGTGATAGAAGGAAGGGCCCATTTCACATCTGTTTCACTAGAAAAATCCATGGGATTTTTCCCTTTCCTGTCCTTCAAAATATTTTTAAGAAATATGAATGGAAAATAATGTTTTTCAAATGTTTCTGTTTTTTATTTCTTCATGAAACATTTTGCCATTTCTCCACCCATTCCCTCCTGAAGGAACAGGAATTTCTGAGCCCTTCTCTCCTGTTAGCATTAAGTGGGTGAAAAGCCCAGGTGGTAGCATTTTCATTAGTAGATGATTGATATAGTCTTGTTCTGGTTATATTTAAACTAAGAAATGTAGAAATTATTACTTCAGCTGTTTTCAGACCTACTTACTAAGTAGATGTGGCAGAGTAGTAGAGAGAAGACTCTCAGTTGGACAAAAAATAAAATATGACACTCATTATGTGGATGACTGTGATTAAATCTATTGCTAATACAATATTTAAATAAATGTTGCTGATGGAGTACATAACATAAGCAGGTCTAAAGGGTTATAATACAAGCAGGTCCAGCTAGAACTGTATAGGTGTACAGCTTTCAGGCTTCACAGAGCTCACAGTTGCAAAGCATCAAAGCACCTATGGAGCTACTTCAGGATTTTCCCCCTGTATGTGAAGTGAGTGTTCCCAGTCTGGGCTGGACGCACCCTGCAGGTGTCTCTACCTTGGAACACTGTGGGGGTGTGCATGTGTGACCCCACCCAGAAGCTGCCTGCAGTCTTGGGAGACCAGCTGGCTCAGCCTCCAGCAGCATTTTATACCCTTTTTGCAGGCCAAGTCAATCACAACCATCACGGCTCCCAGCTCTGGAATGCATTCATTATGTGAGCATCCAGACAGTTCTTCCTGCAATTCCCACCTGGTGGTCTTATGTTAGGACAAATCTCATTGTCCAGCAGGGACAACTAAAAGGGAGAAGGGGTGTGTGTGTGTGTGTGTGTGTGCTGAGGGTGCATGTGAAGACTCACTATCTTGCATTGTGGCCACAGCAGAGCATAACGAATAAACCAGTTTCAAAGACACAAACCACTTACCTGAATACCAACAACAGGTTCCTGTAGGACAGTCACATTTTCAAGGACAAATAGAAATCATTCTTTCTTTTCTGACAGGGCCTGGGATTTTCAGTCTCAAGGGTGCAAAGCACTGGACTTTACTGGGGCTTCAAATTTTCACCTTGTCCTGGTCTGAGACAAATTCAGAGGAAAAATATCCTCAATAGAAATCAGGTTGTATTTACCCCTCCCTCACCAGGTTCAGGAAAGGAAATATTTCCTGTGAGGAAAATGAAGAAGAAACAAAACTATTTATTTAACAAACACACAAGAAAAGAATAATAATGCTAAATAATAAAATCTCTCGCTGTGGAGAGAAACCTGGAAGAGTTTAGAGTCCTTCTGTGGGTGTGGTCCCTCTCTCTTCCTTGCAGCTGGGTCGGTGTGGGGGACTCCCTCCAGGCTGGTAGAAGGTCTCCCAGTGAGCTTTTGATGTTGTGGTGTTCTGAACAAGTCCAGAAGAGAAGAAGAAGAAACCAAAGTCCCAGGAAAACACAGGAATTTAACTCTCCATCTCTCTCTGGAGAAACAGAGCCGAGAGCTGGCTGGAAAGCAAGGAAGGTACTTCCTCCCCTCTTTGTCACAACTGTAGCAGAAGCTTCCTCCCCACAGCAGAAGAACAACAGAGAGGAGTAGTGACCTTGAAGCACAGAACTGCTTTGAAAAAAATTCCTCTGGCTGTTTTTTTCTTTCTTTCCCCTCTTGGGCTCAGTTTAAAGGCACAGAAAGGCACAAGATTCATTTTCTGGGCATAGAGTAGGAGATATGGGACACATCATAAAGCCACTCCAAGACACACCTGTTTACATATAAACTATGTCTGAGCGAAGGAAAGTGGTTGGAGGTGGATGGGAATTGAGGCATGGGAATACTTACATGTTCCTTGTTCTCCCCAGGCAGAGATGAGCATGCTGAGGAAACCCATGTTAGCTGTTTCTTGACTCTGTGCTCTCCTATTTCCAGGTTTATGAAGCATTTGGAAAGATATAATTTATATACTACACAGGTTGTACCCATGGTAGTCCACGTCTGGCCAGTGACAGTCAGAGATTATGATGACTGATGACATTTGATGACTATGGGATGTTTGGGCAAAATTATTTGCTCTTAGTCTAAATCTCTCACAGCATGGTCTTTGGGAGAGCAAGGGAGTGGAGATGAGCTGTATTTAGTGGTACTGTACAGCCTGATGTATGTGAGGTATTTTGGTGGGGGTTTTGCCTGAGGAAAACTGGTGCCATTCCTGCCACACTGGTGCAGAGAGGCTCTTGGCTATATCGGGCTTTTGTTCAGTTACCTTTAAGTTCTTGGATAAAACTCATTGATTTTGTCTAATAATATACTTAAACAGAGGCTGGCTTTTTGTGCTGGCTCAGACTGGTGCTATAAGGAGCACTAAATAATTTTTATTCCTTCTCTTCCTCCTTTTTTAAAGTGGTAAATAATGTATTTTAAAATAAAAAATAGAGCATGAAGGAAGCAATGGTAAGAGGAAAGAGGAGACTGGTCTCAGTGCTAAAACCTTGTTTTGAGTCGTGGATATAATGACGAGATGCATTGCCTTTTCTAGCTCTGTAGATTAATGATTGCTTTACCAGGAAATGTGCTGTTATTACAAATGTGGGGCCTAATTTGGATTTTGTTGCTTGGGAGTTGCCTGGGTGGGGAAGGAAAGTGGGATCCAGCCTTTATTTTTACTCCTTTTCTTAGCCTTGGGAATGTACGTGTTCAAAAAACATCTGTCTCGCTCCTTCTGCATGGTCTGCTCATCAGTGCCATTTGCTGAAGCAGACCAAACACTCTTGGCACAGAGGAGCCCAGACTGCACACTTACTCTGCCCTGTCAGGCAGTAGCTACATTTTAGAAGGAAACCGCAGTACAAAAGTGGGATCTCAGGTTCCATGCAGTGTATGCAAAGCAGTTTCATCTAAAATGTCACGTTTACCTTGGCAGAGCCACCCTTTAGTAGGGATTAAGGCTGCAAAAACCACTGAATCATACTCTCTGTTTCTATATGTGTGCCAGGTCACAAACATAAATTGTGATGTTGGCCCTCATCCGTCATCACATAACACTCTGGCATACTTTTTCATTCCCTGAATATGAGTGGAATGAGAAGGTTACTTGGAAAGTCATCTGTCTGAGAAGCTGGCCCGTTATAATTAGCGGGCAATCTTGAATTTCATCTCTGGAAGATTATGAAGTGAAGAGGCGGGGGAATGGGATGTATATGGTAGGTAACCAGGGCCTCTGGTAAGCCAATCTGACCATGACTCGAAAGGCTGAAACAGAAAAGGTTGGGGAAATAAGAAAACTCTATTTTTTTAAACAGAAAGGTGTAAAGATGACCTCAAGCAGCCAAACCTGGATCTAGATATAACTTTAATTTCAAGCAATTCTAAACTTCAGGGATATTTAGAGGTGGGAGTTTGGTTTGGCTCCCATCTGCTGCCAAAGATCCACTTTTCTGCCTAAAGGCTTCTTAGACACCAGAGTGAATGAAAGGCAGCTCAAGGTGGAGCCACAGAATAAGGGAAAATAGCGGACAACTGGATGGGGGTTGTAGCTGTTAATGAGTCACATAAAGTTAGCAATGATGACTTTGCAAGTTATCTGCAGTTATCTCCTTCCTCTTCACATCTATGCTACAGGCTAAGGGCTGTTGTCTTTAGCCCTGCTTCTATCACAACACCTGCAAATTTTGTAAAGTCTGATTTGGCCATATATTTCAGAGACCTGCAACAGCCAACCTAAACCACCCTGGTGCTGTAGTAAGGCAAGAAGGACCTTTTTTCATACACTTAAGTTCCTTTCAAATATGTGGAGGACATTATCCTTTCAACAGCTTTCAGACAGACTGCTAAAAGAAACACTGTACTTCAAGTTTTTGTGATAAATATGTTCTCTCTCTCTCTCTTTCCCTAGTCAGGAAACGTGTTACCATTTTTCCACCGGCTGGGGTGCGGGATATTAGATGCTCTGAGAGGAAAAGAAAGGCTTAAGGCTTCCTTCCTCTGGCACTTCATTAATGCCAAGAAGCAGGCTGGGTAGTGTTGCTTTAATTAACAGGCTTTTATTAAAAGAAGTGGTTGGAGCTACCTGATTGCAGTTTTACCCAGCAAAAGAAACACAAAAATTACTTCCTAGAACAGAACATTGCCTCTAGCAAGAGCAATGCCTATAATATATTTGGCTATATGTGTCATGCTTCCCAAACTTATTCTTGACTCCTGCTGGGGACTGACTTAGGCCTTGAAATGAGGATTGTGTTCTGTATGAACTACTTTAACTTCTTGGTGACTTGGCGTCACTGAGTTTTTTTGCCTCCTCTCTAAACCTCCATTGTGTGTAATTTTGTTGGACAGATTTATTTAGGTATTTTTTGTGAGTCTACAAATTTGAATATTTTTTATGGTGCTCTTAATTTTTCATTCCTTGCCCGGTTCTACCTGAACTGCTTTCTTTTTGTGTTTGCTATCAGTCTTTGCACATATGAGGTAACGCTGAATATCACAGTGTTTGGTCACTGACAGGGGACTAGTGGTCTGCATGAATATTATGTTTCATCTTGGATAATTCCCACAGAATTTCACAGGTGTCTGGTAATGGATAGATGAGCACGACTTGGCTGTGTGGCAGGAATTTCTTTACCCATTGCCATGGGAGATATTGTCAGTGTGCATACAAAGGCATTGCTTCATGTGTTGACTATACGTCTCTCTGTAAGGTACTTCTATAGCACATTGTTCCATGAGAGAACTTTACCCTGAACACTGGCTGCGGTACCTGGGTTGCTTCCTGAAGTATGAAGCTCTCTGTTTCCTCTCTTTTAAAATTCTTACTATCATTATTGCTGTTTTTTTAATTTATTTAATTCTGGTTTGAGTTCCTGTGAGCTCTTCCCCAACATTGTTTCAGTTTGTTCTGCAAGCACATATTAGGCAGCAAATTACAAAAGAACTGTTTCTAAATGGAGAGCATTCTGAACAAAAGAAGAAAACTGTAATTATTCCAATGAGGATTTGAGCAAGCCATCAGAATTAACAGTGCTGCTTTTCCAAATGTGCCACTGTTTTGATTAGCTTATGTGCTTATACAATCCGTGCCATGGCAGTGACCGTAACCGAATGCCTGTAACCGCAGGCAGAAAGCTATTAGAGCCCATCCACAAAAAAGCAGCTATTTCACTTTTCTTCTCATCAAAAGCCTACAGTACCAAAGTGATGCCAGCTAAGTGTTTGTTTCTGTGAGATTTTTATCTCTTTATACCACTCAAAATACTTTTTTTTTTTTTTTGCAGAACTGTTTAAACTTGATCTATTAATGTTTATAAAAAGTGCGTTCTTCAACACATTCTTTGGGCAGTGTCAGAAAACAGCTCTTGAAGCAGAAAAAACAACCCTAAATTTGCTGACCACTTGAGGGAGGTGGTGTGTTGTCTGGATGGTGGAATTGAAACCAGTGTTGTGACTAACTTGCAGTAGAAATATCAAAGTTTTAAGTCTTTTGTAGGCAAAAGGGAATACCGGACTTCAGCAGTGGCTGCTTTCCTCACAAAGCCATTCCCCATGCAATCTATGATAACTCATTTGTGACTATCTGTGCTTTCTGAAGGGCATACTGTTTACAGAATAAAGAAAAATTAAGTCAGACCAAGTAAAAGTCTTCATTCTTATCAGAAAAAAAATAGAAAAAGCCGGGAGCAGAAAAGTGAGATTTCAATAGCTGTTCAACATATTTTTCTGAATAAGGATGTTTACTGACTGGCCCAAACTCAAGTAAAATTATGAATGGAAAAGATCTTCATTCCCCTGAATGAGTTATGTGCAATACTTGGAGACCTGACCTTTTATCCCTTCCTCTGTCTCCCCTTCCGTCTCACGGATGTTTGGCCTGGCGGTGCTGCAGAACTGTGGAGGTAAAGACAATACAAATGTGACATGACATTTTCCTGTCTGAAGGTCTTGGAGGTGAGCCTAGAGTTCTGGAGAAATTAGGAACAGAAACATTTCAGAACCAGTGTCTGATGTGGGGTTCAGGCCTAACTCCTCAAATGAAAATGGAAAAATCCCAAAAAAGCTATGCAAAATGAGCAGCCCAGTGCCCTTCTGTGCACTGTGGATGGCAGAGCAGTGGACCATGCAGGAACAGCAGAATCCCTGCTCATTCTGCATGTCCTCACCAAGGCTGGCCCCCATGTCTTCTGAAGAAAGGATTCCAAAGTCTAGAGTAAAAATTATCCTAGAAAATAGAGCTAGAGTGCATTGAGAAGTGGAGACACCAAAATCGGCTAAAGCAGAACAGCAGGTGTTATTTTCTGAGTAGAACAGAAGCTGCTGCATGTCTTTTCTTGTGTTTATAAGTCCTAGCTTAGTATTTGGCCTGTCCAGAGCAGGAAGACGTGTCTGATTTATACTCAGCCAGCAGTGCTTTATAATCCCAAGATTCCTCTTCTGTCCTTGTCCACCCAACCAGTTGTTCCCTATCGAGCATCTGAGAAGCTGATTCCTCCTGGCCAAATGTAGAACTTTGTGTTCTTCTGTCTTGAATACCATCCTGTTTTTTTTTCATGCAACTTCAGTTTTCAGGATCATTTTGGACTTTTCAGCACGTCTGAAGCTCCACCCTTCCTATTGTCTGCAGATTTAATAAGGACTTTCTGTTTTCCATCGCCTAGACTGTTCATGAAAATATACTCACTGAAGGAGATTTCCCCCAAACCCTGGTTTAGAGAGACCAGCTTAAATCTAAAACATATCCAACTGTTCTCATAAAGCTTTATGACTGCATTCTGTAACTCAAGATATTCAGCATTTAATGTAAGCATTATAATTAGCTGAACTTTCTGAAATATATAGCATCATCTCTTCAAGAAAGAGGGTGTTGCAAACATGGGTAGACACCAAGCAAGTCCCTCTAACTGTGCATCCTGTTTTTTAATAATGTGAATTATTCCTTATAGACCATGAGGCTTCCTACCCAAAATACCCTAAATTTAGTGCTCAGTTTGAGCTCTGGGGAAGGTTTCCATCTTTCTATTCATCTGCCACTACTCTGGCCTCAGAGTTTGAACCCCAAAATAAAAATCACTGCATGTGTTTGCAAATGACTAAGAAGCTGATGTCTGCTGGGAAGTGAAGGCTCCAAGTGACAATTTTGACACAAATAATGTTCAGCCTCCATATTAATAACAACATGCCGACAAAGTGTCAGAAACAATATCCTGTAACTAAGTTACAGCAGTCTTCTTTTCCTCACCAACAAAATAGATTTTATCCTACACACTTACATCATGTTCACTGCTAATTTTGACAAAATTTCTGCTGTCCTACATTTAGCTGGAAGTATTTTAAGAAGCCACAAAGCCTCTCGTTTATAATCCTTGTTTGCTTTTTCCCCTGCATCCTGTCTACTTGACTGATATTTTCTTCCATGTGAACTCTTCTACCAGGGGCTTGCAGAAACCCATTTTCCATGTTAACCAAATGAATTATGACTGTTTTAAGATCCTAAAATGCAATTCTGAAAATATTGAGAAGACTTTTTTATTTTCATTTAAAGGAGACAGTAGTAAGTTAGATGACTGGCAATAAAAAAAAAAAAAACAAACCAAACCAAAATGTTTGATGATCTTCATACAAAAATCCCAACAAAACAGGAGTTAATATGACTGTTTAAAAATATGCATAATGTATATTACTTTTCAGTTTTGATCAAGACTTACCAAAAAGTCAAAAGATAGAGATGAAATGCAATTAAGTAGCTTGTAAATCACAACTGCACATGAAGTACTTCCCGATGCACTGTGTTTTTCAGGATTCCAATCTGATTTGTTGAATACAACATTTCTTATTAACCCTTAAATATTGTGTTTCTTTACTGTCGTAGTATTTGCAAGTGATCGCTACTTTCATTGCTGCTGAATTTATCTCTTAGGGATTTCTTGGGATTTGGTTTAGAAAACCAAAGTGTCTGACCACACTAACTACTTAAGAAACAACTAACTTTTACCATTCCTGGTAGATCTAATGCTTAAATAATGTACCCCTTTATGTTAGAAGATGTTTTTGTTTGTGGAAATCCTTCGGTAGGTATTAATAGAGCACTGATTATAATGTTTATAATCCACTTTTAGCTACATTAATTTTTATTGCATTAAAACCAGGACAACATCAGAAGGCTGCACCTCTGGAAGGTAAAGGCTTTAGGTGGCTTGGACCTTAATTAAAAAAAAAACCACCAGCAAAGCCACCTTAGTCAAGGAATTCTGTTGTAAATACGCCTGGGAGTGGCAATGTATTTTATTATCCCCTCTTTCGATTACCTGGTTCCTTTATTATTCATTGCTGGTGATTAAAACAAAAGATATATTCACATCTACCTAAGCTAGTAGAGGGAAAGCAGAGCAAAAGACTTCCGCCACAAACCCCAGGGTGGGGAGATTGGCTGCGTCGAACGCAGGCAGGAGCACGAGCTGTTAAAATGCACTGCAGTGCACACTCTGTTTTCAGGGCTGATTGATGACATTTCCATATATAGTTAGGAGTAAGGCATTGCTTTTGAAAATAGAATTAAAACTTTCCCTTTTTAGGAGCAAGCACCACTTTGGCAACACAACCAGCCCCAAGTACATTAGTTCTTTTGGTCAAAACATTAACAGGGTACTTTGTTAACAAAATGTTCAGGTCATGATGAGTTCAAAGCATGAACTGTGAGGCTTTTTATGAGCTAAATGTTTCCAAATAGCACTCTAAGTTGAAAGTGCTGAAATTAAAGCTTTTCTCCTGTAAACAGGGTGTTGCTGAGCTGAGTATATGTTGTTTTTTTTCAGTTACTCAGCATAAGGTGATGGGTCTGCAACGACATGTTTGCTGAGCAAAGACAGATGTCACCAGAAACATCTGGATGGTAGGAACACTTCAAGGAAAAGATTATAAAGATGCATTTCCACTGCAATTTTCTGTCCCTCTTTCCAATTTGGCAAATAATTGCCTGTTTTCCAAAATGAAAACTTTGAGCAACAACTTACTGTCTCAGTTGTAGATGTGAATCTGATATTTTGGTCCAGCTAGCAAAATAACAACTTTCCACCTTGTATTCGTACTACTCAATTCAGGTCTAGATTTGCAAATGCCCATGGACATACATTCCCAGCAGGATGGGCTATCGGTGGGTGGAGGATCACCAGCTGAGATGAAGGTGGGTAGTATTGGCTACCCCACAACATTCCCATGAAACACGAAATATGATTTTTAATATTGTTTTAATGTGGAAATTATTTCATTTTGTTGCCAAATTTTTTAGTGACACATTGCAGTATGGAGAAGGTAGATTATAATTAAAATTTGAAGGACCTTAACAGGTTGGAGAGATGGACAGAGAAGAACTGTCTGAAATTCGACAAAGGCAAATGCAGGGTCCTGCACCTGGGGAGGAATAACCCCAGACACCAGTACAGGCTGGGGACTAAATTGCTGGAAAGCAGCTCTGTGGAGAAGGACCTGGATGTCCTGGTGGACACCAAGCTGTCCATGAGCCAGCCCCGTTCCCTTGTGGCCAAGAAGGCCAATGGCATCCTGGGGTGCATCAGGAAGAGCATTCCCAGCAGGTTGAGGGAGGTGATCCTGCCCCTCTGCTCATTCCTGGTGAGGCCAAATCTGGAGTGCTGTGTCCAGTTCTGGACTCCTCAGTAGAAGAGAGACATGGAACTCCTGGAGCAGGTCCAGTGGAGGGCTACAGAGGTGATTAAGGGACTGGAGCATCTCTCTTATGGGAGAAGGCTGAGGCAGCTGGGCCTATTCAGGCTGAGGAAAAGATGATGAGAGGAGACCACATCAACATCTACAACTGTGTCAAGGGAGGCTGTTAAGAAGATGAAGCCAGGCTCCTCTTGGTGGTGCCAAGCAATAGGAAAGAGACAATGGGCAGAAACTGATGCACATGAAGTTCCATTTGAGTACAAGGAAGAACTTCACTGTGCAGTGACTGAGCACTGGAGCAAATTGCCCACAGGTTGTCTGTGGTGTCTCCCTCAGAGGAGATTTGAGAGAACTGTCTGGATGCAATCCTGTGCCATGTGCTCTAGGATGACCCTGGCTGAGCTGGGAGCTTGGACCAGATGACTCCCTGTGGTCCCTTCCAACCTGCCCCACTCTGGGATTCTGTGAAAATGTACATAATATCTGCAGGAGTACAAGATAGTCCTTACAGAACTAAATCCACTGATTACTCCTCATGAGAACACAAAGTGTCAGCAACAGTGCAAGGTATCATTGGGAGATGATTTTGAAAACATTTAGCTGAAAACAGCTGAATTTTGAATAGAGAGAAATAAAAATAAATGCAATGTCCTAAGCTCTGTGGGCCATGCTGTTGTCTATTCCAGACATTTCCAAAATTGCATGTGAATCTGTGCAAGCTTTAGCTACCCAAAATCATTCCAGGTTTTGTTTTGTTGTATGAAATGACTCGAAACATGGGGAATGCTTACCCAAATGTTTCTATGCACATTTTTCTACAACCTTGAATGAAGCATGACAGTTTTAATGCCAAATACCCCATAACTGCTGCTTGCATCCTTAAATGCTATATTATTATATAATTGCCTCTAATTTGCTTTGGAGGAGAAAATTGGGAGAAAAGTTGTTGAAATAAATCTCATCGAACTAGAACTGAGATGTAGGTTTTGCCTGTCAGGCCATCAGTGGCTTCACAGCTGAAATTGCAGGAGACTTCAGCATCATGGTCTTAATAGACAGGATCACAGATCTGGAGATTATGATGGGTTTTGTCATAAATGGTGAAGGTGAAGATTGCATGACATATAATTTGTGCAAGAAAATGTTTTGAAAAATAAAATATTAAGTGGCAGTGCTGAGAGGAGTTTTTTTAATTACATACAATAATCTAGAGAGTTCTGTACTTAGTGTTTATTCTGTATTTAATCCATTATGTTCTAAGAATATCATGCTGATAATAGAAAAATCTGTTCTTGTGACTCAAATGCAATGACACTGCAAAAATGAGCTGAAAATAAATGTTTTCCACAACATTTTTGTGATGTCCAGAATTAAAAGTGATGCTCAGACTAGTACATAGAATAAAAAACTACATCAAATCAAGATAGTGTCAAATACAAATTTCAATTTATTGCAAAAACTGTCACAGTGGTTCAAACAACCTAAAATTAGATCTAGCTTTAGTAAAAGTATAATTCCACCCTTTCCTAATTCCTATGTACAAAGTTATGTATTTCATGGTGGATCTCATTTAATTTGAAAAAAAAGATTGTGACACAGCATACTAATTAAAAAAAAAAAAAGGCAAGACAAAAGGGGGGAGGGGTCTAAGGAATCACTGGAAGAGTCATGCACAATGGAAATGCCACCATGGATGGGAGACTATTCTTTGGGGTCTCAACTTTTAACTACTACTTCAGTACATTATTTTGAGAAATTTTAAAAGGCAAAAGGGAAGAACTACCTTTGGAATATACACCTGAATATAGCATGTCTTTAGCTCAAACAGGTACAGCTCCTCTCATAAGAGACACAGCTGTAGCTGTACATTTTTATCTATCTATCTATCTATCTATCTATCTATCTATCTATCTATCTATCTATCTATCTATCTATCTATCTATCTCCATGCTGATACAGCCAAGATATCAGTGTATGTGTTAGCTGGATGTGTGGGTCACACACCAGAGAAATACTGAGGAGGATTCCTGTACCAGTAAAATCTGCAGTAGCCTGATGCAGGTGTCTCCTCTGTCACTTAGCGCAGAGTGGGAAATGTGAGTGATTGTCCATCTGTGGTAATAGAGTGAACCAGAGGGATGAAATTATATGGATATGATGGACCACTATTTATACAGAATGAATGCTCAACATGGTTTTGGGATCTCAGGGATTAACTTCTGGTAGTCCAGTTCTCGGTGAAAATTCTTGTATTGCAGTTTGGGGCAGCAGAATAGCAGCTGAACATCATGCCAGCTAGGGACAGATTGTTTAACCTGTGCTCACAAATTGGGTCCTGAAAATCTGAGTCCAATGCTACAAGAATAAGTGAAGAGAAAAAATATAGTGAGATAACCTTAGCAATGACTACTGATGGAAAATTTATGAACTGGATAGACAATGTACTGGAGCAGTTGAGCAAAAAGAAGTTCCTACTGCAATTCAAAAGTAATGTTAAAACCCTTTTGTTACAACCAAGAATACATGACTCCAAATTAATGGATCTTAAAAACCTTTTAAAGAGGTTTTTAAGTACACGTCTAAACTAATGAATTTACCATGCTTTACTCCTATTGTCCCAGTTGCTCTAAAGCAGCTGAGAAGAAATAGATGGAGTATTTTCTTTCTCACACATTGGCCACAGAACACACATTCATCCTGTTTATGGAGTCTCAGCACATCATTTTTACAGTAATTTGTATAGGAAAATGTATTTTCAGTGTAAAGGAAAGATTTGCAAAACCTGAGACTTTTCTTGAGGACTGATAGACCAAGACTAGAAATGCCATCAAATGACTTCAGTTAAAAACAATATTTGACACTTGGTTTCCCAAGAACTGTAAAGACTTGAGATGCAGAAAACTTGATATGAAGAAACCAAGGTGCCCAAAACAGAGCAGATTTGCACAACTTCCCACACCAAGTCCATGACAGGCTAAGGAACAGAAATACAGAATTCTTGGTTGCTGTGGCTCTTGTTCTACACACTCAGCAACTGAGAAACTGAGGAAAAAAAATAAATTATTCCTTATTTGTCTAATGGGAACTATCAATGAACAGGCCCAATGCTCTGCAGGCCCATGCTGGCTCTCTGCCAGCCTTTGCAAAGGCAGCGCATTTTCTCTCCAAAACATTTTCCTGCAAAGCACAGATTGCGGCTGTCAACATCTCCATCCATGGCATATCAAATATGAATTTTCAGCACATAAGGACTTCATTATGCACCACAGGCTTTGGTTTACCACTCCCTCCGCCCTTGGCCTCCTCAGTGGTAGCTGAAGTTCAGACTAGATCTGTCACTGGCGGGATCACCTGGACCGGAAAAGCAGAGGCAGGATTTCAACACACTCGCTCCCTGGTTTGCCACCCCTCCACACCTGCTCCTCACCAGTGGGACAGGGCTTCACCACCCGTGGCAGTGACTCAGCTGCCTCCTCCACCTCCACCAAGGTTATGGACTTGAGTGAGAATTAAGAGGAAATAAAACAAAGAGGAGACAGCCTCCTATGACAAAACGGCCTCTCACAATGAACAGATCCTCTTTCACAGCAGACGAGAAAAAATAAGAGGATCTTCCATAACAGCTCAGCCTGGAAAGATGGAGAATGAAAGCAACCTTTGAAACAACATTGTGAGGCAGGAGGTAAAGCTCATGGGGACACTTCTAGCACAGTTTGCACTCTCTCCTCATGGTGACATTGGTTAGAGGCACCCTGAGGTATCCAAAGCTAGCTGGGCTCTGCCTGTCTGCATCTTTGTTTGGCAGCAGCAGTGGGCAGAGGTGTGAAGAGCTCTCAGGAGAAAGCTGCAGCTCATTGCCGCACCAAGTTGTACTTCTAATTTCCAGGTCATCTTGGGTGTGGAGCTTGGTCTCCCCAGTCTCACATGCCATCACCTGAGAAACAGACAACCTCTTTCTGGTCCTTTTCCCCATTTCCTGTGGGGTTTCTGTCAGAATTGGAGCAAGTCTTCCTCACAGAAATATTCAAACCTGCCTCCAAGCAGCGGACTGGAAGGCAGCGTTCCTCTATCTGCTGAGATTTTCCTTTTCTTTCCATGAGCTAACAGCTAAATCCCACAGTAAGGCATGAATAAACAAAAACGAGGAAGGATTAGGATGTACTATTTAGCGAATCATGACTAACACAGCCCTGTCTTGCTTCCTCTGAAAGCACGCCACAAAAGTTCAACAAATATTATTGTGAAATGAACCACAAAGTCTTTACACACTTTAGAAATGGCATCTTCACCCATTTTCTCTGGCAAAAACCAAATGGATTTGGTTTCAAGTTGATGGGAAAATCTCTAAATTTAAAACACTTGATAATTGACAGAAGACTGGAGTTTTTCAATTCTTTTCCTGCCTCCTACACCCTTCCTGTATGGCAAATATAATTTAGCAGAAGATTCCAAAAGTCAGAGGGTTTTAATCAAAATGAGAGGCTACTTGCTTTGATTTTTGCTAAGAAAACACTCCTTCTGTGAAGTGAAATGTTTCGAAATATTATAAGGATATCCACCTCTTGTGCACATAATTGCTGTAGATGTCAGGGGGAATGGAACATACATAAAAAGGTGTTTTCTGGTGCACAAGAATGGGGAAAGGAGAAATAATTTCTTGTAATGTGGTGTTATGAGTGCTGGTATATGAGTGCCTATATGTGTATGATGTTCTTCTTAAACAGAGATATGTGTAGTTTTGAGATGTTTGCCATAAGAAGGTTTGTTCTAAATTGTCTTAGTCACTAGTTTTAGGATAGATAAAAAGATCCATTTCCAAAAGAGGTCAGATAAAATGCTGGAAGATGAGGACAGACTGCAGTTCTAAAACTGCTCATTGCAGTATTACTTGTAATTGTTCATTATAGTACCTTCAAAAGACCCACATCCCCCAGGCAAAGACAGATCCTTACCCACGTACATAAATCTAAATACAGACAGAAGGAGAGAAAGAGCAATCATACCTGGTATTGCTGCAAATCTAATTCTTTTTAGCAATGTGGGTGCTATTATTCCATTCCTCTGGCAGCTATGGATAATTTTGAGCTCCATGAAAACCGATCACAGGTTTTTAGCATTTTAGAAACTATATCTGTGAGTGTCATGGTCTTTCAATACTGGGGAAAAGGCCTAGGAATTTTGGGTTTGCTCAGATATTGCCTACACTGCAGATGAGTATTTTTCTTTCACACATGGGATCAATTCCTTTGTGCTAACAAGGATCCACCCACTCCCATTCCTTGTTCCCTGGCTTAGTATGTACCTCAAATCCTCACATGCGGTTCCTTGTGCCTGCAAGAACCAGATTTTGCAGAAGATAATCCTGAAGGATGGGGAGGGAAATGTGAGAAACTAGTGCTAAAAGTGGTGTAGAATAAAAGTTCTGGTTAAACCACCCATTCTCACTGGAGCTTTAACTCTTGGAAATGTCAGAGCCTTCCTCTAGACTTTTGTTTCCTCTTGGTTTGGAGGAGAGTTGTTGCCCTTTCTTTCCACAAAAGGTGTACAGTAACTACCTTCAAGCTCCATTTAACAGTAGCCCTTTTGCTTTGCTAAGGAAAATTATTCCTTGTTCACAGCTCAAGAGAACCGGGGGACATTTTTTTTTGTTCTGATGACTCTGTTTTAAATGAAAACACAATAAAAGACTGAAACAGATGGCAATTTATTTGTCTCTAAAGTTTGCATGTGTGTTCCATGACATTTTTATAAGACTTTAAAGATTCCTCCTTTTCTGTCATCAGCAGCCTGAAATTGCTTTTTCCAATAAAAGTAATCTGCTTGACTCTCAGTGATGTTGCAGTCTCAGGAGATGGCTGTCCTTTCTTCATAGCTTTCCAGTGCCAACAGGGTTTGCTGTCTCTGTATGTTTTTTAAGACTGCTGTACACTTTGAAATTCAAGGGTTAGATCTGCCCACATGCAGCACTCAACACAGATTCATACAGTGGCTTAATGAAGCTTTCATCTTCCCCTCTATTCCTTGTGCCTGGAACACAGAGCAGACACTGCTAGACACTGCTTTGCATACTCACTCGTTTAAAGAAATATTTAATATCTGAACTTGACTTTCACCAAGAAAAGCAGTTCTGAGTTTTCCTTACTAAATTAAATCTTTCCATGTGGCTACTAAGTCTAGATTTTATTACAGTTTCCATATTTTCCTCTATATAGAAGTGAGACTTATTGATCTATATTTCCCCAAATCATTCCTGATAGCTTAAAAATGGTATCACATCTGTTGCTTTCTGTTTCTTTAGGAATGAGATTGATTTTAAGTGACAGATTACACATAACATTTTCACATTGGCCTGTGTGTTCTTTCAGAAAACCCGTGCGAACACCATCTGGTCCTTCTGATTTCCTACTTCTCATTTTATAAATTTTATTCAAAAATCTCTTCTGACACTGCAGTTTAAAACAACCCATCAGACTCGGCCTTCCATAAAGAAAAGCTGTGGTGGAAACCTCCCTTACTAAGTAAAGATTTAATTTAGTTTTTCTTTAATGATCTTATCTTTCTGGAAAACTTCTTTTACAGCTGAATCTGTCGACTCTATAGACTCTTTGCAACACTTCTTGCTTCTGATGCTTTTGAAATCTTGTTAAGTTTTTATTTCATTCCTTCCTCTAGTTCATAAGAATTCCTCATGTTTTGAAAGCTCCCATGAAACTTTAGAATTTATGCTAAGTATGCAGCAAAACATTGCATTTATGACAAGAAAAGCTAAAAAAAAAAAGACAGAAAAGAAGAGAATATGCACCTTCTCTTCAAATCTAGCTCAGTAGATTTTTTTTAAAAAAGTGTTAATAATATACAAGGTATAATAGCTCTACTGAGAAACTGCTAAAAATACTGATTCTTCACAAATAAAAAGTAGTATTATTTGTTCTCCTCTTGGCTAACAAAACCAAGGGATTACAGATATCACTGTGTGTCATGCTCCATAAATGAAAATGTTCCTTTCCATATGCACTGTACATTACATTAGTTTTGCAATTCATATATGAACTTTCTAGTTTGGCATTAGATCACATATACACTCAGACACACAGGCAGAAAGCTTGAATATAAATACACAGCTTTGCCCCTTTCCAAATGCAAATGCTCAAGGCTCTTCCAGCATCCATTGCAGCCAGTTCCAAAAGTAAGTGTTCTAGTTCATGGAGCTCAATTTGTCATCAAGGAAAATATTGGAGACTGTCATGGGTGAGTGCTGTTATGGGAAGCTAATCTGACTTGGATAGGAGAGAAACTGACTATTAGCTTTTTGGTGAGAGGGAACAAAGAAAACATACAGTTTATGTTGTTCCACTGCAAGATCTTCCCCATTAAATCTGCTTTATCACGGATGTACCTCTAGACCAAAAAGATGAACTGCCAGGAACTCTATTTGGAGGCCACATGCAGGCTCACAGAAGGAGCTGGATCAGAGCAGCTATATACTCAGACAGAGATTTATGAACCCTTGCCTCTGGTTTTATTGATTTAGCAAGTTTAGAGCAACTCTGACAATGTTACTGGCTGGAGTTCACATTTCCATCTTGCTTTGCAGCCTATAACCAGATCTAGACTTACTGACAAGGGAGATACCAAATAGCCAGAAGATTTAATGGTAAACACCAATTTAAATATCAATCACTCATTATAGAATGAGTTGCTCCCATGTGACTTAGGGATCAATTACAAAAGCAGATAAAAGCACAGATGTGGGGTTGCCTTTTTGTTTCCTATGCTTCCTCAGATCGTGAAGCTAAAACCAGCACCATTCCTTGCATCTCTGTGCTCTGTTCCAGCACTGTGGCTCCACTCATAGCAAGTGTTGGTGTTAGACACGTTTTTTTCTATTCCCACTATGGACATTTGGATTTGGTCCTTTTCAGTTGCACAACTACACTGCACACATAATTCACATACACACACACAAACCCCTGGCTACCTGAGTTTTTCAATTATGGCTTTACTGAAAAACAGCTCCTGGATTTAATAAGGGCCAATGCATAAGTTACAGAATCTAAATATTCTGTCAGTACTACCTTCAGGCACCTACTGTGAAGTGAGCTTTGCTATGATATAAGGTTATTAACAGCTTTTGGCATACAACTGGCTGTTCTGGTAATATCCAGGACTGATGTGGGTAGATCCACAAAGATGTCTCAGCCATAGTGTTTGCATATTTAATTTCAATTTTTCAAAAGCAGAAATGACATGTGTGAGATGCCTACATCTCAACAATCTCACTCCCTCTCCCCCTGCCATCATTCTCCATTTCCTTCTCCCATTCCAAATGGCCGTAAATGAAACAATCCCTTCTAGGTTAAACACAAACCTTTTCTCTACCCTGGCCTTTCATATCTTATCCGTCTAATCCAGCTCTGAGACACATTTTGGAACAAAGCATTCCTTCATGAACATTCCCTAGACAGAAGATAGAACTGCAAAGAAAATCACGAGCTAAAGCAAAACTTTTCATATTATATTTCATCTCTGGAAAAAATTATTTTTGCATGACAATGGTCCAGCATTACTTTTGCATTCTGAGACTAATCGATTTGTGAAATAAAAAAGTAATGATTTTTGTTTGTAAAAAGTTAAAGTGTTAGGAAGGAAGCTGAAAACTAACACAAAAGAAGCCAGCTAATATCCAACCAGTTATCTATCATAATCTCTAAACATTTGTAGTAATCTCCTTGTTGAAGACAAAGTGAATCCTGAAAAGATGTACTGTGTTTTCCCCAAGATTTTAATTTACCTATGCTCAACAAAATAACACGGATTTGAACCCTACTTACCAAGATGGTCTAGGTCTGTTTCAAAAGTCCTTTCTTTCCAATATTTATATTTCCAGTATTTATGTATATTACCACTATTTGTGTTATTTAGGGATTGTATAAATAATGATTTAAGGTTTTCTCCTGGCTCATTGATAAAAACTGTTTACATTACAGGGCCATGAACTGATTTCTGTGGTCAGGGACAGCTCTTGCTATTGCACTGCAGCAAGTGAAATAAATTTTTCTGTGCATTTCTGCATGATCATTGGAATTCAGACCTGGGGAAATTAGTTTGTTTTACCTATGCTGTAATACAGTAATGAAGATGCAAATAAATTAAAAGGTCACTTTTATATTTAGAGGTGATCTAAGAAGAACAATCTTTTCAAAATTAATAACAATAATGAAAACTTCATCCACTATAGGAAGAAGAGGCTTAGGAGAAGGCAGTCTAGTAGTCACTTAGAACTCATGTCAGAAATTCAGAAGCCTCATTTCTACATTTATTCGGCATGTAATAAACATGCCTCATTCTACAAAACAAACACACTTGACTGGGGTCTTGGAGAAGAAAGAATTTGATAAAAAAACCCAAAACCTGTGTGCTAACTTTGTTAACTAAACCTATTTGTCCTACAAATTTCTAACAACTATTTCAGGGCAATGTACTGTGAAAAGATGGAGTGCACAGACACATTGTGAAAGGGGTATGAACGTATAAATGCTGATCAATTATAGAATATTCTTTTCTTTTCTTTTCTTTTCTTTTCTTTTCTTTTTTCTTTTCTTTTCTTTTTTCTTTTCTTTTCTTCAGACTGTGTAGTCTAGCCCTGTAATACACCAGCTTTTCTGAGACATCTGAACCCTCAACTCCCTTTTATTGTGTCCAGGTTTGAAATTTCATTTGAAGACCATTGCCCAGTAATTAGTGCATTTAACTTGATCTGTATGTTTCCTATGCTGCAGTGACTCAATTAAAATGTTCCACAGTACTAAATCAAATATCTCACCATGGAAATTATTTTAACCCTATAACTTTTATCAAAATACCCCATAACCATAGAGTTGTTTGAGATGGGCTTATGGGAAAAGGCTACACAATAAGAATTCCTTGGAAGGGTCACTTGAGTTTTTTTAGGACTTAAGGGTAGCTTGCCAGGCCTGCAGATACCTTGTCACCTTGTTTACCCTTTTGAGTAAGCCCATCAGATGGCACTGTTGCACATAAACTTGTAAATGCTCTCTCAGCCCATTTGAGCAAAATTTTAGCTCTGTCAGGAGAGGGTTTTGATGATTCTTTTTCCCCCCAGATCTATGCCCCCAGTGGGATCCATGAGATGCAGTCACTGCTCTTTTTGTTGGACTGTCTGCCACAGAAAGTCTTTTGTCAGATAGAGCTATCTGACCTTGAGAACTGGGCATAGGCATCTGAGCAGCAGTCCTTGAAAGGAAAGAAATTCCTGGAGTTGTCTGTAGGTGTATTATAAACCTAGCTGCATTAAGACAGGACTGTGATACAATTGATAACAGTGGCAAGGTTACAAAGCCATTTTGAAAAGGGAAGGAATCCTCCCTTCCCTCACTTCTTGCTGTCCTACATGCCATGTCAGTGGATCTCTGCCATACAGGTGGGCCAGTCTGTTCTTTCCAGTCTCTGGGGATACAGCCTCCCTGGGTCAGGTCGAGGGTCAGAGTCTTCATTCAAGACAAACATGGAATATTAGATGTAAGAATCACGGAAAGCAAAGGCAAGGTGCAGCTCAGGAAAATGTCTGATTTGTTCTACATGCTTTCAGCCTTTCACTTGTCTGCCTTAAACCAACTGACGTCACACATACCTTCATTCTGTATGTGTTCCTTATGGTTGCTCTGTTATTTAAGGGAAGAGGCATTAAAAGTTGATTAAAAAGTGATGTATTATCCGCTGAGGAACACATGTACAACTGTATCTTTGCCTGTGCTCTTCAGAAATTTTATCATGTTAGAAATCCAGCAGCAAGTTAGTAAACAATCAGTATGACCAGAGCAGTCCTACTACCTGCTAGCAACATCTCCTTCTTAGGCTGCCTCCTTGGTTTCTTCACCTCATGAAAACAAACAGGCTTGAAATGTAACTAACTAAGATTCCAAATGTCCCACAAATTGAGTTCCTTTCCTAATATAGCATCACAATGTTATGATTATAATAGAACGTTCTCTGCAGCAGATATTCAGCATCTCAAGAAAAATCCCAATCATGCAAATTCCTAAAATAAAACTGAGGAAATGATATATGTATGTGTCTATGCACGTGCACCATGAGTATATAGATCATCTTTTGCCTGAACATTGTATTTTAAAATATCCATTATTTATTAATCCAATCATAAGTGGTTTAGTTCTCTTTCTTATTTATTGCCAGGAAAAATGCTCTGCTAGTTGGAGAAACCACAAGAAATAATCTATACAGAAACTATTTATCCAGTCACATGAGACTTTAATATTCTTTAAGTGAAGGCCTCAACTAGTTTTGATGATGAATGTTGAAAATACCAGGTGAGTTCTTCAGCAAGCAGAGTAAGTATAATTATATGAAAATAAACTGGGAAAGAACTGCTTTGCAGAATATATGGCATACATAAAAATAGGTTTAATTGAGTGCAGTGGGTCAGACAGTAATATTACCACAGGTTTAGATCAAACAGTCAGACTCCTCCTAGTTTGACTTGCCTTAGTCTGACTTTAACCATCACCTTCATCCATTTGTTTCAAATGAATCAATTCTGGTTTACACCAGTGTGGCAGGAGAAACAGTTTCCTTGCTGTCGCCAAACACTTCAGCAGTGAACTCAGTGATGGATCACAGTTATTCTTAAGCAAGAAAACATTTCTAAACCGTTTGTGGTCCATTTGTTTTGTCTGTTATCTTGAATTTAAATTAATTCCATGCTCCTTTTTGAAACACTCGTTGACCAGGAAGAGAAGTATGAACTTTAAAATGATCCCATAGCTACCCAGTTCTGTGTGGGAATGTATTACTTGTAGCTCAAGGAAAATTACTTGCTGTATCTAATTCACTTTTTTTCATCCCTGAGTTTAATAAAGGATCTTTCCATGTTACCACTTTCACAGGCCAACATGAATGCTTTTTTCATGATGCCTTCTTTGAAACAGCACCAGGCTCTGAAAAGTCCCCTTGAAAATGTGAATGTGTCTGTCCTGTGACATGGGGAAGGAGGAATACCAGGGTGATTGATGGAGGGTTTGTGTCCTAATGTAAAGGAACAGGATTCCTGCAAAAGGGGACAGAAGAAAGGGCTTTCTTTTTCCTTATGTGGTCTGTTAGGAAAGGTTGGTTATAGTCTCACAGTAAGCCTGGATCACCCTCTTCCCACCAGCCCTCATGAGCCCACAAATCTCAAAACTGTGAATGCAGCAAATGAGTCACCACACATGAGTTAATGTTTTAGCAGTCTTGCAGATGGGCCCTGCAGGGACGTGAGTGCTGCATGGGGCAGGCACCATGCAGCTGCCTTGTAGGGTTCAGCTGAGCCCATGGTGCCCTGGCCCCAGTACCAACCATTTTAAACTGACTGTGACCTGAAGATATGTGGTGCTCATTAGAAGCCTAAGTAGCCTAATATCATCAGTAGATTGAACCAAGCTGTTCTAGTCTTTGCCAGCACAAACATTAATAAAAGGGACCATGTCAATAAAACCCTCCAAGATGAACCCATAGAATGAGACACTTATAGACTATTATAAACAATTTGCCCTTTGGTGGTTGTCCGTTATCAGGCCCAGTCAAAGCCTTGATAAGTCTTGCCTCTTTAGGAATCATTAATTTCCTTGGAAATTTAAACAGCTGTCACTTGTGATACTCTTCAGGTGTACATGTGGGAAAGATTAGCTAGTGTTTATAATCCAATCTGTTCATTAAGTGCCTGCCCATGTGGAACCTCCTTCACAAGCGAAGAGTCCGGCCTGCAGCGCTCCCACAGATAATTGGAGGCAGCCATGAATTATGCGAATGAGCTGTCGACAACAGGGATCGAGAGGCCTTACTGGTATCAGCTGCTCTCAGGGCAATGTTTAACGATTCCTTGCAAACAAGATCTGGCCTCTCTGGGCCCATGTGCTTAGTCCCCATAAATGAGTAGAGCCAGGCTGATAACTTGTGCTGTCTGCTTGGGCTGCTGTCCTTCCAGCTTGCTCCTGCTCTCTGACATGGCATCTTTCCGCAACACAGTGAAATGCCTCCTCCTGGAATCAGGGACATATGAGGTCACCAACAGGCCTTAGTGGCCCCAGCTGGCCTCACTTGGGATGTTCACCCACAGTTCCTCTGCCCAGGGGCTCTCTGTCCTGTCCTGAGCTGGGTGTGACTATCTCCAGTCCTGCTTCCACAATGGGCCTTAATCCTACTCTGTAGTTAGCTTGAGTCCTGGGTGGATCCCTCAGTTGTATATTGCAGCTTATCTCCAGATCTGTCTGCAGCTCCTTCTCCTTTTGCTCCTGACTGGAGCCCCTGGGTGGACCCTGGGCCTGGTTTATCCCTTATGTTAGGGGCTGTGAATGGTCTCTGCTACAGACTGTGGGGTATTGTGCCCTGTTGGTGAGGGTATGATCTGTGATGGAGTTGCCCTTGCTGTTGAGTTGTTCAACTCCAAGGTACAGTCCTGTTCTTGCTGCTTTCTGGTTGTAATCCTATGACAGACACAAGCTCCAGGCTCTGTCTGTGCTGCTTCATGGCAAGTGCTCTTTCTTCCCTCGGAGACAAGAGATGAGCATCCCCTGGGTCACATTCTAGTACTGAAACTGCTTGTGAAGCTGCTGGTTCTATGGCTATGATCGCAAAAAAGGGGATGAGTGTCACTGGGTACCAGTGTTTTGTAAAACAGTGCCGTAGCTCAAGGAGTCAGGGACTTGCACAACCATGTCCTTAAGAACACAAGTACTTTTAAACACCTACTTATTTCCATTCTTGCTCATTGTGCAATTCCACTTGGGCAGCCAGATCAGACATCACAACAATAGTTGGCATATGACCATTTAGCATGAGATCAGTGTTTCAGATGGCACATGGTTTTGCTAAAGACACAGGGAGGAGCTGGCAAAATACAGCCTCTCCCACTAAAGCTACTGAGAACGGAAGCTGCTAAATGCTTTGCAGAGGATGCAAGTAATTTTATCAACTTACTCCTTCTTCATTATTCTAAAAAGATAATTTTCAGTTTTTTCATTCTCCAGCCCTTTCTTGAAGTTCCTAACACTCAGCTTGAATACAATTATCTTAATTTTCCTTCTCTTTCACTGCTTATCTTTAAATCATTGCCATCATAATGAAAAGAGAGAGACTGTATCTCATTTCAGGGTCCACCCAGGCCTGGTTTAGGCAGACTACAAGAACTGCTGGGCCTTCAGCCAAGGTTTCTCATCTAGGCCAGGGTAGAAGGTTTGGGTTTTGAGGGATAGTTTTTGAAGGGATGGGTGGAGGTGCACGTCAATACTTCTAAAAGTCATGCTCTTGCTTTGAAGTACTTTTCTAGAGATAAACATATCTTGCATATACCACACACTGGATTCTGGAATTTGTGCTACTGTCTGACATCCTTGACTAAAGATGATTTATCTTTGATATTCAGACAGGCTCCATTCTTATAGCAAAAGTCTGCTCTGACCCACCACATAGACCAGCACCACAAGTCTGCAAACTGTAAAGGCATACCAAGTATCAGACAGGCTCAGAAATGCTCAGTTGGAATGAATTATTTTATTATTTTCTGTGATGTTCATATATTGAAGTAAATAATTTTGCCACTGAAACATGAAACAGTAGACTCTGAGGTCTATCTTTGAAGAGCAGTCTAGGTTCTCTATATCATACTTACTGATTGATTTCAAACAATGGTTAGGTATTTATGTTTTAGAGCAGGCACAGGATTTGACTGAAGCATGAATGAGTGAATAAGGTAGACCGCATATTGGACTACATTAAGAGCAGCATGGCTAGTTAATTAAGCAAAGTTAGAATTAAACTAGAATTTTCTTGGTGCTTGGGAGGCTACACCTGGGATACGGCATCTCATTTTAACCCCAGTTCAAGGAGAAGAAACTGGAGAGAGCCTGGAGGGGCTACCAAACAGGTTACGAGCCCAGAACACATCACCTCTGAGGAGAGGATGAGGGAGCTGGGGTTGTTTCTTCCTGAAAAAGAAAAGCCTAAAGGGTGATTACTAACAATAGAAATACAGTTGCAAAGATGTCAGAGCCAAACTTTTATCTTTTGTGGCAAAGTAAATAAGAAGGATCAGTGGGCACAAAATGTGGTTTGGGAGGACATCAGGAAAAAATTTTTTGCCTAGGAAATTTTTTCCCCTAGAATACGGGAACAAGGTTGCGTGTTGAGAGCCACATGCTTCCCATTAGTGCCCAGCGAAAGGACAAGAGGCAGTAGGTGCAAACTGAAACAGAGGAAACTTCATTTAGACACAAAAAAAACTTTTTCATGGTAAGGACTATAAAACATTGGAACACATTGCCCAAAGGGGCTGTGGAAACACCCATCTTTGAATATTTAAAAATCTGACTAGGTAAGGTTCTGGACAACCTGCTCCAGCTGACTCTTATCTGAGCAGGGAGAGTAGGCTAGATGATTGTAAAAAGTTACTTCAAACCTCAGCTGTCTTCTGAACCCCTGACATTTATCTGTTGTTGCTACATTGGTCAGAATTTGGAATATAGGGTTTTTTTCCCCAGCATATCAGTTTTTGATCATCCAAAGCAGATTTTCAGGTTTTGTATTAACTATGAAACTTGTGCAGAGATATCAAACCTAGCTCAGTTTGAGTCAGAACATTCTCTGAGTTTGTGTGGTGCCATACATCACTAAGCCAGGTTGGCACTACTTGAATGACTTTTCTTGAACATACCGTCAAAGTACAATCTGATAATTTGGATCAGATGTATTTTGACATTGTCTGGCTAGGTTTAGTTCTGTAATAATATCAAGAAATTTAAATACCTTTATTTTAATCTCCCTACCAATATTGAAACAATTTGCTTAAAAATCAGGTTTTGTTGGTGCCACATCTGATTTTTCTCTCCCTACATGTATCAGATTATGCTCAGTTTTTAAGAACCCAATTTATGAAGGAAGCCATTTCTCATAAAAGGATACAAAATGTAATCTACATTGTCACCATTCTGGAGCTCTTACCTGATTCTTCTTCCAGGGATACCAGTACTGTCACAGGTATACCACAAGTTGCTTCTGCTGAGTTTTCCTGTGGTTTCTTAAACATAAAAGAAATAACTTATGCAGTTTTACCTAGTCTTCAATAATTCTTTTTTTTCCTAGATTATTTCAATTTTAAGGCGTCCACTTCCCTTTAAAATGTATTACTTTGCCATTGCACTATGCACCTCTTGAGGTTCTGAAGCTTTAGACTTGGGAAATTGTTCCTGGTGGGAAGACCTTCCAAGCCTGTAGCTATATTAGTTATACTGCACGTGTAACAGAAAACACAGATCTCTACATCTATACTGATGTCAATACATTGATATAGCACTACCTATTGGAAGGATTGGAAGATACCTCATTTAAAAAAAAAAAAAATTGTGCAGGGTAGCTAGGTAGTAGTGTGAGCATGGCCATTTGCACAGAGCAATTAATGCTAATTGTGAACACCTAGGAGGCTGAGCCCAGCCACTCCTTTTGACCTCAAATAGGTGGTCAGCTTTCTCTCTGCCAATGGAAACCAGATTTTTCAGGAAAAGTAGATTAAATCAAATTACCTTAAAAAATCCCAGTTGCCTCCCAAAACTAACCACTTTGCCCTAACAGAAAGCTTATCTTAAACCCTGTTTACTTTAACAATAGTAAACAATTTATAAGAAAAAATTGGCCGAAAGAGGACCTAACACTGATTGTATCAGAGCATTCTCACTCAGTGGTTCTGCAGTTACTGACTTGGCTGCTCTGGGAAGTCTCCATCCCAAGTAGAACTCATAGCTGCATAAGTGTCTCCTTTTGGTCTTTATTGAAGACTAGTAACTAACCTTGCCCACTTAAGGAAAGATGCTACCTGACCACTTTATTTTTTTTTTTTTAATAGTGATTAGTAACTAGCCCATAAGGACATTACATATTTAAGGTTTAAGTTCAACCCTAATATGATTTCAAAGACTCAGCTGCATTACACTGGTTAGATGGTCTTCTACCTCACCTGCATAGTAAAACTCCAGACTGCATTAATCTCATGTTCTTTTATGTCCTTTGCCAGAGCATCTAGAGAAAAAGTTGCTGCCAGTACTGGCAACGTTTAGCTGGCCATGCTGTGCTACGTGCTCACCTCAGCACACTTACACATGCTGAAAGCAGGCTGTAATGGACTGCAGCTGTAGAGAGACATCCTTAATGCATCATGGTAGAGCATAAGTGAGAACATGCCTCACAGCCGAGGACCTGGTGTGGCTGTGCAGGCACTTAGGGAGCTCTAAGACAATGAAAAGGCACAGCAGAGGTGCCCACTACATTTTAGATGCCTTCACG
Source organism: Erpornis zantholeuca (assembly GCA_013400515.1). Taxonomy (NCBI): domain Eukaryota; kingdom Metazoa; phylum Chordata; class Aves; order Passeriformes; family Timaliidae; genus Erpornis; species Erpornis zantholeuca. The sequence goes on from VZTN01011484.1 coordinate 370,287, forward strand.
ATAAGGAACTGCTCAATAATAACATTTTTCATCACTTTTCTTGGACCTAAGTTTTGTCTACATTGCATTCAAACTTGATCCTTCTAAACAAATTGGAACTTTTTTTTTTATAACTGAGTTATATTTTTATACATTCAGTATAAGAATTTTAATGAAGTTTTGGAATTCTGTTTCCAGGATGAAGTTTGAAATATTGATGTATTTTCAGTTCCTCCCTTTTCTTGGCAGTCCCCTGTTAGCATTAGATTAAAGTATTTGCCTTTCTGAATTGTAGCCTAAATGGTTACAGCTGTTGAATCATCCCAGGCTAATCAGGATGAATTATAGCATCTGAAATTTGAATAGACTTAGCTCTCTCTTCACTTGGCTTTGTAAATCAGTTTGTCTATGTCTACACAACCTTTGACATGAAACCATGGTCATGGCATGCTCCCTGACACAGCTGCCTCGCAGGAGGCTCACAAACAGCCTGTCTGGGCAAACCAGGTGGTGAGACCAAGGCTGTGGGATGCCATCTGTTGGGATGTTCTCCAAGATCACCTGGGACCAGGCTCAGAATGGCTGCATGTCTGTGGGAACAGTGAAGTTGTGCCGTGGCTGGCCACAGGGGGATCCCTCCAGGCTGTGCTGGGAGCAGTGATGTCCAGTGACAGCAACCAGAGGCCCCCAAGAGTTCAGAACACCTGAAACATCTACATACAACCTTGTATAGATGTTGAGTTTTGAACTCTGAGGTGCTGGAACTGTGCTGCTACATTTTTGTTTTTATTTATAGGCTACAGTGATACTCCTTGTGATACTCTCACCAAAGAGTGACTCCTGAAGAAATGAGGCAGATTGGCCTGTTTCTGTTACTGCTTAACTCTCAGCCATTTGGAAGGCTACATTTTATCCTTGCTGCACATCAGTGCTGTGCACTGTGCTACAAGTACTACCTCTTCCTCCCTCTCCTCACAGACACCATTGGACATGCTAATGAGCACCACAGTCTTCACTCACCTCAGAAAGTGAGAGCCCTCACTTGTGTGAGATGTGGAGAGAGAAACCAAGAGAACCAAGACTGGGATGGATGATGCTGCCTGCTCAACATAGACTGGCCCCAGTTAGTGCTTAGATTTTTCATCCAAAAGAGTGGCTGGTAAATACTAAAGCAGAGAATGAGTGCAGACTACACAATATTCAGGAAGAATGTGGAGCTGGCATAGGGATGTAGACTAGTGTTGTGCAAATTGGTTTATAAGGTCTCTGACTTGCAGTGAGAGAGGGGCTCTGGCATATATGTGTGTGTTCAGTGCACAACCCTGCAGTTCACCTGGGTCCTTCAGTCCTTGAGGTTGTGTCTGCATTTCTTCCCTCAGCTTCTCATTTACAACCTCCACACCTGAGGACCCACGAAGTCACAAGACTTTATTGTCAAATTCCTCCTGGCCCTGTCTATGCTGGCTGTTCACAGCTTCTAGGGAAGGAAACTTGATGAGATCTAGTGATGCCTTATGTTTTAACTTTTATATTTTTCAAATCCTGTACTGCTTACTATGTAAGTCTGAAACTTCATATAGCCTGTTAGCTAATGTCCTCTCATGCTGGTTAGACATAACAAACCCTCTCCGGGCCTGAACTCAAGGATACCTTGTTGTCCCTGGCCCCAAAAGATGGAAACTATAGCCTCTGACAGTATGAACAAACTTGGAGTAATTAGATCACTACCTGAAATTATAATTGGAGAATTAATCCTGATATGCAAATGGACTAAACTTACAAAAGTGTGAAAAACCTGTGACCCAGTGTCCATCTTGGGTGGAGCCCCTTGGAGGCTTTTGACTGCCCAGGGTGTACCTTTGAAGGCCCTTCAAATAAATACCTGCTTTTATTCTCTTAATCTTGTCTAGAATCTGTTTTCAGGTAGCCACTTCAAGGCATCACTAGTGTTCCCTCACTCTGTCCCTCCCTTTTGTGAAGAGCACCACTGAGCAATGCCAATTTGTTTTGAGCTGGATGCCTCGAAGGAGTGCTGATACTATTGGCATGCCTCTGCTCCACTCACACATTCTAGTTTTGACACTTTCTTCCTCTTTGAGGACTCTTATATTTTTGCTGATTTTTAAATTTCATCATCATTTGCTCTGGCTGGATAGCTGGTATTAGACACGAATGAAGTATGTTTTTAGGGGGAACTCCATTGAGAACAATGATCATAAGCAGATGATGCAGGAAAAACAAGAACAGAAGAAGCAAATGAGTGTATTATGAGGACTCCCAGTTTTATACAGTTCCCAGCTGGGAGATTTCCAGAATCAGGTATAGTTTCTACGCATCCTCTGTAAAGGATTTTTCTTCCACTGCCTGGTGTAGTGTCACCTCAAAGCCATCTGTGTACAACATCCACTGCTGCCCAAACTGCAAGAAGACCCTTGCTGTCACATTCGTTTGGATCAGAATATGCAGTCTTCACTGGATGCCTTCCTGCCTTTTCATTGGAGGAAATAGTGAGCAGCCGATCCCTCTTCACCTCTATGCCTCTTATGATTATGTAAACTCCTTCTATTTTCCTTTGGTGGTTTATTTTTCAGAATAAAGAAGACTGGCCTACTCAGTCATTCCCTGCAATTGAGTAATCATTAAAAAATACAAGGACTGTTGCTTATGAGCAATTTATCTTTTCTCTAGATAATTAATCTTTTATGGATGTCAAGCTACCATTGTTAAATGCTGTATCCTGACTCTATTTACACAGAAAAATATACCTAGCATTGTCACTTCAGAGGTAGTAGTTTATGATATCCTTTGAACTGTCTTGTAAACAAGGATAACATGAATTTTTTATCCCTCCATCACAGAGACATTCCTATTTCTATAAACTTGGAGGCTTCCTGTCATGCAATACTATAATTTCACAGTTTAATAGAGTTTTCAGTTTCACTGAAGCAACAAACTAGGAAAAAAAGAGTATGTCTAAAAACTCTTGGAAGGTACAGCTTGAGATACAGTAAGCACAAGCCAAGTATCTGCAAATGCTTACTTGTGTTGTTTCTCCTGCAGCAATTGCAGTAACCATAAAATGTGTATGTGAGCCTTCAATGAGGCTTGTCCTGAAGGCTGCAGGAATGGTGGTTCAAGTGCTGCTGCCCATAAATAACATTGTTTCCCATGATTCGAGTTTGCTGGCTTTGAGCCTTCTGCTGTGATTTTTACTCATTTGTAAATGTAAAGCCCATAGTCAAAGATAATCTATTAGGATGCTCTAAGAGATTTTCTTAACCACAATAGGCAAGAGGATACCTTTTGAATGATCAGACATTTTGTAAATTATGTTTCTTTTCATTGGCACATGAAACTCTATTGCTTCTGTCTCTTTAACTATATGATGTGTAAATCATATTGCTGATACCAGCATATTAAGAACCAGTTATGTTCTTATATATGAAAGAGCTTTTGCGAAAAATGCTTCTTGCCCTTTGACCATTTAAAACCCAACCCAACCAAACAAAAAATCCTCCTGTAGCTAAGACATGATCTATTTAACTCAACAGGAGGTTTCCAGGACTTGGGTGAATTTTAACCATCCTTTTTGACATAAGTCAAGCTGTGCAAAGCAATGAAATTCTGATTGCTGTGTGGTGGGATGACTGGATAGTGTTACAGTTCCCTCATTAAGAGGTACTGGAGTTAAGCATGGGGAGTTGAACTTTCCTCTGTATTAAAATAACAAGCGTGGGAGACGAGGAGAGCAAGCTGGAGAACAGGAGTTCACCTTATAACAACAAAGACTTAAGATGCAGTATATCAAGTCTCCTGAACTTTGTCCTGCTTGGTAGTTTATCAGACAACCAAGATGAACAAAATAGCAAAGAATGATTTAAATCTGTCCTGATTTCAATCTTCTGGCCTAATTTTCAACTTCATTCTTTTTCTGTTATATCATTTCATTGTTCTGTGTTCCCCCTCCTCAAGAGACGTTCACGGTTTATATTAATCTTAGAGTTCAAAATATATATAGATCCCATTAGTGAAATAAAACACAGTGAAGATGGGTGAGATGTAAGACAGAAGTTTTTCCCCTTCTCAGGGGATGATTTTCCCCTTTTTAGCATTGATTTCAATTTACTCTAAAAAAGAAACATGGCTCAAATAGTCTCCATTAAATTTTTGTCAATGTCGACACTACATAACTACTGTTAAAATCCATGGCAATATATTTGTGGCTTTTTTGAAACAGCAAAGATTTTTCATACCACCAAGATGAGAATAAAACCTATAATATGAACTGACACTCTGAATCAAATTTTACAGACAGCCTGTATGAAAATTAGAAGACATGACATTTCAGTTCACAAAGTTAAAATTAGGCTATTTTGTTTGTGGGAGGTTGGTTCCAGAAAAAGACACCACAACTCACAAGACCAACATTCAGCCTTGGTGAATTATTTAGAAGCAGTCAGTCATAAAATAGTTTGCTTTGGAAAAAAACAAATGACTGAAGTCTTGATGTTGAGGTAAACCCAAGACACTGAGAAACACATCTGTTGATTACAGCTGAAGCAAGTCAAGGAAGATAATTATGCAATAAGTGAGCAATGGAACTGTAAAAATTGGTTTCACAAGGAATTTTGCCCCAGGTTCTGTCCTACTCTCCTTGGAAATTGCAGCTCCCTCTTCATACCTCCTTAGTTTTTCTTTTCCATGTGCTCAGGCTCTGTTATAGCCATGTGTACACTGACAGCTCCTCTACATACACAAATTGATTAGGTAGAGCTGTAAACAGTCTTTTAGCCAGAAACAGCACTAAGTCAAGGTTTTGGAAGTGCTTTTGCCTGGACAATAAAGTTAAAACACAGTAGGATACTGTGATTTATACAGAGAAAACGGTAGAGAAAGGAAGGGTACCTTAGAGAAAGAAAAGGAACTTACAGTGAGTATGAGTTCCAAACACTGTCAAAGCTTCATCAAGGCACCAGTTTTCCCAGCCAGACTCTGTGACTTCCTAATGGCGCCTGAAGCAGCCAGCAGCTGCAAGAGTCATTGTCTCTTCAGGGCCTTGAACAACACATACCCTTATGTCTAAAATGTGCCATGGAGTTGGAATTCAGTAACAGAGGGCTGAAGGGCAGACTAGAGCACCATCTTAATCACATCTTCTCTTCCACAAAAATAGAAAAAATTTGCTCAGTGATATTCCCTCAATGTTTGGAATCACTGTGCTTCCTAAACAACTTACCTGTGGGTTAGATAGGCTAATGTCTGGGCTAATAGCCAGAGATACAGGAAGAAAAAGCAGTCATTCACTTTATTCTTCCTTCCTAAATTTTCTGCTTTGTGATTTATCTTGGTAAGTGTTTCACTGTGGCAAATATATGGCTCTCCAACTACTTAGCCCTGGTGTGCAGTGCTTGAAGCACGGTGCCTAATTCAATAGGGCATAAGACTAGCTTCAACTCCTGGATGATGCAGAAGCATAAATACTTAAATAATATGTTACTCTATTATGCTGTATGTTTGAAGTTTGGTCCATGTATATCCTCTCAGCAGTCTGCAGAGTTTGTGCTGAGGAGGCAAATTAGTATGTTTCTCCAACAGAACAAGAATGTATTCTCCATTGCCTTGGGTAAAATCTGATAAATTCACTGGAAGCGCTTCCAAATGTATTGTGTGACTGGAGTTACCTGCAGTGTTACTAGGAAAAACAGAGACATTTTTAGCCTGGATGCTTCACCTAGTAAATACTTACGACCTAACATAAACCCCAATTCAATAAGATTTAAGCACATACCTAAATACCCACATGAATAAAGTCAGCCACGCTTTTAAGTGTCTTGTTGAACCTGGGACATACAGAAGCTGAACACATCAAGCAACTACCCACATCAAGTTCCAGTAAAAGAAAATTGATTTCCATAGTGTATTCCCTCTGACTGTTAACACTGAAAAAGAGTGAGAGAGAAAATTTCTGCTGCTTCTCCTTGGATAGAGGCTGTGCATGTTTTTCCTTTCACTGAAAGATTTTCTCTCTGGTATCAAGAGTGATTTATGAATTTTTGGAACTAGACCATATAATGTGAAACAAAGACCCATGTTTTTTGGTATTACTTAGTCCCTGAACCTTTCACAATATCAGAAATAGTCAAGTAGGAAGATTCTAATAAATACAATAAATAATGAAATAGATGAAAATTAGTAACAGGAAAGCCTGTTGAATTGTGTTGAACTTTATGGCATGCTTCTCCTCCAAGGGGTTTTGCAGTCAGTGGACTAATCCAACTTTTTATGTGTGGAACCTACAGCTTCAAGAGTGGGGAAAAACAGCTCTGGGATATAATGGTTGGTTAGCCAGTGACAGATCAGTATTTTGATGTGTGTTTTGTTGCCATTTTGAAAAATATCAGTGCACTACATTTGTCTAACTTATCAGTTACAGATGCTTCATGGATGCAAACCAGAAGATTATCTGTGGATCAGCCATTTATCATACATTCAGAGATAAGTGGAACTTTGGACCACAGCCTTTGAAAAATTTTTAAGGTAACTAAAGTTCTCTCTTAAAGTACATTGAGTGCTATCTTGAGATTTATACTGGCACTATTGTTCTACAGCATGAACACAGCAAAATCTCTGCCTTTACTGAAATAATGACTTACACTGCATTATAAAATAGTCTGGCTATGTCAAATTGCTAATTCAGAATGCCCTCCAGCTAGTCTGTCTCCAATTAAACCTACTACTAGTTCACACGATAGTGCTATTCCAACTTGCTCTATGGAGCCCAGGGCAATCTTGCTATACAGCAGTGCAGACAAATTCATGATTACCAGGAATGCAAGAGCACTACCACTGCAGTTTTATCTGCATTGTGATAGTGCCTATGGACTGGGGAATCATAATTCTCTGTTCTAGCCAAATACAGTTGGATGTCAGTCCCTTCTCAAAAGGGTTTAATCATCCACTTAAAGCAATGATTTAATCAGTGTGTTGAAAGCAGTGGTGATAGTAAAAGAAAAATAGAGTTGTATGGTTTCTTATGATATGAATTTTTTTTAATGTGTCACCTAGACATAAAAAGCTAAAAGATATTAATGACTCTTTGGATGGGATGATAGCCTGCTACCTTCAGGGATTTGATAACAAAGTGACCTTGTGGATTATGTATAGCTGTAAATGACTGTCTGAGAGAGAGGATGAAATGATTTGGACTTAAAATATTGCAGGAAACACTCTTTTTCCACATGTCTTCAGAGTAAGTTCTGTTGCTTGGATCTCCTCAGTTATCTTCAAAGTGGCCCAAGCTATATCTATGCCTTCATAATGTCTTTGAACTAAGCCATTCTGAACCCATTCTTTTATCAGCAATTGCAGTATAGCAATTCTTTATATACAACACAGTTGACCTTTACAGATACCTAAGGAACCAGAAATATTTCCTCACTGGCAGCTAAAATGGACTTCATGCCTTACTTCCCTGGTCTTAAATCAAATCTTAAGGGCTTCATTTTGTATCTTCTTGTTGACTCACTCGTCTAGGGAGATCATTCCTGTGAGGGACCTTGTTTCTGCACTGAGCACTGGTAGCTATTATTGACTTTGAGAAATAGCAGTTTGGAAAACTGGACCGCTGTGAGGCTGAGCAAGGACTTTGATCTCAGCTTGTCAAATAGTGTTCATCTTTCTTGTTATGAAACCTGAGCACATTATTTAGTTTTCAGGTTTACAGTTATACAATGTTTTCTTAAGACCATTATTTGAATCTTCCTCTGAGTTGTGAATTAAAAGGTAATGCAAAGGTAACATCCATTTCACAATTTGCAATGAACAGGAAGATTTCTGGACATGAAAGGAACTGGTCTCACTTTTTTTGACCAAGGAGTCCTGAAACCAGATGGTATAGATTTTGTACCTAAGCTTATTCAGCGTTTACTGCTGACTGCTGTATTAGTCCTGGCAGCTGCTTGGAAACCTCTTATCCCCCTGAAAATTAACACCTGGTTTCAGAAATACTGAAATACAAGCGATGGAAAAACTATCTAGCTTCATAAAAGGAAAATTCATGTATTATTGAATGGAAATTTGTTAGCCCAGAAGTAACTCTGTTTCTAGAAGAAGCAAAAGGCAAATCTGCTGAAAAAGATAACTTTGTCTCATGGAAAAAATATTTAAAAAAATAAGTAACTTTAAGAGTGTCATTAAACACATTTAGATAAATATTACCACTCATGATTTAAGCATTTGGAAACGAAACACTAGACAATGTTTTCAGACTTGGCCATCTATCTCCACAGACCTAAAGTAATACTTTGAAGTTTTTCATCCCAATAACCTATTTGTTATTAAGTATGTCTGCATGTATTCAGATTTTAGGGCAATAGCTTGGTCTTAGTATCTTAAGAACAAGTACCTTGTCCACAAAATGAGGATCATGATTCTGTTAACAGCTTTAGTTCTGTGATGACCAGATGCTTGCTTGCAAAGGTCTCATAAGTGCAAAAGCCATCAATGTATGCATACAAGAAAAAAAACGCCTAGATTTCAAAATAGGATTGAAACACATTCAATTTTGCTTACTTCAGAAGGAATTAAGAACCATTCTGGATTTTGAATATTTTCTTTATATGAATTCAGATCAGAGTTAATGCCTCTCAGTTTTAGAAAATAAGTAGATTAGACTCTAAGGTCTCTTTCTGAAATTCCACGTCCCTAAAATCTGCGTATTCTCCCATGCCTGCTCAGTGCCTCACACCCTGACAAATGGTCAAGTGCAATGAATGCCAAAACTGATAGAGCTTGTGCCTCAGAGACAGTAAAGATTTATAGGCTCCTGCTTGTCAGCTGTTGTCTGTGTTATAACTCCAGCATTTTTTTCTGCTCAACTTCCAGTTGTGGAATATGGGGCAAGGTCAGGTGTTATTGGTGCCTTGAGGGTGAGTAAATGTCTCCTTTTGTCCTGCTTTCCTCTTTTTGCCTCCTTCCCATGATTCATAGAATCACATAATCATAGAATCATAGAATGGTTTGGGTTGGAACGTGTGGGTGGACTTTTTAGTGGATCTTGGAAAAATCACAGCAACAAGCTTGAAAAAGCAGTTGTCTTCTTAAAGTGTATTGGGTTGTAACACTTCTCCATTTCTAAAGAGAACTTCTGCAAAGTTCTCAGGAGAAATCTTTGACAAAGAATGTAAGCAAGACAAAGTTTTGATAATGTATCCTCCTTGGCCAATGAAGTACTTTGTTTGTTTTTCATAATTGTGGAACACTGTGTTGGTCACGAGACAGACCAGAGGACAATCTCTCGGGAAGCTGCTGCTTGCTAGAGAGAGAAAAGCTGCTTGCTTTTTGCTTTTCTTTCTGCATCTTTATTTAAATGCATGAAATGAAATCAAACAATAAAACAGCCTTCTAATCTTCTGAATTTTCAAATCTGTGATTGTAGTCTTTATGGAGAAGGCCCTAGCATTAGGGCTTCATTGTTACCGCAGGAATGCACCTTAAAGATCATTGGTTCCAACCCCCGTGTCATGGGCAGGGACACCTTTCACTAGACCAGGTTGCCCTTAAGTCCCATCCAGCCTGGCCTGTGAACCTCAGACTCTCTCTAGACAGAGATTTTGACAGTGCAGCACATACTCCTCACATCTCTTTTGGCAGGTAATAGAGGATTGTGACATTGTTTAGGACCCCAGACTACTTTTTTCTGAGTAGGTGGGCATCCATATGTCAGGCAGTGACTTAAATTTACAGATGTCTAACAACTTGATTTTGAACTAATCACTTTTAACTACTAATTTATGTCATACAGCTAAGACTTCACAAAACTTAAACACCACCATTAAATTCACATTGCCTATAGTCTGCAAAACTCAGTGTGGTCAAAATCATGTTTAAAACACAGTTTCACCCTATAAATAAAGTTTTTAGATAAACTAGTAAGAAAACCACATGCTTTTTCATAGCAGCTGCAATTGTTCTTCCAGCTGTGCAATGCATCCATGCACTAATACAGGGGCTGGTGTTTGGCTCTGCATCTGTTTGCAGAAGCCATATACATTCCTGAGTTGTGCTTGGGCACTGTTTTACTGAAATGTAGTTGAGCTGCACATGAAAGCAACACAGAAAGTGGACCATGGTATAGCTTTGTAGCACATACTTGCAAGGATGCATTTCCAGTGTTCTTGTCCTTGTGCTTCACTATGAACTATGTTTTCTATTTTGCCTCTGACATGTGAATGAGTGCTAGTGCTCAGTTCATGTCTTCCTTGCCAAACATTTTATTAATCTCTAGAGTAAGTGGACAGCTACTCGTGCAGCTATTGAGGATTCTTTTTTTAGCATTTTTGTTGTGCTTCAGTTGGAAGTCAATAGGAGAAGACATCTTGTAAAAGGCAAGATGTTTTTATTTAACACGACATAGTGAATATATTTGTTTACAAAGATAATAGATGCTGAGGTTGCAACCAATCCTACAAAATTTTAAAAAATCCTGATTTTTTGTAGATTGTAGATTTTTTTTAAGGTTGAGTAAAAAAGAATGGCTGGTTGTATTTCAAACACAAACTTTTTTAATGAGAAATGCAAGACATGATTGTGTACAAAACTTGTATCTCACTAACTTATGATCATGTTGCTTTACAGGACTGGAAAGGCCAAGTCTCTGAGACACCAAGTTAGATGTCATGGGCATTTTATCACTTAAGTTATATTAATAGTTTTCATTGTTTGTTTCTAAAAGTCAAGTATATGAAAAAAATACTGCAAATTATTAGACACTACCCCATAAAAATCTATTGATGTATTTCATGATGGGACTAGGGAGTGAAAAAATCAGCCATTAGCAAAGCATCCTGGGTATCCTCATTGTGTTTTGCACAGGTACAGGATGAGAACCTCACTAATAATTTTCAGAGGCTTAGTAAACTTTAAAGCTTGGAAGAATATTTGGGATCACCTGATATTCTTCATGTACTGAAAAATTTATTAAAGTATCAAAATTTCATTGAGATTAAGAAAAGGATCTATATGCTTGAACAATCATTTTCAGGAAGCATGCTAAGAAGAGGTTTTCCTGTTCATGTGTACATATATTTGTTGACCCAAGCAGATAATAGACAAATCAGGGCAGATACTTGAAAAGTATTTAAGATATGCCAGAATAATATTTATGAATAATATGAATATGAATCCTACTTATGATATGCCAGAATACAGGTAATGCTGTATAAAAATGCATTAATCATCTAGTTATGCATATGGCAATTCCTATCTCTAATAGGTTCAGGCAGACTTTTTTCTATGCATAATACAGCAAATTCCTATGTGGCAGACTTCAAGCTACCAGAGAAATGCTAGAACTGGAAATATGGAATCAAGTCCTCCTCAAGAGAGAACTTCCAAACTCCATCTTGTACTTTGTTACAGGTAAGCAATTATGGGCGCAGAATTCAGAAATTCCATTTAATTGCTAAATTCAGCTTTATATACATATGGAACAGAGTCCCCAGAGGAACACAATCTAAATCAAAACTTCATGTCCAGACACTGCTGCTAGGAGAATTCAGATCTTTTGTATGCACAGCTGTACAAATATATTTAACACATTCTCCCACAAATTTATGCTCAGACCTGTAGCCATTTATTTGCAGGTTTAATTTTGTTGCTGTGCTATTGCACTGTTTCCCATTGGAGTAAGGAAAAATAAAATTTTGAAATTAAGCTTTTTCATAGAAGATTTAATATCTTTCTTATCCTGTGCTTGCTCCCTGACATCAAGCAACTCTGAGTGTTAGACAATATAATTCTGAGCTCTGCTTAAAAACTGAGAGCAGTCTAGCTCCCCAACTGATACTGTCTCAACAGAACCATGGCAAAACAAGGAATGAATGAAAAATAATTCTTTACAATGGCTGAAGTACAGGGCAGAAGCTGTGGACCAGACACTGTATAACCAATTGCCAACTGGTACTTTCTAAGTATTCATCTCTATGATACCTTTGTGGTGAGTATATTTGTCCCAGGAAAAGGATTTTCGGTGCATTTTCCCATTAAATTTTGGGCTGAAGACTGCATTTGCTATCTCCCAGAAGCATGCCACAAGGCTGTGGACCGGCAGAGATGCCAACTTCCCATTCTGCATGTTGAGATACTGTTGTTGCAGCAAACAGAGCATGATTAAGGACTAGAAAGAAAAAGCACAAGTGGCTGATACTGTAGGCTAGTGGTCAAGACAGCCTCCAAGGGCAGTGGAGATTCTCATTATGGACCCTGGTCCTGGCTAGCTGGAGCAAAATATAAAATCCAGAAACAATCCTAACATGGATCAGACTCCTTGTTAAATCTGACCATTGAGCTTTTCTAATTTTAGTATGCAACTCCTGGTTCAGGACTCTTAGCCTTCAGCCTGACTGACATGTGCTGCAATCATTACTGCATTACTCCACAGCTGCATGTACAGAATGCTCTACAGGGGGCCAGGCACAAAGTCTGGAGTGCAATAGTAGTAACTATTATGTTTATAGCATAACATTACCAGGCAGCAGCTCTGGTCTGAGTGCTCTCCCAGCCAGCTCCTGGATAAAGCCCAGAGGCCAGTGCATGGCAGGGATTGTCCCTAACAGTGGGGATTGACTAGATCATCCTGTATTTAGGGAGAATTTTGCTATAAGTACCTGAGTGTAGCATGCCTCTTCCTCTCAGACCTGTGACTATGTCTAACACTATACTCATAAGTACAGATCTGGCCTACAAGGTCAAAAAGAAGAGTTTTATTTTGAATGAACAATCAGATTCTGCTGGGTCTGCTAAAGGCAACTGACTCCCAAAGAAAGAACAGATGAAAAAAAATTATAAGAGAACTATTCCAAATTGTCCTCTCTGCTGGGAATCACGCAGAACACAGAAAAGGAGTAAGGCTGTGAACCATACATCCAGGTACTGATATCTGTATTTCAGAACCATATTTCAGCCTTGTAGCTAAGGGCAAATGAAGATTTTTCATCCACATATAGAATTCACAAATACAAGAACTGTAGCAGAAGGCAATTGTTAAATTTATTTTGGAAGTAAAAATCCATTTACTTCTTTATGAAAAAAAAAAATAGGCAAGTACAATCCTGGTAATTATTGAAATGAGTTAGAGTACCGAGCACCCAAATTGGATTAATCTGCTCAAAATATAATGTTACAAAAAACATTTAAAGGATATGCATTTATGAACATGTGTTTGTATTGGGTCTGGCTGAGATGGAGTTCATTTTCCCATAACAGTCCTCACAGTGCTGTGCTTTGCATTGGTAGCTACAAAGAGGTTGATAACACACCAGGCTGTGGGTGGGCAAAATCCTGGGAGGGGACAACTGACTAGGGCAGCTGACACCAATTAACCAAAGGGGTGTTCCATACCATATGATATGAGCTCAAGTATGAAAGCTAAGGAAAGGATGAAGAGGAGGGGTGGTGGTATTTGTTACTTAACATGTTTGCTCTTCTGAGCAACTGTCATGTGTGTTGAAGCCATGCTTCCCAGGAAGTGGCTGGATGTGGCTTGCTCATGGGAAGTAGAGAATAAAAATACTGGTGTTTTTTTCTCTTTGCTTTGTGCATGCACAAATTTTCACTTTAGTAACTGCCTTATCTCAACCTCAAATTACTCAAAGGAGTAATTTTCCAGGAAAATTTTCCAGTTATTTTCTCTCCCCTGCCCAACTGGGAAGGGGGAATGATAGAGTAGCTTGGTGGGCACCTGGAGCACAGCCAGTGTCAACCCAGTGCAGTCCTTTTTGGCACCTAATGTGAGGCATGAACCCATGACCCTGGGATTAAGAGTTCTATGCTCAGCCAAGGCTGAGACAATCAGGAATGATAGTAATGGCTCTGTGATAACATCTTTAAGAAGAAACCAAAGCTATTGTGCAGAAGTAATTGAGGCCAGAGTGAGAACATGTGAGAGGAAGACCTCTGCAGATACCAAGGTCAGTGGAGAAGGAGGGGGAGGAGGAACTCCAGGTGCTGGAGCTGTGCCCCTGCAGACCATAGGGATCCAGAAACCCATCTGCTGCCCCTGGAGGAGGCCCACACTGGAGCAGGTGGATGCTTGAGAGGAGGTTTTGAACATGTGGCAGGCTCATGCTGGAGCAGGGTCCTGGCAGGGACCTGTGGAAAATCCACACTGGAGCAGGCTGTGCTGAAGGACTGCACACCATAGCAAAGTGATCCCCATTGCAGAAGTTTGTGGAGAACTGTTGCCCACAGGATGGACTCCTGTTGGAGAAGTTTGTGGAGAACTGTCTCCTAGGGGAAGGACCCCATGCTGGAGCAGGGTCCTTACCCCCTCCCTGAGCAGTGGCAGAAGCAATGTGTGATGAACTGATCATAATCCCTATTCCCTTTCTCCTTCTGCTGCTGGGTGAGGAGGTAGAGCTTGGGAAAGAGGGAAGGGTGGTGGGGAAGGTGTTTTAAGATTAATTTTACTTTTCATGATCCAATTTTGTTAGTAATAAATTCAATTAATATCTCGAATTCTAGCCTGTTTTGTCCATCATGGTATTTAGTGAGTGATCTCTCTTTGTCCTTACCTCAACCTGAGAACCCTTGGTTATATTTTCTCCCCTGTCCATTTTTGCAGGGGAGTGACACAGTGGCTTTGGTGGGTAGGGTCAACCCACTACAATGTTCTAAGGTTTATTTTTTTTTAATCTTCAGATACCTCTCAAAGGCCTTTAAATTTAATTTTAATCAAACTGGCAAACTTTTACCTGGCTATCAGAACTGCTACTTGCCTCCAACTACTTCATTGTGCACTGGTATTGTAAAGATGTTACAAATGCAATTGGAGAATTGAGCTATATTTATAGATGTTTCACCTACTTGTAGCACTGCAGAATAGTTGAGCATACCAATGAACATAGACCTCCCAATGAATGACTCTTACATTAAAAATTCCCCCATAAAAACTAGGCCATCTCGGCCCAGTTTACAATAGTTTCTACATGCTTGGCTTTTTCCCCCTCATTCTCCTGTCCTGCCTCTCTTCTAGGACACTTTGCAATCAAGAGTAGGCCTAGAGATATCACTACATCATCAGATAAAACTGGGAAGAATGCAATAGAACTGCAAACACATATTTCAAAACAGCAAATATCTCTAGACCACTTTGAAAAACATGCTGGAAAAAATTGTCCTGATGACAAGCACAGGCATATTTTTATTCCCTCTACAAGGAAGAGCATCATTCAATATCAATGTATTACCATTAAAAAAAAAACAAACAAAAAAACCAAACAAACCTGAAAAAGCACACACCTGCCAAATCTTTAGGCAAACAGCTGCTTCTGAACAGCAGTTTTATGCTTTTCTTTGTGTTATGGCAGCACTGAATAGTTGGTTTCCACAGTGGCCAAGCACCATCAGTCAGGGTGGCAATGAGCAGCAGTTTGAGGCTATTGACCTGCTCCAAGGGAACTGTTCCATAGTACAACTGGTAGCTGGTGCATCACTGGTTATGTTAAGGAGCCACAGCTCCTACCCAGGCGAAGGTACTTGAAAAATATCACAATGACCTTACTTACTAAGATGATTATCACTGTATACTGAAAAACAAAACAACCTTTGCCAATATTCTGGCAAGGTAGCCTAAATACAAAATGTAAAATACCTAGGGTAAAAACAAGAGACCTTAGAGCTGACTTCTGTTTTCCAAGAGTCAGCTCACATTACAGTATGTTTCTTCCAGAAAATCTTGCACTTGTGTTGTGATTCACTCTGTGTTTTTATGGCACTAGTTTTGTTGTATTTGTGCTGATGCAAGAGATGTGGCTTTCAGCTTAAAACACATGTTTTTCTTAGCTTTGTGGTAGTTAAGTTACCCTATGCAAGCTCAGGTATGTAGCCTCAACATGCTTAGAAAATCAGTATTGCACCTCTGTTCACTAAACCAGTTCTACTGGCTATGGTGCTTCCAAATACATTTATGTAGCTCTTAACAGCAGTCGTGGAGATCAGGGGAAGAAAACTTGATACAGCTTCCCATCCCCACAGTCACTATGGTTACTCTTGGGTTAAGGTTCCGATGCAGTTTCTTACAGCAGAGAGCAGCATCTTACCTCTGTTCTAGGCTACAGCTGCTATCTTTTAGTTTTATTAACCTGAAGCGTTACTCCCTCACTGTTTTCCTTTGTGTCAAGCACCGTTTGAAGGAAGTGTATTTGTTCTGTACAGAAAGAAAAAGATTGTATCAGCAGTTGTTTATTTACAAAACTGTGGTCACAGTTACATTTATTTAAGTAATACTTATGGTGTTTTACATTCAAAGAAGTATATACACTATCTTTCACTCTATAAACTACTGCTTCCATTTGATTGCATTTGAAACTGCAAATGTTATTATCCCCAGAAGGCAGAATGAATCTAAGCTATTGAAAGAATTTTTAGGTCAATGGATAATTAATATTTGAAGCTTCTTTCTAAACACTATATAGCAAGATATTTAAAAAAAAAACCCCAAACCCAAAACTACATTCCTAAGAATAAAATTAGCAGTTAACTAGCTGAAAGGAGAAGGATTTAGCAATTCCTGTACTTCCCCATATTCTCTGAAGAAGTACTTTTCCTTCTTTTATGCTACAGTAGCAGCATTTTGAAACTTTCATTTAGTTACCTTCAGAAAACTACTGATTCTCAATACAATCTGGAATAGTTTCACAGGGGTTTATATTTTGCTAATTATTGCTATTAAAGGAAAGGTGTTTGTGAATTTGCAGAAAGCATGACAGTCAAAGATTTCTGTGCACTCAAAAGAAATGCAAGCATTTCTATAAAATAATGAAAACTAATGCTGTAGTTCTCCAGAGTAGTTCTCCAGAGTGCTTATTTTTTACTAATATGATCCTAATGTTTTCAATCACTTTTCTTTCAAAGAAAAAAAATAGGTAGTTGAACTTTGCATCCCACTCTTTGGGATATTTGTATTAGATCATTAAATTCTTAACATAATTTTGAAGACAAATGATTTCATGTCTGCTTAATAAAAAAAGTGGATCACTAAGGAACCGTTTGCAGTACACTGTTCAGCATAAATTATATTACTTCATTCTCAGGTGACTCTGCATTTCTTTTGGCATTTAATAAATAACTTCTGAAAATCTTCATGGAAAAAACACATTTTGGTTACAGCCTATTTACATTATTTGCATTTTATCTGAAATGTTCTCTTTTTTAACTCCCTTATTGATTACAATGGTAAAATAAACAAATAAATACAAATTACGTATTTTACTCCTCCTGTCTTCTTGACAGCACAATACATACCAACTTTGTGCACCTATTGTAGCATAGGTGTATTCCATGCACTTCGAAGTCCATCTTTAAATTCTTGTTTCACTTCACAGGCCACTCCTCTTTTTTTTCTATCATGTTCACATATAACAATAAGGTTAGGGCTTGGCTTCTGCCACAAAAAAGAGGGATTTACGTAATTAGCAATCAATTCATCTCATCTGAAACCTAACCTGTCTTGTTTCTCTTTGAATTTAGTTTGCTGAAGTCCATCTTCAGGGGCACTGGGGCAAACCAGCTGGCAGGCAGGCATCCCACTGGTTATCGCCTATCATTTATTAACTTTAAAAATATAATTAAGCGTATTTGTTTTTGACTTGAGATATCCATGTGATCAGTTTTCTAACTGGCTTTAATGTGAACAAATATGCACATATACTCATGGGGTATGGAGGCAGTACCAGCTAAGAAGTGGGCATTTTTCATTTACAGTGGCCTAATGACCACTTCCTGCTCAGCTTTAGGAGATCTGAGGATTACTGACAATCTGACATGTCACCAAAAGGTTAAGTTTTTGCTTCAGGTGTGGATATCTCAAATTGTGACCACCCATTTTCCTCTGCAGCCATGGCCAAAAAATCAGTGAAAGTTGTATAGCTAAACAGACCATTCTATAGCAAACCAGTTTGTGTTTCAGAGCTGACATAACCCAAAGGAAATCAGTGAAGAGGTAGAAAAATGCTGTTGTATATCACACTTCTAGGGTTTTCTTTCTGACTGAAGAAAAAGTCAACAGGGAAAAACCATAGTCCCTGTGGGAGACGAGGCTAAAAGATGTTGCTACTCCCCACGTGAAGAACAAAGTGAAGGAAAAACAACCATCATGCTCAGGCCTTGTGGTCAACACCTCTGATTTACTCTCCCTGACAAACATAATTAGAAAGTTGGCAGCTGAGTAGTAAGTATCCATCTATTAATCTTAGTTTGAATTCCTTACTGGTGCCATTACTATTACATGTTATTCTAATTAGACCAGTTTTTAGTAAAGTAATATCCTGGGGAATATAATTAAATTTTGTGCTTTCCTTTCTTCTCCATTTTTATCATATTTGCATAAAATATATATTTTTAGGCAGACAACAGGCATTTTTCAGAATATTGTCTAGGTTTGCAAAAGTTTCTGAAAGAAGGGGGTGTTTTTGTCAGGTCTGGATTAGCTGATCAGATCAGAGGTGCTGGACAATTGTTCTAGTTTGTATGTAGTCATTGCAAGCCATGACATCTGAAGAGAATAACACTCTGTTCCTTCTGGAATTTGGAGGAGGAAGTATAACTGGCATTAAATGGGTGTATTAGATCCAGGAGCAAAATGCAAATAAAGTACAAATCTAAAAAAAAAAAGAGAAAATTTACATGAATACAGACAAAGTGGCTGTCTGAAGTAATTATTTTTTGTGTCATTTATTCATCTTTATAAAATCTTCTATTGAAAACACCTAAAATAAACATTTTCCTCTTACATAATTTAAAAAGGAGTGGACAAATGCATCAATATAATCCTGCATCAAATTACATCAAAAGCAGTGAAAGTGATATACTTTTAGTTGATGGCATGTCAAGTGCACAAGGAATATCTCTGAAGGTAAGAGTGACTGCTGAGCTGTGATTTATGTGCTTCAGTATGAATGACATTCATTTAATGAATGCAATCAAAGCAGTCACAACAGACAGATGGTGTCTGGCCTGTGGAAATCAACTGACTTTAGACAGGTTCTTAGAGCCTGATATACAGAGAGCTGATACACTGAAAAATGAAACTGAAATGTCCTGAAAATGAAACCAAAGCTTAAATTGTAAGCCTTAAAATCAGCAAATAGTCAGAATTTCAAATATATTTTATGGTATTTTGCCTTTTTTGTTTTTTACTGTTCTGGGCCCGAAACACAGATAGAAATAGAACTAAATAAATAAACCAAAAGTAATGATTAAAATTTATTCTGGACAATTCTCTCCTTTCTTCATGAAAATAAAAGGTGAATGCCAAGCAGAGTTTAGACTAGTATTACTGCAAATAAATTATTGTCATTACATCAGTAGTGACAGCCACAAGGCAAAAGCTTCTTGTTAAGATTGCCTTTATCCCTTCTTTTTCAAGCAAGAGATTTTCTTAAGTTTCAGAGAAGAGAGGAAACCATACAATTTGCTCCTTTGTATTATCTCTTTTCCTGTTTTTCTACAAAAGTATTCAACCACACCTGACTTACCCAAAAGAAAGAATATACAAATGTAACAGGAGAATCAGTCTGCGTACCCCAATCACTATGATCAAGCCTATCAACCACATTATAGAAGAGTTTACATTTGCTGAATTGTTATGTTCTGTTCTAGAGATATCTTTTCATCGCTGAAGAAAACATCAAAAGATTTTAGGCTTTGACATCCATATCCAGGATAAGTTTCAAAGTCTTTCATCAACCACTGAAACTGGATTAGCACCAGAAAGTATTTAACAGTCTCTACCTGACTAGAGAAGAAACCAAGGGACCTCTGGCTTTGCAAGAATTTATAAAATGTGATTATTAATTTCAAGATATCATGTGCTTTAAATTGAATTCTTTAGCATTTCTGGGAGGAAGACTGACTTTAAAATTATGATTTGATGAAGAGCTGATGAAGAATTTGACTGTAGATAATGTCAAAATCCAGAAACAAAGTAATTAAACTAGCAGTTATGAAGTAGAGAGGGGGAGAGCAAATTTAACAAGTTTGGATGTGCTTATAAAAGTTCCAGGACAGAAAGGAAACAAAGCTTTTTAATTTCATTTACTTCATCCAAATATTACCCTTATTTCAACTTAGAGT
The DNA here is from genome assembly GCA_013400515.1 of Erpornis zantholeuca. NCBI lineage: Eukaryota > Metazoa > Chordata > Aves > Passeriformes > Timaliidae > Erpornis > Erpornis zantholeuca. The sequence continues at coordinate 390,396 of VZTN01011484.1, forward strand.
GAACTAGAGGAGTAGATAAAATGAGTCTTTAAATTAATCTCTTTCCTTACAGTAACAGAGAACTAAATGTTTACTGGTTTGCAGTTCAGCAGTGATGGCCCCAAACTTGGCCTCTTTTTAGCCACTGAAATGTATGGAAGGGTTTCCAAGAAACCCACATAATCTGGAAGCAAAAGTGACAAAATAATGTCACTGAAATTGCCTCTATTAAAAAAAATTAAATGCATAAAAACAAACCTGAAAACACTGTTTTCCTGAAGAAGTCAGACCTGGATGGTACTATTTTAATTGCTGAATTTTCCTTGCTCTAATCATCAATTCCAGATGATGCCTTTGGTCCTAAAACACAGCTCAGAAATGCTGGAAAACTGGGAAGATGTTGTGCTGCAGCTGAAGTTCATAAAATGAATTAATTTGTGTTTAAAAACTGCAATTGTTAAAAAGTGGAAAAATATTAAATTCTTGAAACGTTATTTGAAAACAAGATAACTGCTTGAAGAAAATGGATTCAAAACTCCTGCAGCTTTTGAACAGGTAAAATATGAAGATCTGCTTACAAGGCACAGAATTGCCTTTTTTATAAAGCTGCACAAGCACAAAAAATTAGGAATTTCAACTGTCAAAGAATTAATTTAAAATACATTTTAGTTATTCTTTTAGCTATTCAAATATTTAAAAACTTCATTACAACTGAACATTATGGATTCTATCAGAAAGACAGAAAACAGTCATGTTCAAAATCAGAAATACAAGGTTGCAGTTTTCTATGATTCACTGTAATGTAATCATTAATCCTCGTTTAATACAGTGTTAATACAGACTGAATCATTTAAACAGCTGTGATTTTTTTAAAAATTATTTAGTTAACTTATAAAATAATTTTTGTCCATTGCAATGCATAATGTAGAAAAGTACAATTTTTTCTTTTTCTACAATATTGTGTATTAAAGTTAAGCTACTAAAATCATATTTACAGAAATACTTATAGATAAATAGCCTAAGATATAAATTCGAGGAAAAATTGGAAATACTGAATTTCACGTTTGTTCAGTAAATCAGAAGCTATAATTTACTATTTCTACATTTGACCTCTGTTATCAATTTCTTGAAGTAACTATTGTCATAATTTTTCAAAACCTAAGAAGTAAGGAAATGTGGTAAATATGTCGAATCAGCACTTTAAATTACTATTTTCTGTGGCTAAAAACAACAATAAAAAAAACCCTAGTCCACTAGAAATATATATAGAAATATAAATCAGAACTAACAAAACTCGAACAGTATTACACTTAACAGTAGACTTCATTATTCAGTCATTGTCTACATAGCAAGTACACGACTAAAAGATATAGTTACTAGTCTTGAGTCTGTATCTGTCATTTTATGCAGGTCTCTGCAGAGTTTCAAATTCGTGTGGTGTGTTTTAATAGTTTAATACAGTAGAGGCACCTTTGCAATTCTTACAGTTTGTAAAATGCTTGCCTACACCAGCTTCCCACCAACAGTGAGAGACACTAAGGCCCCGTTCTCAGCTCACGTAAGGTCCAGTGGAACTACTGATCTATCCCAGCTGCAGATTTGAATCTGTTGACATGCTGAGTTATTGTTGATCCCGATGCAAGTTTCTGTGTGTATATTACGAGCATTACAGTATATGACCCTATGTAGCTCCTGAGTCAGAGTCGTTCAGTTAATCGAAAAACCCAAATGTTTACTCGTAGCAGTGCTGCTGAGCCATTAACTGTGATTATTAAACTGTACAAAAAAGTTCTGCGTGTTAGTGTGCTTATTCTTTCACAGAAAAAATGGTAAGACCCTGACTTTAAGATCAACATTGCTGTTGGCGATTAATGTCAAGTGACAGTCAAAACTGAAAGAACAAAGCATAATTTTCAAATATCTGACGGAGTATGAAGAACCAGCAAATCTTAAATTCTCTCCTGCTGTCAGATATCATAGCTCTATCTGGACTACATTTTGTGCATATTGTAAAATTAACTAAAATACTAAATCATACAGACTTAGGAACATATTTCAACAAAACTGATTCGTATCTGGGTGCTTGTACTTTTGAACACATTAAGACAACATATTTATCTTATCAACATTTTAATTTGCAAGCGTCCCATAGGCCAAAAAAACCAAAAAAGCTAATAAATATGCTGAAAAACCCCATACCTCAGAATGAAATCCTGACCCCTTCTCCAACTAAGTACACACCGTCCAAATACACTGAGAATGCCAAGCTACAGGGGCCCCTCTGTGGGGAAACCTGTATTTCGGTCAGCAGCATCTGACAGCTAAAGCAGAAGCGCAGAGACAGATGCTGGAGGAAGGATGGTGGTGGCCGACTTCAGAACCAGTGTGTGTTTCCGTGTACAATTAAGTCAATGCCATACGTGTACTAAAGCAGGACTTTGGCCAGATCTACGTGCAGAACACAACTATCACTTCTAGGCTCCTTTCAGTGCAAGATTATGGTGCTAATTAGGCTCCTGGTTCTGCAGTCCTGTCCCATCTCGCAGCAGGACCACATAGTCAAGGGTGTTAGACAGCTCCCTCGGCTCCTGCGGCAAGGAATACCATCACACTTGGGTGACAACCGCCACCTTAAACGCCACGGCCCGAGGCTTGCCTAGGCAGCGCCGTGCCGGTGCCTCTCACCCGGGCCGCGCTCCCCGCGCTTCGGGAAAGCTCCGCATGTGGCAGCGGCCGCGCTCGAGGGCTCGGGAGCGGCAGTCCGGGAATTGCCCGCTCCGATTCCCGTCCTTTTCATTAAAAAAGCCTTGGGGGAGCTTTAGGTAGCTCGCTACAGCCAGGCCTAAAGCCAGCTCTCGGTTCGCTCGCAAGGGAAGCGGACCGACACGGAGGGGCTCGCGAGGGGAACGGCAGTGGCGGTGTCCACGAGGACCCGCCCGTCCCTCGAGCACCTGCTCGGGGAGCGCCTTTCCCCGCTCGTGCGCCACATCGGCGGCGGGGCCGGGCTCGGCGGGGCTGGCGGGACGCTTTCCCNGCGCGGCGGGAGCGCGGCAAGAGGAAGAAGAAGATGAAGCGCACGGCGCCCCGCAGCACTTTGCGGAAAATAATAAAGAAGCACAAGCCGCAGTTACGCCTGGCGGCGAACGCCGACCTGCTGGTGAGGAAGGAGAGGGGCGGGGGAGAGGCGAGGCTGCGGCTGCCCCGGGGAGTCCGGCAGCGCTCCTGCTTTTGGCCGTGGCGGCAGCTGCCGGCCCTAAGCAGGGACGCGTACGCCCTAAATGTTCTGGACTGCGCGCACTGCAGCACTTTGGGTGTGGCGGAATGTCAAATTACTACTAAAGGGGCTTCTCCAGGGACCCACAGGCAGAGGGGAGGCAAAGCTTGGGGAGATACAGACGATTGGTCTGCCCAAGAAAATACGGAGTAGCAGAGATTGCCGCGCTGTGCTGGTGTAGGTATTGTAGGTCTTTGAAAGTGCTGTTGGGGAGTCAGGGACGGGTTGATGCATGGCTCTTTCGTCACTCTACGTACACACCGATGTTCAAAGAGTTTGGTGTAGACACACCGAGAAATAGCAATTTGGATCATGTGGCTGCTAGATGGAGATGCTTGTGTAGATCAGTTCGGGTGTCCAGGTAGTCAGCTGCGCTGTGATCAATTTCTAAGCTGCTATGGCATGTTGAATGCTCATACGTTTTTAGAAGGCCATCTAAGTAGTTTCTGCCCTAAACTGTGGGATGGCAGGTCTTGTTAGTAATCTAGTAAGGTGTTGGGGTCCTGATCATAGTTTAAAAACGCCTGCCAAAAAGGTGTGGGTAAAAGAGCCAAGTTTGCAAAAACTGAGGCCAACAAAGCTGTTTTGCTTCTGACCTGCTCTAAGGGATTTGTGGCACAGGTAGGGTTTGTCTCACCAAGAAATCATTTGACTATGGAAACCTGACCTCACGAGAGCTTGTGGTAGTTGCTGTATTGAAAAAAAAATGCATAAAAAAGCTACCCTTTGAAGTAACTTGGTAGACTTAACTTGCTGGACTGTGATGTCCTGCATGTGGCTCTCAGAGCATTAAAGCATTAACACATGCTGTACACTGGTATGGTCCCTGACTTGAATTGTAAGTCCGCGTTTCCTATGTGTATAAAAATTGAGTCTTGCAGCATCTTGAAGATTGGCATCTGGATGTATGAAGCTAAATGTGAATGTATAAAATTAGAATAAGTAATATGAGAGTAAAATGAATGAATATGGTAATTACATGAGAGTATTTAAATTTGAATGTAAACACTAAATATTTTTCTAATGGAGCTAATAAAAATATGATCTCTTCCTAATGTCTTTGCTGCCTTTGGGTTTTTTTATGGAGTAAGGACCTGGCCCCTTGCTACTCATGCTCAGACCTACTCAAAGCTTATTCAGTGGAACGCTGTAATCTACTAATCACAATCACACGTTTTTCTTGTAATCCTTGGTAACAGTTGGTCTGTGTTTCCAGGGTAATGAAAATTTGCATTCAAAGTAGTGTGGCTGTCTGAAAAGGGGTAAGTGGGACATCCCTCCAAATCTTGGCCTTTGGTTCCCATCTCTTCCTGGTTGTGGCACTGAAGTTCTCTGAGCTGCAACCACAGCGAATTGACTGAAACTTATAAACAACAACAATCAGATCTAGCTGAAAATATGGCTATGCAAATGTTCATTGCAACACAAAGGATGAGATCAGAATAAATTTTAATAATGTGATAGAAACTTAGATTATCTCCTCTGGCGATGTCAAATTAAACAGGCTTTTGTGTTACAAGGCTTGGCTTTTTTATTTTCCCTTTAAAGAGGAATGTCCACTGGTGTGGTGGTTGTCCACGATGTTCTTCAGCTAGGCACACATCTAACAGCTCTTTAGCTCTTTATTTCTACGGCTAAATAACAAACACAGCTTAAATTATGCTTCTTATAGGGAAAAAAAAAAGGATTGGGGAGTTTACTGTATAATAAGGCAGGTAACAAAATTTGAGAGTATGTTTTCTAGTGCCTGTGTTATTTCCAAACCCTTTGCATATGTCAGAAGTTTATATAGTAGCTGTCTTAACAAGATGGAGCCATATACATTTTGAGCAGAGAGCTTATGTCTTCTCAAGGGAAGTATGAGAAAAGTGCTAGTTCAGTTTCTGGGCTATCTTCCAGAATGATCCATGCTTTATGTCTGAATCTACTGCAGTATGTGCCCATTCCAGTAAGGTGGTCTGCCTGCCTGAGAGAAAATCAGATTGCTTTCTTTTTTCCCCAACCTTCAGTAATTTTTTTACTTGATAAACCAATGCCTTATTACGTGATCATAACTAACAAGTTTGAAAGGCATAAGAATTCAGATAATTTTGTTAAATACCTGAATGAGGTTTCTTCTTCATTTTTGATCAAGTATCTTCTTGAAATCTGAAGGTTTGTCAGAACCTGTTTCCTAAGTGTTGACATCTATCTCTTTGCACAGTGTAGCTATCAAATTTCATCAGTCTTTTTCAGGAAGCCGTTTGTTTTTGGTTTTTTTTTTTGAAGAAGTATGATAATATCTTTGGGTGAACAGATACAAATAGTGTTTCAGGTTTTTTCAAGGCTCTTTTTGCAAATCAGAGATAAAGATTTTAGTATTGAAGTTCAGATATTCCCCCAATAGTCAGAGAAGAAAATATGCAAGCTTTGTTCTAGCTTGCAATTACAGAAGAAAAGCAGGATCTCAGCTGCATAGGGTACGTGCGTGTTTCCATTGCAAGAGAACCTTAACGTACTGCACTGAATGTCCTCTTTTAAATTTGTTATCACCATAGAATGATTAATAGTGTATTATTAATAAATTGTATTGAATGTACATTGAAGGTGAAATATCAGTCTAAAGAATTGTTTTGAAGTTACGGCAGTAAAACAGAATTACAGAGGTTGTCCCTGCTGTTCCTCAGTTCAGTGGAACAGGTGTGTGGAAGTTGCTGTGTAAACAGCGCTGTGAATTTTTTACATATGTTCTCAAAATTTTGCAGCCTTTCTTTTCTGGAAAGTAAGCATTTTGTTTTGTTAGGTGATTTTCATGAGTAGTTTATGCAAAAGGACAATAAGCTAATATTTAGTAAAGCGATGTCTTTAAACAAATATGGTATTGCTTAGCTACTTGTCAGTAACTGTTCTATACATGGTATTCAGTCATTCCGCCTTTCACTATACTTTCTCAATTGCCTTGAATAACCTGGAATATTTATTAACCTGTGTGCTCTGTTGCAGAATGCTCTAATTTTAGTTATGTCACTGTTTAAATCTATTGGAGTACAGGGGAAGCTTTTCCATAGGCAGCAATTCACTTTGACACTAGGAAAATAAAGGTACAGTGATTCTGAGAGAAGATGCAGTTTTAAAATTAGCACTTTTGCCTTTAGGTATCTCAGAAGAAGGACATGCAGGTATGGAAGCTTTTGTTCCACCTCTCACTTCTCCTCCAGGTTGTTTCCAGAAATCTAATCTCCATGTTGATAAGTTTAATAATGAGAGTTCTATGGGAAATATTATTTTAGTCCGACTGCTTGATTCGTTTGGAGATGATTTCTGTGTGAGTAACTAAAGACTGCTTCTAAAGCGGCTTTTATATTTTGTGAAATAAATCTGCAAGAACATCTGCTTTTTGTGTAGTAGATGCTTCCAAATGATGTCAAATATTATGTAAATTTATCTGTTGCACTCTGGCTTCATTTAGTTCAGGATTAAAAAAAAACCACCTAAACTGCTTGTCATATGAACTCTGTTCATATGACAGGAGCATGCCTTGTAACAGATTCTTTGTGCTGCAAGCCCACTGCCAAAGTATTTCCTGTAAACTCTTAATTTGTAACTTTCCATGTTATATTTTTCCAGGCTTTACAGATAAGGTACGGCAGAATAAATACATCATCTTATTCATACAAATAAAATTTTCATATATTTCAGGAACATTTTTCCGAGCTCTTGATTGAAAAAGTATTTTTGTACACTTTATGTAGCAGAGATAATGTTGTTTGAAAGTTTAATTTACAAAAGGTGCAATTATCAGTTTTTCTGGTTGGATGGCTAAAGTAGTTCACATAATGTTCATATAATGCTAGAGGTTTGTATTATAGGTCCCTGATTAATTGCTACACAAAGGCGCTATTGGCTGGCAGTTTTAGTCCAAGCTGGAGCAGTTCCTTCCTTGCCTGCTGCAATTTTTTCCTGCCTCTGCATTAGCAGAACAGCATTCCGTATGGAACAGAGTACTGCCCGACCAGTTCTTTTAATGTTAAAAGGCTCAGTGATGAGCAGGGAAAAAATAGATGGAACCTCCTGACACTGGAGAGTTCCAAGTTCTGGAGAAATTAATGTCAATGTCCCTTTCCACTGGAAAGGGGCAGAAGTCCTTGAACTTGTCTGTGGTCCGTTTGGCGATAAGGCAGGGATGAATTTGCTGTTCGTAAAAGTCTGGCTGTTGTAGTTACTGAAAACTGACTATATTTACTAGTAAGCAAAAAGACTCCTAGTTCTCTGATATTTCTATTTACATTTTATTATTAAAAACTGCTAATAAAAATCAGATTGATTCCTCTCAGATCAGTTGTGGTTTGTTTGATCATTTCTAAAGCACTTTTACAATTTAAGTATACTAAATTCAAACTCTACTTACAAGAGTCTTGTAGGAAGGGAATGTCTTGGAAATTTACGGATACTTGAACCGGGTGATGCATATTTTTTCTGAGAACACCTTACATGAATTTGGAAGCAGTCTAATATGCAGATTCTCTGTTGCAAGCAACAAACCTCTAAAAAACCAAACTGTATTTAAACAGTTTGAATAATTTTTTTTTCTTCTTTATTTTAAAGGTTCATTTGAACTTCTTACTTTTTCTCCATCGGCTAGCAGAAGAAGCTAGGACAAATGCTTTTGAGAACAAAAGTAAAATAATTAAACCCGAGCACACCATATCTGCAGCAAAGGTATTAAAACACTTTTAATATTTTTCTTTTTTCATATAATGTAAAATGTATTATGATAGCATATACAAAAGCTTTCTGTGTTAAATGAATTTTTGATTAATAATCCAAAACCTATAGACACTTAATATTCTTTAGTCCATCACTGGCAAAATTCGCTGTTACCGAGACAACTAATTAACTCTCCTTGCCCTATTAAATATAATCCAATTTTTCTTGAGTATTCTCTGTTTAAAGTCGTAATTTCAATATATGGGCGAGTCTACAAAATGGTCTACCAGCAAGCCTGCATGGCCTGAAAGGCAGTCCAAAGTTCAGGAATCTTTATTTCGGCTGATACTACATCAAGGAAGCATTCTGTCTTAACTTTAGTGGTGTAAGTGAAGCTTTATGGAACAAGTGAGAAATAGTTCAGAGAGATTCAAATACCTCTCTTATGCCTTCAGTTCTTATGTAGTGGATTTTTGCAGCATTGTGTGGATACTTCTTGAACAGATACTTTGTGTAATGTATTTGGCAAGGAAAGAACTAAGGGAGAATTAGACTGTGGATTGTTATATGTGTAGTTCAGTGTAACAAAAATTGCTGTATTCCTTCTGTGAAGAAGGAATTTGCTGCATTGCAGAGCATGGTGAGTTTTGTGGACATGCAGAAGAAGGGAAAGAGGAAGGTGTTATGCATCTTTGTCTGCCTAGACAAATATGACTGAAGTCCTCTTATATTCTGTAGCTCACTTCAGTCCCTAGGATATGTCTGCTTTACCTTGGTGTCATGAAGGAATTCAGTCTCTTTAATATATCTGTTAAACCACTTTCTCCTGCTGAGCAAATTGGGAGAACAAAACTTGGTGTTACCTGATATTTTGATCCTGTGGTTTCTGTTTATCTTCCCTATGTTTTTTTTCCTTTTTCTTAAGGGTTTAGTTTGATACTTTTCTATTACTATAGTAACAGAAACATATACAGGAAATGTAGGGTAGCCAAGTGAATGTTGCAGTTGTAGTCTTACACATTTATGGTTTCTTTTTAGCTGCAATCTTAATACTTTTTGAACTTTTTTTGTGTTCCATTTATTTTTTTGAGATGAGAAGAAACAAAAACCTACCTATATTTTAATAAGTTTAACAGTCCTACTTGGGCTTTGAAGTTCATTTTTCCGTTTAAACTCCAAACCAAAAAATGGCCTTCCAAAGGTCTGTGCACTGTTGGTATAGAAAGAAATAAGGCATTGCAAGCAAAAACTGAGCATAATAGCTGTATTATTGCAAACCTTATTTTTTCTTTTTGTCTAGGCCCAACAGGGTAAGAACTTCAAGGAATCTACTGATTGCTCAAGAGCACTATTGCCATTTCTCAGCATTAATTTTCAAAATAAGCCTTTTATTTTACAGAGTTCTTGCTTAGGAATGTTCTTGCTTTAAAAAAACATCAAATTTGAAATCTTTCTGTATGCTTTTGCTTTATTTCTAATATTTTCCCTTGAGTATTACCCTTGGCAACTCAGCTCTTGGAAACATATTGGCTAGGTGAACCTTTGGTCTGAGCAGCCTAGTGTTTTGAATCTCTTTCTGCTGCCTGAATTGTATTGATAAATGTACTTTTTTTTTCTTTGCAGGTTATTTTAAAGAAAAGCAGAGGCTAGAAAACAGACCAACTGGAACTTTAAAGCACATTTTTCAATGTTTTCTAACTTGAATTATACTGTGAGCCAGCTTTAGCACTTGTGGAACTACGTAGTTTTGTTGACATCTATCTCATGACTATCTTGCTGTTTCTTTAAAAAAATTTTTAAAAAATCTCAGAATGTATTATTTTCATACACTTCATGCATAATTTTAAAATGTGTGTCAGTTATCACTCAAGACTTTTGCTGTACCTTATTTCATAATGATGGAGGAAATGCTTGTACCATCAATAGTCTTTGGGTACAATGTGGCATTTATTATTAAAAGCGTGAAACTTCTTAAGGTGAACAGTAGTAAAAAGAAAACCCCACAGGCTTCAGAAAATTCAGTATAGATTGTGCAGTTCAGAGCAGATTTACTAGCTAAACAAAATTATGACTTTTAAAACAATCACTGTAGAAACAAGTGTATTAAATACCTTGTCTTCAGTTTATTTATGTCTTGATAATTTTAAAATGACTTTGAAAAGTAGGTTAAAACTTCTGTGTTCTGGGGAAAGAATACATGGTATTTTGAATGATGGTCTGAACTGTTGTGCTGACTTGTTTGATGTGGTATATCAGACAACTTGGTGGTCTGTAATTCAGTTGGTGTGGACAGATGCACAGTTTATGGAAAAGATCTGACACAGGTGATGTTTTCAAAGTTAGATCTTGTAAAAATAACAAAGATAAGTTGGCATGAGTGCCATGCTATTTCCTTCCCCCTTTTGAGTGTCATGCTAACTGGTCAGAAGTCTGGAAATGTAAATTAAATAAAAATGTTGTCTTAAAGTAAGATCATATTCCGTTCCTATTTTGATATTTGTAATAATTTACAGAATACTTTGCTTAATAAATATTAATAAAGTCATGGATGCATCTTGAGCTGATCGTCCTGTTTTGTGGCATATATGGTAGCTGATCCTTGGTATGCATAGTGAGCTATTCTTAAAGAATCTTTAAAAGAGTGATGTATTGAGTAGTCTAATTTTGTTTGACACCGTACCAAGTATATTCTAGGAACTCAGAAAAAAAAAAGTATTTTAGAAATATTTTTATAATAAAAAGAAACTGTAGCAATGCCAGTACTTTTAATTTCATATCATGTTCATGTAATTTTTGAAATGCTGTATAACCTTTGAAAACTCATCCTTCTGCATCCAGTATGCAGAAAGGAAAGAAGGATTACTCTCCTTCTTTACTTAACTCACAGAGTGTAGTGCATTCGCCTACTTGTAAGGGTCAACTAGATTCTTTATTCTGCATTTTCTTCTCTTACTCCCTTGGAATCCACAAAGAAGGCCAAGAACACACACATGTAGAGGATATTTGGACTTAATAATCTGAAGTACATTCTCAGGAATAAGGAAGATTGGAGTAGGTATTTATATTTCTGTTTATAATTACTGTCTTTGATTTAACAATTTTCTTGCAACACTAGATATTCCTCATTGTACAATTGTATCTTCTTTTGTAACTTCTTTTGATGTCCACTTTACCTTTTCTGATTTTTCTAGGAGCAAGATCCACTCTGAGCTTAGTGGAATATTCTCATTCTCATGTAGTAGATTGATTGATGATCAGGTACCATTGGGAAAGGGAGGCAAGGAAAGGTTAAAACCAACCACCAGTGTACTTTTAAAATGTTTTGTACTGTGGTTTTGGCCTGTATTCATGGTTAAGAAGCTGCCGCTTTTTAATATGAGAGGGACTTTTGATAGTACATTGTGATTGTTTTGTAATAGCTGGAGCAGACATGTATTAAGAAGACCTGGGTAGCTTGGCAGGTATTCAGGATTTTCTTCTAAACTTCAAATAAATAACTTACTGAAAATTATTGGGGCCGTTGTAGTGGGCTTAAGCTTTTAGAAAAATAAAATGCTATTGTGTTTTTCTATTATCTTTTTCAGTATTCACCATAAGGTTAATTATATTTGGCAGCTCTTTTGTTCTCCTTCATGTATATACCTAAGGTTTCTACACACTATTTCCTACTGGATTTTTAAAATTAAAACTTACAGCAGTGTTATCTAAATACCCATGAATAGTTACAATTACTAGAAACTTGGAGGCAATAGGATAGTTTACTCCTATTGTCATGTCTCTATTTAATGATGAAGTATCAAAGCATGTAGTTCTATAAAATGTTTTTTTAAACTAGACCTGTAGTAGAAGGCCTAATGTTGTGTTATTTGAATTCCTGTGTTGATTCTGTGCCATTAGGAGGAAAAAGGCAAGGATTTTTGAGGGAAGAGTCATGGTGATGTTCAACTGTTTTCATGAAACCTTGAAATTTATAGTTCTGAAACAACTGACTCAATATTGAATTTCCTTTGGTTTTAAACATAAGACTGGAGCTTTTTGGAAGGAGAGGTGCTCTGTCAATATAATTACAACTTCTCATTTCCTCAGAAAGCAGGATGAATGTCCTAAAAAATAAGAGGCTCACTCAGACATCCATTTTTTCTACTCACTTTGTTTTGCATCTGTCCCAATGTTCTGTTTCACATCCTATCCTGCCCTTTCACTCTGACCATCAATGAAAGTGGGTAGTAAAGTAATGAAGAAATACAATTTGGTATAAGTACTCCTGGTGTCCCTTGTCTTGGTTTTCAGCTTTTGACGTGGCTAGTGTTAGACCCTGGGCCAAGGTAGTATCATAACTGATTAAGCCACAAAAGAAGAAGGAAAATGTTTATTGATCAGCAGATGACTTGAGGGAAGAGAAATGGTGCTGCTCCTAGTTTTGTTTCATCTCACTTAAGGAGTGACTGGTGAGAGGGAATCTGCTGTTTGCCAGCCTGAGCAAGTCTCCTGGTGGGGAGTATGCCCTATTCCAGCTCACACTCCCAGCATACCTTCATGCATACTGTGCTGTGATTTTGTAGAGTATGTAAGTTTAATATTTTCTGAGTAGTCTAATGACACAGTAGGGGCTGCCCAAAGCCCACCATGTCCCGCTGCAGACGTCCCTGGTCTGCTGCAGTTCAGAGGACTTTGCGGTTTCCTCTCAGAGGGCACCGTGCGTCTGCAGAGGGAAAGGAGCAAGAGGGGGCTCCGGATGAACTCTACAGGTTTATTTCCATTGAAGGGGGGCGAAGACATACCCAGATTTGGGTCGTGCGTGGGTTCTTATAGCGTGAGTGGTGAGCAGTGCTCAGGGATGGATCCCTTTAGAATTGACAGCATGGTATCCGGTGGGAAAGCAGCAGGGGAGGGATTAGGGAGCAGGACCCAATGACACACCGAGTAGCGGGGAACTTTCCAGAGGGAAAGGTGTGCTTTGGGGAGAGTGGCAGGGGCTCTCCGCCCAGGGGGCAGGGAGATGGGTGGAGATGGTCAAGCCGAGCCGGGCGAATCGGCATAGCTCACCCAGAGGGGAGAAACAGGGACGAGCCAAGCCGGGGGGATAGGTACAGCTCACACCGGGCAGAAACAGCACTCAGGAGAAAGAGTAGCCACAGCAACTGGGGTACGGAGATATAACTTATGAGCTACTGAACAACTTTGACAGAACTGATCGAACTCAACAAGGAGGCTGTAAAACACAGGACTTTCTGAGTCTCTCAGTCGTCACCCAGCTTGCCCCAAGCTGGGATGCTGCAACAGTATAAATCACGTCATTATTAGATTTAAAACTTCTAAGAAGTGTGAGTGTTAGGAATGGTATGTCAGTGAAGGTTAGATCTATGGACCTAACTCCTAATCGTGTCAAGGGCAGTAAATGAGCTTGTATACTTAGATGGGTCAGGACCCAATAATCACTATTGATTTGAATGTAATCACTATTCTATTTGAATGTAAACTTGCGTCTGTTGTTTTGAGTCTGAACGTCAACACAGGTGCTATAGAGAACATTCATGCCGTGGAGTTTCATTGTGCTTTTATGTGGAGAAGTGAGTGCTGAAAAGAATCTAAAGTTTCATAATACAAATAGTCTTTCCTGGTTTTAGTCATACAGTAAAGGAATAATAAATTCAGAAATAGGTATGCTGTAATAGAAAAATTCTTTTTCTAGCCATAAGGTGGGGATAGAGTGAAAACTCTTTTTCCCTGTAGTAACTTTCCATTAGAGAAAGTATTCTGTTTATTCCTACTAAAAAACAGAATATATATCTAGGCTATAGATTGTGACACTTCCAGATATTTTTTGAAGACTATCAAGACTACACTGCTGAAGTATGTAGGGCAATTAATATTAAAAAGAAATAATGCCATTCACATGAAAAAAAAAAAAAAAGGATCCGTGCTGAGAGGGTGAAAGATATGTGAGACTTTGAAGGATCTTGAAGATTTTTCTTTATTCAAAGCTTAATGTTTCAGTATCATTAATTAGAGGTCTATAGTTATTTGTACAACATACGCTTGTTTTTAGAAACGTGCAGTTTTATGAAGGAAATTCTTGTACAAGATGTTGCTTACTTAGCAGCCTTAAATGTGAAACATACAGCTCGTATTGGCTGCCTTGCTGTCTTGGCATTCCATTAGTCTGTGTCAGTTTAGAACAACTAATGATAGGGCATGTAACTCCTAAATGCATAGGTTTCTGAGGTGACTTACAAGTATGTATTTAGAAGGTGTGACTTGTATTTCAAATAAAAATGTTGATTACATTAAGTCAAAATTCCTTTTTCTGAGCTGTGACATATGTGTCAAATTCAAGTTCATTAGAATGCTTCAAAGCAATGTGTGTAGCTGTTTTTCAGTTTAATATTTGTCTTATCGTACACTATGTATATGCATTCTCATATAGCTGCCTCGATGTGTTTTAATGGTACTTTAATGGTAATGTAGCTGCTGTGATAGCTTACTTGAATATGGTGAAAGAGCATAGTAGAACAAATTTCTTCCACGTTTGAGTAGTTTCAGTTCTAGGCTCAGAAGATGCTGACAGCATTTTTGTTGTGCTAAATACAAAATTACAACTTTTTGAAGAACTTGAAGAGTCTTCCCACCTGACAGTTCATGGTTCTGCAGACATAATCAGTTGGAATTAATTCATTTACTGTTTGGTGAACGATGTTGGGGGTTTGTCAGTTTCTTTGCAGTCCACATTCATCAAATTTACATGGGCTTTGATACATAATATTCTCCTGTGGGCTGGGTTATTAATGTTATCCTGACCAAACTGCTGAAAGATCTTTTCAGGTCATTTGATACCTGTAAGATCAAGTTTCTTACTGAGAAGGTTACTTTCCTGGGGGAATGATTTCGGGGCATGGAGAATGTGGTGAAGTGTAGAAAAACACCTAAACAGCCCTAAAGTAACTTCTGGTTTAAAAACCCCAAATGTAGACACAACTTTGCTACCTGATAATAACAGGACTGCAGCAGTTAAATAAAAGCAAGAACACTTCCTCCATCACTGGTTTGCTCTTAACCTTCTGGCTCTAGGTCAGGCTCTACAGAGAGACTCCTATTTCTTTTCCCAAGCATGTAGAAAATACAGAAAGGTATGTTGGCAATTGGACAGATCCTGAGTCAAAATTTAGAAAGGGCAAATACTTCCAAATAAATGCAGTCAGGGATAGAGTTGGATTAGCTGGACTTTCCAGTCCATTATATCATATTTAAATTGGTGTAATTGTATTGGTGCTAACCTCTAAAACTGTCACCCTAATGTGAATTGTTTTCATTTGTTCAACTTCAGTATGTAAGTATACCCACTATATTATATAACAAGTTCTAATGAATTGCTGCAAATTTTATAAATAATCTAGATAAAGGAAAACATCTAAGTAACAGGTAAGCTAGTTTTTAAAATTCTATTGCATATCTGAAATCTTAGTACAAGCAAGCCTCTAGTCATAGCTAACGAAGCTCTTATTCACATAGTAAAAGCTAAAGTTACCAAAGTGATGCTGGGTTTCATTTAAATGTTTAAATTCTTTAGTTCATTTTTGCTCTTCAGAGGAAATTATGTGTGTATCATGCTGCTTCCAAAATTGGTCAGCTGTTTAAATATTACTGATTCCTGAAGTTGGCTAGAATTAAAAGTGAGGTAAAAGACAGCAATAAAAAAAAAAAAGAAAAAAGATAGGGAGCAGTCAAGAAAAGGAAAGGATAAATGTGTGATAGTTAAGGTTGGCCAGATAACAATTTCTTTTGTTTCTGTTGTTTCACCATTTGTGTTTCATATTGAAGTTTAACTGTGTGCTCCCACATTTTCCACATTTAGAGGTTTGGGTCTTGGTAATGGAAGAGAGTAGCTTTCATGTAGTCTAAGTAACAATATTCTAAAACTTTTTCCAATAAAGATATGGGATATCTTACTAAATTGCCACCAGAATTCCATGCAGTTACTAATTTTCATGATAGACTTGTAGCCTATTTTGGAAATTTTTCCCACAAGTTCATATGGAATACACCTTGAAAATTCAGAACAGAAGTGGACAAAACTTTATCTTCCTTAGTCTTTTGTTTCCCTTGTTACCCTTTCCATTTCTGGATAAGACTGGAGGGCCATAGTGAAAGTTTATTTTAGGGCAGCAGCAACATTTAAAACTCCAGTACTGCCAAAAGCATGGATTAACTTTTAATCGTTTTTGAAGGCACATGAGTATTCACAGAATAAATCACAGAATGGGTCAGGTTGGAAGGGACCACAGGAGGTCACCTGGTCCAGCCTCCCTGCTCAAGCAGAGTCATCCTAGAGCACATGGCACAGGATTTCATCCAGACAGTTCTTGAATATCTCCAGTGAGGGAGACTCCACAGCCTCTCTGAGCAGCCTGCTCCAGTGCTCTGTCACCTGCAATGACCCACAGATATTTCTGTGTATGTGTAGCATGGACACAAACATTGGGTGAGGCTGCTTTAATGATACTTGTTGACTGCAATTTTTGAAGTTGCATCTCAATGAAATAGGGAGTAGCTTACTGGCTTGAGAAGCTGTTAATTGTACTGTAATTTTGTACCTGTGAACACAAAGAAATTTTGTTGCTAATGTTATTGTTCATGCCACTGTACCTTCTGTTGAACTTTTCTTATTTGTTAAACATCTAGCTGTCAGTGCAGCTATGGCCAAGAGTTGGAGGAATATGCAATATTAAAAGCACAGGGCCAGTGCAAGCACAGCAGTTTTACTTTGGCATATTATTTTCATGAACCTAGCATCTTTTGCAAGGTTTTCCTGGAAAAAAAAAAAAGAAAACACCTTTCCAAATAATCTTTGCTTGGGTAGAATGGATGCTTAATTACACTAAACTTCTCCAAAACAAACTCTCATGTATTTAACTGAATTGTACCTTGGATATTTCAGCTAATGTGGTTTTATCTTTCTTCTTGCTTGCCCACTTGTGCTAAGAAAAGAGGATGGGATAAGCTGTATACTCCTTTCTTCTAAGGAGCACTTTTATAATGGCTCTCCTTTTTTCTCCCTGAAGTTCCTGGTGAAGCAGGAAGCCATGTATCTCTAAATTGATGTCTTAGAAATTACCAAGAATGTATTATTTTGTGTCTACTACCTGTAGTTTAAAGCATTTTTTCTGATGTGTGAAGTTTTCCTCTGTACATACTGAATATTATCCATATAAATTTTAAATCTCTTTATAAAGCTTGGGTTTTTCCAAGTTCAGAAATTCCAGGTATTTTCTAATATGTAAGATCCAGATGGAACTTAGACTTGGGGCTCTTTTATTCTCTGAAGAATCCGTCAATGTAAAATATCAGGCTACTCTCGCTTTGAGAATGGAGAGGATTTCTCATAGATTGTTTTACATTTTTGTCCAGTTGGTCTTGTTTGTATTTTGTTTTGGGGGTTTTTGTTTGTTTTCTTTCGTTGTTGGTTTGGGTTTTTTTGGTTTTTTTTTTTGTTTTGGTTTGGTTGTTTTTTTTCTAACTACATGGGCCACTAGATTAAAGGGTTTTTTGCTAAATATTTGATATCATATTTCTTTATTCAAGCATGAAAATTCAATTATGACTCACCTCCCAGAGGAGTCCTCCAATTTCCATAACATTCCTAATATTCTTAATTTTGAAGACTAAGCAGAGTTTCTTCCTAGTATTTTCTGTTTCTCTTTTTCCAGCTCCTAAGTTCAATGCTAAAGAGGAGGAGAGGAGAGGATGGTTGTGGTGCTGCAGAGCATTTGTACTGGAACATAAGCAATAATGCCAACAAGTAGGAGGCTTTAAACTGAGAAAAATGTAGGTGGGGGAAACACTCTATCTTCCTTACCAAACTTACATGATCCTTTGGGAACACAGTTCACAAGATGAATCTTTGTTAGGAATGCTGTTGCCTTTGCTTAAAACTTGTGTAAATATTCCCCCCTCCTTCAAATAAAGCTTTTTTCCCCCCCTCCTTATTAGCAATAAAGAAGAAAGCATCAGATCCAACATAATCATAAACAATTTATTATATAATGTGTTAATTATTGATTTTCAACCAGTTTGTTTCATTTTTAAATTATTTTTTCTCTGAGGAATATATTCTCTTTTGAGAAAACTTCTAAAAATTAGAAGCTAAATGTTAAAAGCTGTGCCAAAACTGGGACTTTATAAATTGTACTAATACTTTCGTTAAAAGAATAATATGAAGCTATGGCATAAATGAGCAAACTCCTCCTACCTGTAAAGAAACACTTGAAATATCAGCTTTTTCATGTTTTCTCTTGCAAATTCCATGTAAAATGACGATGTCTATTAAAAAGATTGTCTGTAGTATTTTTTAAAGCTTAGCAAGTTTAACTCATGTCTGCATCCCTCTTGAAAAGAAATGTGGACCATGTTTGAGACATAATTTGTGTAACAAAATATCTTTATTTCTGAGTTAATTTAATTTTTACATGCTTGTCTTACAGAGGAAGTCTACTTTTAATAAAAATCATGTGTTTAGAGCCGTCATTTTTGCATTCAACATAAATTATTTTTATGTTGTTGCTGTTTGATGTGAAGTCTACATTTTCTCTGAGTAAACTTAGCAGTTACAGTATGGATCTCATCTTTCTATATCAGTATCACCATGTTACCTATCACTA
Organism: Erpornis zantholeuca; assembly: GCA_013400515.1. Taxonomy (NCBI): domain Eukaryota; kingdom Metazoa; phylum Chordata; class Aves; order Passeriformes; family Timaliidae; genus Erpornis; species Erpornis zantholeuca. Next base: position 408,990 of record VZTN01011484.1, read on the forward strand.
CACTAAAAACGCATCTTTAGAAGTTAATGTTTTGAGCAAAATGATGACTGTAGTTTCAATACAAGATGCACTGACAATCCTTTTTTACCTAGGCTTCTTGTATTATGCCTGTGAACTCAAAGAAAAAGACATTTTCCTCTGTTCTTGTAGTTTGCCTTTTAAATGGAGCCTATCACCACATGAAACACTTTCCTGACCTTTAGCATTGTCAGAACATGAAACAGAGGAGGAGGATATCCTATGGTGTACAGTACATTAAGGTGATTACCTCATCAGCATGAAAAGTCCATAACTAATCTACACCAGAGCCATGTAAGCTCTTCGAGCAGGACATTCTTGAGAATATAAAGAAACACATCAACACATTTTCTCTGAGAGTTTTTCAGCATATAAGTGGAGCAGCTGGCATGGGAATGAATTGCAGTGTCAAATTTGTGCTCTGTTTACAGTGTTTTCTATTCATAAATCTACCCAGACCCCAAGTTTCCAGGCTGGGGCAGGACTGATAAAAGAGACGATAAAAGCCTGCTTCTCATGGAAAATTGAGTTTGGGGCGAGGTTCTTCCTGTAAGAATCAGTGTTCTCCCTATCTTGTCAATATGGCAGGAGGTGACTGCTTAAGAGCGAGGCATTTTTTTTGTTCAAACTTCTTAAACTGGTTTGAAACTGTACCTTTACACTAGTTTAGTGTATTATTTCTCCAGTCTTGCTGAGCTTGTATGGAGCCAGCAGAGAAATGAATTGTGATGATTCAAAATCTAGAGCTAGGTAAATAACGGTGCAGTTCTGCCCATCCACAAGGTGCAATCCTGTCACTGCTGCTGGGATGGATTTGCTGTAACTTACAGCATTTGTACTATCTTAATACATGATTTTCTCTGTATTATGTTGTTTTTTCCCTAACGCTATGATTGGTGATAAATATGAAAAATTGACCAAAACCTGTAAATACTGTTTTCTAGCAATAAAGAGCTTATGCAAATGAGTCAACCTAAAGTTTGATTAGCCATGCTTAAATCTTGCAAATAATGTGGTTTCTAAATAATTTGGTTTGGGAACCCTGTTGCAAATGAATGCATGAATCCTTCATTTTTATTCCTTAGTATTAAGAGTAAAAAGAACCCAACACTGGATCTGTGGAGAGTTGACAAAAATTGTTTACATTCTCTTATTAGGTAACAATAGTCTATTATTCAAACATGCTAGAATTGTTTGCTCATCTGCATTGCAATATATTCCTTGGTTTTTAGAAGAGCAAGATGAGAGAAGGCATACTAAGTGACTAAAAAATAGTTTTTATCCTGTTTTTGTATTTTTCATTTTCAGGTATCTTTTTTCAGTGTATCTGTTGAGGAATTAGGTTTTCTTACCCTATAAGACTGTCTTGTATGCTGGTTGATCAAATTTTGTAATGTCTATGAAATTCTCATCATTAACCATCTTTTTCAATTATATTTCCTTTCAACACCAAAGAAATCATTATCTTATTTTAAAATGTTTTTCAGCTTGCAGTTGTCTAAAACACTGTTGAGAAAATAATTCACAAAATTTTTCTTCTTTATCATGAACTAGTCGTGTATAATTCAGCTTCTTCGAGTTTATATACCATTCAGAATTGTTTGTGGAATATTCTGTTGAATATTCTAGGGGACCCTGCTTGAGCAGGGAGGTTGGACCTCCAGTTGTCCTTTCCAGCTGTACCCATTCTGTGATTCTGTGATTCTTAGTAAGTCTTGGTTTTTAGCTCGCTGAGCAGCCATCTCTTTTTGCAGATTGCCATTTGAAAGGCAAAAGTCTGTAATATCAGCCAGTTAGTTTGCTGTGTTTCTTCATCCTGACTGAAGCTATGTAATAATTCTTAGCTGGAAGCTTAGAGAAGACAGGTGTAAACATGCCTTTTAGTAAATACTTTCTGAAGTGTGCTTAAGTTGCTTAAATCCATATTCCTGATGATAAACTTCATTTCATTAATTTGGGAAAAGCAAAGCTAAAATATATGTCTCTTCTTAAAAATCTGAATTAATGCTTGTGGAAAATATTTTGCAGCAGTTGATTGGTTTTAGCTGCAGAAATGTGTAAGTATAGTAAATAATAGAGCTTTGTTGAAGTCCAAGTATTTTTTTTGTTCTTGTTGAAGGTAAGTAATGAATGCGTACAGAACATAAGTAGTAGATGAGAGATTTGACCAAAAGCATTGGGAAAAACCCTTCCCCTTACAAAACATCCAGGAAGAACAGATGTAACCTCCAATATAAGCAGTTCTAAGAACTGAAGCCTTTTGATCTGAAAGAAAAGCAACTACTAAAAATTTGCAGACAAAAACTTTACATTACTATGTCCTCTCTTAAGATTTAGAGAGGCAATCCATTTTCTCTGTTATCTGTTGTCTGATCTGCAGTAGGATCCAAATCTTAGTTCAACTGAGGTTAATAAATAAAAAAATCCTTCTGAAATAACAGAAGTTTTTAACATTTAAGAGATCAGCATTAAAAAAAAGAAAATTGAAGAATTGTGTATCTCGTTTCCAGTAATAAGAACCATTCTCGTCACTGCCTTTAAGCATTAGATTTTTTCATGGGCTCAGCTGGGTGAGCATTGCAGTTGCAGAACATTATCAATTGGGTGAGATAGAGAATTTTTAGGTAAACCTTTTGAAATTTGCATAATTTTTACTTTTTAGGATTCTTAACCTTTTTTTTTTTTTTTTTAATTGTTAACATTTTTATTTTTTTGTCTGTCTGTAGACACATTCTGGGCCAAATTTTACACATTTGGTTTGGTGTAAAATCAAAGCCATTCAGTGATCTATACTGCTGAAAATGGGAGAAAGGTTTTGGCCCGCCCCAATACTTTTGACTGCTACATCTTGCTCTGAAGCAGTTTCCAGACTGCTCCTAATATGTGATATTCAATGTTAACTAAGTAGCAGCATCTGCCCTGCTGCTAAATTGAGGGTTTTGAATGCTCGGCTTCCACACTACCAGATATTTTTGGCAAGTATGTACCTTTACCACAAAGTTGTTGCTATTATGGGATTGTTTTAATCATATGCTGAAACTCATTTTCTTAAATGCACTTTTAATTCTTTCTTTGTTTGTTTTTATTGTTTGCATAAGAACACCACATGTTAATTCACCACATGATGTGTACACACAGTCCAAATATCACAAAGTCAGTTCCAAGGTCCAGACATTTACCAGTCTCCCTTTCATAAAGCATATAAAGGCAAAATCCTTAGTCCAAATTCAATTCAACCAGAACTTTGGAGTATCTTCAGAGTAAAATATGCTTCAGAACAGCTGCAGGAATCTTGATACATACCCACAGTGGGGTGGACATAACCCTCTAATACTGAAAATATACTTTATAATTTATACATGATGACAAGATAAAAGTTTTTATAAGAACTTTTAGAAGAAGAAAGAGTAAGAAAACAGCCAAAAGTAAATAGAAACACTTCCCTGTTCTAAGCCCACATTGGGTACAGCCGTGATGGCAGCCAACACCTTTTTGGCACAGAGCCCTGCCAGTTGCTTCGTCCCAAATTCAGAGACACAAAACTCAACTCTTCTTCTGGATCTTTCCCAACCAGTTTGGGAGTTTGCTTTCCTGCAAGACGCTGGTAGAAGGGGAACATATAATGCTTTTTCTCTTCCTTCCTGCTTGTTAATAAATTGGAAATTACATAGTCTACAAACGTACACTTATTTTGTGGATTCCATCAAAATGCATAAGTCATTAAATGTTTTATACCAATTATTTTGTCTCAGATCACACAGTGCTCTTATGTAAAGCAGAATAAATGCATTTTAATTACTTACTGTATTTTATGAGGGTGTATCACAAGACATATAAAATCAGCTATTTAATATCAAGAGGAAAAAACTTTTTGGGAATTTCCTAGGATCTTAGATAGGCAGTTTTGCAGGAGCATACGTCCTTGATTTGCTAAGGGCTCAGTGCATAACATTTTCAACCAGTTTGGTCTCAGTGTGTCCTAGAATAATAACACTTAACTCAATAAAATTACAAGAGAAAAATATTTAGAGAATTATTCCTACCAAGAAACAATGCTGAAGAGCTTTTCCAGGACATAATTTAAAAATACATAAATATTGTAACCTGCACGTGAGATAAAGTGAAATTTCTTGGGTGCACACATGCATGCTGACATATGCATGTGGATACTCTTCTACAATAAGAGTCAGGCCACTGAATGTCGGTCCTGGCAAGACACAGCCTCGGATCCTAGTCCTGTGTTTTCATCCTCATAGCTGAGAACTGTAAACATCTTCTGAGCTAAAAAAAGAGCAAGATTGCAAATGCAGAATATTGAGTTCAAAAACAGAACACACTGTCCCAAAGACTCTCTGCTATACAGAACAAGGTGAAAGATACTTGATCTGTTTCTCTAGTTCACTCAGGTCCTTGTATGTCACTCCATTACCAAAAAAAAAATTCGATTCCGGTCATGGGGACAATCTGTTCTGTGCCATCTGGTTTTACTTTCCCACATTAAAGGTCCTAGCACAGGATGAGGTATGAGCTGCTCTTGCTGGAGTTATTCTTATCTGCTGAATAATGTTTTGAGACTATTGACATCCAGAATATGGTAGAACAATTTCAAAACTTCCCTACCTACCTAGAAATATTAGGCTGGACAGTCTCCAAAGGTCCCCTTTCCTTCTTCACTTATTTCAGGTGAAGCAGTAGAGATTTTGTCTACTTCCTCTCCAAAAAAGTCTTGATCTGTTTTGTTTGGATTTTCTAAATTTTAATCTGTGATGATTGGCCATTTGCAAGGAGTAAAGTGCTCCTCCATATTATTATTTGATATTATTAAGGAAATCTGGCATGTGTCCAAGTTAGAGTCATTAGAAACTCTGTGGAAAGGATGACTGACTTCACCCTGACTCCCATACTTCCAACTTTTCATCTCCTGATACAAGTGAATTTTTTGAGTGCCAGAAGATTTTACAGTCATTGGTGGTGAGTAAAATATCTTCATTTTGCCAGGATATGTTACTTGGATATGTTATTTTGAATTGAATCATAATTAAAGCAAGATATGGTCTAGACAAGAGGATTTCTCATCTTTCCTCTATGGAATATGACTTAACTGTGGTAGCTGTGGGGGAGCACAGCTGCTGTTTTGAAGCCAAGAAAGAAAAAAAACTAACTGGTTTCAATAAGAGGTGCTGGAAACTGTCTTGTGTTCAGATACATACAGGTGAATTTTATATTAAAGTGCCTATTAAATATAGCTGCATGCTGTCCACATTCCATTTCATTGTATATCCAGAATATCTGGAGAAATCTTAGGATTCTGTAGAGATTAACAGACTAAAGCAGTATTTCTTTCTTTCCTATCATACCCATTTTTACCAGATTGCTATATTGAATGTGCTAGGTTTCGATCATATGTTAAATTTTAGGCTGGTTCATTTGGAGGATCTTGCTGTTCAATGTTTCATATGAAAACCTGGTTTTCTGAATGTTTATGTCACAGAGGGTTTGTTCTTTTTTTTTTTTTTTTCACTTTCTAGATATTACAAATGCCAAGAACATTGTCTTATTAGAAGACATATGAGGAGCTTGTCCTACATGTATTGAGAGACTGGGTTAAAAGGCCAGTCCTTTTAAGTCTTAGCTCCTAAAACAGTGCATTTTGTAAGTCAGCTTTTGGTTACATCGAGTGGAATTTTGCCAAACATGGCATTTTAAAGATGGGTCTAGACTACAGTTATTTAAGTAAAAGAAAAGAAATAGTGGGAGGCCAGTCTAGACATAGCAAAACATTAATTTCAATGGAGAAAAGTGTGTTATGAATTTCTTAATCTTACTGTAAATGTGATACAATTTACATTTCTGCTATTTTGATTGATCTCACGTTCACACCACAGCATTAAGCCAGTTTGAAAACTTTCATGAATTCTATCCTTTTAAATATGTTTTCCTGGCAAAAGGAAGGTTTTTTTCATCTATCTGAATTTTTCTCAATTTCCATTCCATTTCATGAGGACTGGTAGGTTTGTTCATCTAGAGTTTTTCAAATTTTGGTTAACAATCCATTTGGAGTAAATCTTGTTTTTAAAGCAAATGCTACAGAGCCGTAAGATAATTAGATATCCTTGTTACATTCCTTTCATTTTATGATTTTTTTCTCTATAAAGACAGAGAAATGAGATTTTTTGCAATGGTGTTTTAATGAAATAAAATTTGCAAAGCAAGAATACCCTATATTTCTCTCTCTTTCTCTTTCTTCTGCAATATTGGTCTTAATGCAGACTGGGTGATGTCCTGCTGAGAAGGACTTGGGGTGCTGGTGGATGAGAGGCTGGACATGACCTGGCAGTGTGTGCTCACAGCCCAGAAAAGCAGTGGTGTCCTGGGCTGCACCCAAAGCAGCATGGCCAGCAGGGCCAGGGAGGGGATTCTGCCCCTCTGCTCTGCTCTGGTGAGACCCCACCTGCAGTGCTGCATCAGCTCCGGGGATCCAGGCACAGGAAGGACATGGAACTGTTGGAGTGAGTCCAGAGGAGGCAACCAAATTGATCAGTGGGATGGAGCACCTCTCCTATGAGGAAGAGCTGAGTGAATTGTGTTTGTTCAGGCTGGAGAAGAGCTGGCTTTGGTGTGACCTAATTGTGGCCTTCCAGTACTTCTGAAGGGAATCCTCAAGGAAGATGGAGTGAAACTTTTTATGAGAGCACAGAGTTACAGAACAAGGGGGAATGGCTTCAAACTGAAAAGAGAGTAAATTTAGATTGGATATAAGGAAGAAATTCTTTACTGTGAGGGTGGTGAGGCCCTGGAACAGGTTTCCCAGAGAAGCTGTGAATGCCCCTTTTGTGGAAGTGTTCAAGCTCAGGTTGGATGGGGCCCTGAGCAAACTGGTCTAGTGGAAAGTGTCTCTGCCCACAGCCTGGGGGCTGGAACTAGATCATCCTTAATGTCCCTTTCAACCCAAACTGTTCTGGGATTCTGTGCTATGCAAGGGATAGGTAGTGGAGGTTCTTAGTACTGGGGCTCTGGATCTGGCTTTTCTAAAAAATCGTAATTTTGGGCTCTGCTAGAATTCTTGAATGCTTTTAATCAGAGCTAGATAGTGAGACGTATCAAGTCAGAAGAGATTAATCTGTTAATCTCCTGAAAAAAATGTTTTGTTTTTTGAGTTTAAGTTTGTATGTCTGTGTTTACTCTAGTGGGATGCTATCATAAAAATTAGGTGGGTGGCTCATCATTCCCAGAGACTTCTAAACTTGTAATATGTTGAAGCTGAAAAGCCTTATACTCATTTAGAGGTTTTCATGGCTACTGTAACTAAACACATTAGATATACTATGAGGAGCTGCATTAAAAACATTGCTGGAAGCCTGCAGAAAATAATACTATTTTCTAAATAAGTTACATTGGCATTACTTCTCAGTGGGCATACAGAAACAATGGATTATAACATAGTAGGAAGTAGCTATTATTACAGTTTTTTTTTTTTTAATAATTCAAATAATTATTTTTATCCTTTTAGAATTATTTAAACATCTGAAACAGGAACTCTGGTCATATAAACGCAGACAGGAAAATTCTTTTAACCTACCCACCTCTGAAAAGCTTCTGTAATTGAATCAAATGCAGTTTTCCTGAAGGAAGAAGGTCAAGAAAGAAGATATGTTTACAATGCACTGAGCGTGTTTTGTTGGGGTTTTTTTTTTGTTATACACTACCTTTCAAATACAATGAAAAATCTTTCTGCCAAACAGGTGTAAGAAAATAATTGTGTTATCCATACACTGCATTATTTTTTGTATATAAATCCTCTCTTTCCAGAAATATTCAGCTATTTTGTAGTGGAAGAACAATCAAGGAAATAGTAAAAGTTTCAAAATATGTTTCAGGAATTGATGGTATGGGAAAAGGTAACAAAGGATGAGAATTATTGTTTGGTTCCAGAAGCAGCATATTAGTTAGTGAAAGTGTACAGGAAATTAGCACAGTCCCAAGTCTTTCCTAAGGAAGTTTAGGAGCAGAAAAGCACAAAAAGAGAAAGCTTCTGTGAATTAGTGTCATAGGTTTTACAGAAGTTCAGGGGTGGGAGGAATGAGAGTGGAGAAGGGAATAAGTTGATGAGGAGAAACCTCACTTCCATTTTTGTACAAAATTTGAAGATATTTTTGATTTTTTATGAGAAATAACAATTAAAATGAGAGGTTTATATTATATTCCATTTAATTGAAATTACTACTTCTGCTTCATGATAAAAGTGGGTACATAATACTAATAATATAGCATAATATAAGTGTATAATACTGCTGTGGTGGCATTACTTTGATGTTTTGTATGCAAATGTTTTAAGGAGATCCTTTCCTTTGATATTTTCTTCCCATATTAAAGGCTTCAGTGGGTCTGATAGATATAGTGTGAGTCAACAATATGATTTGTAGGGGCCTGACAGGGTGAGAGATCTCCAGACTTTTCAGTTATAATTTTCAGTCTACCTTTCTGGAATTTGTGGGTACAGTTTACAAATACTTATTTATTGGGTAAATGTAACCCTTTCAATCAGACTGTGCAGACTGCAGGATTTGGCCCTGTTTTTGAAAGGTTATCTTATCTCCTGTTATATTTAGCTGAAAGTAAATCAGAAAAAGAAATCAACTTTAACCATTTTAAACCAGATGATCCTTGTCATCTGGAGTAAGTTTATCCTTAAAGGAACTACACAGTGCAGTCCTTATAGTAATACCTCATTAGAAAACATGTATTGAATGACCACATTTTCAAAAGAAGCATTTAAACTGATTGCAGCAACACAGCTGTCCTTGCAAAGTCAGCATGCTAGGGTGGATCATGCAGATTAGCACAGACATAACAGTGTGAGCCTTTAGGGTCAATTTGAGGAAATGGCAAGAGTCAGAGTGGCTGGGTGCACACCTATTCAAGGAGACCACATAACCATTTCATCCTGATGATGTCATTTCATCAGCAAGAGAGTATTTAAGATGCTGTTTCCTCCACACCTTTTACCCACTGAGTTATAGTTTTCTTTAAATGAGCAAAATTATAATCTTTTTCTCCTAAGAGAAAAGAAACTGGTCCAAACAGGATTCAATTTTCTGTGCAGTAAAGATTAGCTGATGAATTGTTTTTAAATTGAAGAATAAAATGTGGGAAATTCTTCTACTTTGAGACTTTTGTGAACTTCCAGGGGAAAAAAAAATCAACAAAAAACCATTCCATCCCAGCTTTTGAAATGCTGCAAACATATGATGTCAAGATTTCTCTGGCGTTCCACTGAAAATTGCAAATCACCTGGCCACTTGAATTGAATTATTAATCATCAGAATGTGACCATGGAGAAAAAAAAGGAAGTATGGTTTCTTATAGCCACATCTAGTTTGATTATATCAGAGCCCAAAACACCTCCTGCCATCCACAAATGAGGAAGGCTGGTAGTCTCTCCTGGTGTGATAATGCACTGACATTGAGAGGTGCACTTGGACAATGTGTTAGCTCTCTTAAACCATAGGGTCCTTGTCTATTTGGGAAGTTTCTCCTCTTTTAGTTTATTTTGAATCTGACCAAATATCTGATTTGTTGTAATAAATGCAGTTCAAGGATCAGAAGGACTTAGAAGGTTAGGAAAGAAACTGGAGAAAATTGCTTTAACTATCACTGCTGCTGAAACTTGTGAACCCACAGTGGCAAAAGCATGATAAATTAATCATAGTGAAGTCCTTTGGTGATTTTATATTGTTTCTTCTGGCACATGAGTTATCTTTTGGACAGAGAGTTTGAATGTTGTAATGGGCATCACTGTGTAGTAGCTGAAAAGTGTCAGCCTTACTGATCACTTACACATAAGGACAGATAGAGACCCTCCTGTCAGCTTTTTGCAAGGATTTGAGTATTTTTTAGTATTGAAGTTTATGACTTTCTATCCTATCCAGATCTCCAGCTATGGAGAAACGTGTGATGAGTATGTATACTCTGTGCAAGTTGGCTGAACCCGTGTCACAGCATTACAGCTCATGAAAAAAAAGCTTCTTGTACTGATAACTCTTTACACATTTTATATCAAAAATGGTGAATGTAAACCTTTCCTGAACTAATTTGTGTGGTGCCATGAGAGATGATGATCGGACCACACAAGATACTCCTGAGGTTCTATAATGATGGAATGGATTTTTCTACCATCAGTTCCTGAGTAACACTCCAGGGGTGAACAGTCTCACAGCTACCAACAAACACAATATGACCGGGATGGGAATCCAGCAAGTTTAGAAACCAAGCCCCTGAATGACTTTAGTAAATTTTATGGTATGTTTATAAAGGTTGTAGTCATGGTGAGACCAAGGAAAGAATTACAAATTGCTTGGAAAAAAATAGTAGGAAGTTCTGTTTCTTTGCAATCTCTAAAAGCAAGTCTCCACCCTTCTGCTTTGGTTTAAAGTTTGTATAGGAGCAGGACTGAAACTGAGTTATCTTTCCTGTAGAAAAAGATAAGCCTGTAATGAAGGAAAAAAAAGACAGAAATTATTTGTCTAACTAATAAATAGATAGAAAATATTAATTAATGCTTACTTTTAAATTATTTCTATGGTACTCTTATGTTTATATTTCCAAAAGTTTTGATCCTAAAGTACAATGAAATCATTCAATTTTTGCCTTTTCATCCATAATATTCTCTTGTCTGCTAACTTTCAATATTTAATATTAGGCATCCTCTGCTAAAAATTGAACTTACATGTTATTTCTGTATGTGAACCTTATGAGCTGGTAGAATTGTATGCAAGTGGTTAGAACCTACCACTTGGTAGGAGGGTAAAAAAAGTACAGTAATAACCACATCTGAAGAGAACTTTTTTTTTTTGCAACAAAGCCTTTCTTTTGTTAACATTAAAGAAGGAACTGAGCATTAGTGATTTACAAAATCTGAAAAATTCAGGAGAGTAAAACTAGATGGAATGGCAATTATAGAAGAATGAAAAGTATATAGTGAACTTTTGTATAATGGCCTTATTGACATCTCTTCAGATATCCAAATTAGCATTCAAATAGTGCAATGCTATAAGCACACATTTATGGAGATACCAAACTCTCAGTTTTGGAAAGGAAGTAATGATTTTGCTTGAGAATTGTGGCTAATCATTCATTTAAATGCCATATATTTCAAGAGAAGAATAGGTATCAAGTGTCCCATACTGAATTGAGGTGGACTTGGCATGTCAGCTCATGACTCCTGCACAAATCTGATAGTTGGCTCCTTTTTTTCTTTTTACCTCTGTGCATAAACCAAAATAAATTCTATGAAAATATGTTCAGGCACAAAAGCTGGTCTAATTTTTCCATAAAAGATGAGGGAGCAAAAAGCAGCCAGTGATGTACCTGTGGTATTCATTTGTGGTCATGTACAGAAAACACTACCAGAAATATCCCTTTGGGATATTGGAGAAGTTTGCCTCTTAGTCTCAAAGGAGCAATGGTCCTTTGTTGATGTTTCCAGGCAGTTTAGGTATTTATGGCTATGAGAAACAAACACAAAAAAATACTAAAACCTATGCCTATTGCTTTATCGACCTGGATTTAGAGGGAGAAGAAAGCATGTCCATGGCAGTGTGCTTCCTTATTCAGCACTACTGACCCTGAGCCAGCAAAGTTCTCATCCACTGCTCTGGAGCTGTAAGAGTTCAGCCAGTAAATTCACTAAGGCCACAGTTTGCCCTTGACAATAGGGAATTTGACAGAAGGGTTCTGCTAAAAAGCAGGAAATAGTGAATGGTGCTGTCACTACCACTCCTTTACCAAGTGAATTTATGACCACGTGTCTGATGGTAAATGCCAGGCAGTGTTGTGATCTGCATGATGAGCCAGGAGAGGTCTCTCCCTTTCTTGGATCTATTTTTTGGAGACTGCTTTTAAAACTAAATATTTAAGTGGTTTCCTGCTTATCTCACATATACTGGAGCTTTCAAAGACACTGAAGGGGTTTTGTCTTGGGATTTAATGGGTTTGGGAGCTCATGAGAAGTGTCTGAAGTACCTAGGTAAAGCAGTGTTTAGTGAAACACTACCTACCCCTTAAGTGGACTGCGTGTTGTAGAAGTTTCAGTCCCAGGCTATACAATTGTCCAGGCTTTATAATTGCTGCAGCACAGCTAGGCACCCAAGAAACTGACCTTGGGAAACAAGCAGGGAGTTTCCTCTTTCCAGAAGAAGGATGGAGAGAATGGAGGTGAAAATCTTGCTCCAGGGAATTTTTGTCCTCTTGTGTAGCTGGACATGCAGAAAGGTAATTTTACTGTGTGTAAAATTTGAGGAAAACTGTCTTTGCATATTAGTAGCATGGAACAAGAACTCAATCCCTCTGCCCAGAAATTTGTTTCTACAAATGGAACAAACTAGTCAGGAGAGAACAAGAAGGATCTGCTCCTCAGTGGCGACTACCCAAACAGTTAAATCTCTCAGCTGGGACCAGGCATCTTGGGATCAAGTTTGTGTTCCACTTGGAGCATGGCAGGGGTTTCAAGCAGCTCACCAGCTGTGTCTCATCTGCACGTATACAGACCAGCAGAAATTTAGATCCTCCCTGGATTAAGTGGCAGTCAAGTAGCTGAAGAACATAAAAGAAGCCAAAATGTAAGTTAAATGTGTAAGTAGGAATGCAGACACCCGTGTATCATGGAAGATCTGAACCTAAACACTTAAACTTCCTGAGTATTAAATATCCTCAGCAGAAATGCATTGCAAACTCTACAGCTACACTTGAATAAATTCATAAACTGTGAATGTTTGCTATCCTGGCAAAAAAGCTTGTAACCAAGAACTTGGTTAGACAAGTGAAATTTTATGTCTTTTATTACCTCCAGTTTTTACTTCTGTTTTAAAATCCCAGAGAACTACTTGTTTTAAAACTGTACAGGAAGCCAGACTTTTAAGAGAATCATAATCTGGAATCTTTGTCACAGCACACTGTAGATAAGTGGTGTTATTGGAAGGAACAGCACATTGAAGAATTGCTTCCAGATTATTATAGAACTTTCTTGCTCAGTTTTTCCACCAAATGCTGTGTCTTTACAGTCATCATCTTCACATGAGGATTTTAAGATTTATAGAAAAAATACCATGATAAGTGTTGGCTAGAGTCCCAGTTATATGAATATATAATAAAATTCTATGAAGCCTGATCGCAAGATTTTCTCCCAAATTATCTTATAGGCAGCAGATTTATCTCACTTACTCAAACACCATTTGCAAGACAAAAAAAGTTGGTATCATCATTTGTCTTGGAGGTTTTTCATGTTCAAGAAGACAGAAGAAAGGTAATTTTGACCTGAGGACAAATTCAGTGCTTTCTTAGAGAACATGGCTAAACCTTTTAAGATTAGTGGAATAGCAAGTCCATATAAAAATTTGATTATCTTAGAAACTATTTATACCACATAAACTTGTGATTTCATCTTCACCCCCCACCCTCTGTCCTGCTTCCTAGTAAAAGTTTGTCAATGTATGAGAGATCTTTTCAAATGTATTTGTTTCATTAGCTAGTGAATGTGTTTGGTTGTTAAATTCCTGCCGAAGATCCTCTTCCTACACCCCTTGCTCGTATATCTCACCAGGAGACATATTTCCTATTCCTCCAGCAACAAATTCACTGTAGGAGCTTTCCAACTCCTTGCTCTAACCCGTCTTTCAGGAAGTATTTGACAACTTTGGTGTTTACTCTTTCAAACTAACATGTTTCACACAATAATTTAACTACCTTTGTTTTTACAAAGTTACCATTCCTACTGAAACTCGATGAAGCTGGGATATCAAGAGTCCTGTTGCGCTGGCCTTGGGAGGTACAAAAGAGTGTAGGGATGTCACACAAGTTGTTTTTTCTCTGATCTGATATCTTGCAATATCCAGTTCTAGGGGGAGAGAATAGTTTAATCTACCTTTCTGCTCACTGAAGCAGCTTTGCTGATGAAAGGAAAAATAGTGTCTTTGTAGTCCTGCCTTCCATAAGAACCTCTCTGATTGCTGAGGGTTTTAGACAGCATCTGTTCAAACCTGGCAAACACACATCATGAACAGAAACATGACACACCTGAAAGTTTGTTCAGTACCAGAAGTACTGAACAGTACATAAAGGGGGCTGCAGGAGAGCTGGAGAGGGACTTTTTGCAAGGGCATGTAGTGATAGGAGAAGGAATAATGGCTTTAAACTGAAAGACAGTGGGTTCAGGTTAGATAGTAGGAAGAAATTGTTTACTGTGAGAATGTGAGGCACTGACAAATCTGGTCTAATGAAAGAATTCCCTGCCCTTGGCATTGGGGTTGGAACTAGATGATTGTTAAGGTCTCTTCCAACCCAAATCATTCAAGGGTTCTATAAAATAAAGTTGTGCTTCACTGTCTTCTTCATGATGTTCAGTTCTGTGTTTTGTGATTTGACAGAGAAAGGTTCTGAGGGGAAGAATTGGGAAAAGTGTTGCCTCTCAGCTTTTTATCAAGTCTGATTGAACAAACACAGGCACCTTAGCAGAAGTAAATGCAAATAAAGCACATTTTACTAGGCAAGCATTCTGCAAATCTGGGTCTGTCTGTACCAAATTACCACAGTATAATATTAGGTGATGTTATGCAGGTTTTAAAACAACTAAAAACTGCTGGTAGAAATTTTCAAGTATCTGTAGACAGCATGTCCCCAGAATTATCTGTGTGTCTCCTGACAAGAAAAGAGTTTTATCCCAAGGAACAAGTAACAAAAATTAGTAGGGGACAAAACTAAGCCAAGAATTTTGAAAGATATTAAAAAGAAAGGAAGGATGTGGGATTGTGCCGAGTGAGCCAGGACACTGTAACTAACAAGAATAACAGTTTTAAATGTAGCATAGGAAAATTAGGCTGATTTATGGGATTTTTTTGCTAATAATGAAGTCTATTAAGCTGTAGAAAGTTTTCCAAGAAAAGTGGTAGAATACCCATCCTTTGGGATATATAAAAAGAGTCTGAACAAAGCTCTCAAACCATAAAATAAGGAGGACTCTGGCACTGACCTTCAAGATGGAAAAGATGAAGAAATTGCTTTTTCAATAACTAATTTTCACAAGTCTATGAGAATATAAAACTAAATGGTTAAAGAATAAGTGAGGCAGAAATATTGCTGTAAACATGAGAGATTTATCTGAAAGCACTAATTGATTGTCAATAAATCAGTTCCCTTGTGAGAAGAGAAGACTTGAAAAAATATTTCTACACCACAAGATTGTCCCCAACTGAAAACAAATAGAACTTATTTTTAGCAGTATATTCATCCACTGTTAATTGAATGCATATTTTTTTTCCTTTGCCCAAAGAAATGATGCTTTTTGTTTCCTAATGGTAACCAAAGGAAAAGGTGATCATTGAAAAATTAACTTTATGAATAGAAAATGGGACTTTTGGATACAGATATAAAGGTGTTCGTCTCTCTTGTAATAGAAGTGGAAAGCCCTCATGAAGTTTAGCAGTATCTGGACTGCTTAAAAGTCTAAAAAGCACTTAACAGTCTAGGCATCACACAGGACAGCCACTGTGTAAAAGAATGAGATCAGAATGAGTCTTAAACTTATGGAAAGCGGCCTCTAGTGATAATGATCTCATTTTTTTCCCCCAAGAAAAATTAAATGAAGGAAAAGTTGGCCTTAGAAAACATCATCAAAATAAATACATAGTTAGCTCCTTTAGTGTTTGGGGAACTGGCAATGAGGGTGAGATAGGAATATTAGGAAAATTATGGTTACTGCAAGTGCTTTCAGAATCTAAAGTCCCTTTAATTTTTTTTTTTTTTTTACAATGGAATTAAAT
>VZTN01011485.1:3650-27959 GCA_013400515.1 Erpornis zantholeuca
GGGAACAACAGAGACTGCCTGACACTGTGCACTCTCTTCTTCTTTAGATTGTAATTCTCAGATAGGTCTCTCAGGAATTACAGGGAGGAGAGCTTTGCCATTTGGAGAAAAGGTCTTACAATTTAATCAGAATACAATTTTAGCCAACCAGCTAGTTCAATCAGCCAGTCCAATTATGGTGTGGGTTGAGCAAGAGTCTGTGCTCAGGGTTCCCTGGAGTTGTTTTTAGTTATGAAATAAAAATAAGAAATTAGGTCAGTTATACTCTATTGACTCCTGGTCCTACAGCTTTCGGGAGTGTACAGCAGCATAGCTTTGCCTAAATTTGTATTTGGCATCTCGCTGCTCTGACTGGGCTTTGCTACCATTGAAAGCTGAACTGGGAGTGCTCATTCCAAGTGGCAAGTTACATATGTGCTTGTCCCTGGGCTTGTGCATGTGGACAGAGGTCTTGTGCACTTGTCTCTGCTTTTAACCCTCGCAGTGCTGCAGGTGAGTGCTCTTGGTCCAGGGCTAAAAGAGCTGCAGCAGCTCTCCTGTCACCATCTAAGAGCAGCAGGTACTTTCCTCGGTGCCATTGCTCATTTCCTGCTTGACTGACTCTCCTGAGATCTCCTATGAGCCTTTGTACCAAATTTTTCCTAATTACTGCGACCCTTCAAAAATTCCCAGCTCCCCAAGCCCCCTTCATCTATTGGTACCTTACCACCCACCTCATTTTCTATCTGTCCCTTCTCCCTGGTAAAGGCAGCTGCTTAACCCAACATCCAAACAATCAGAATCATGCAGCTGATGATGCTGTTGTTTCACTAAACCCCCGTTCTTTCAAACTGTTCTAAAACACTGTCATTCCTGTTTCTTTCTCCAGACCACATTACAGGCTTTGAATGGTTTCATTATCTGGCTGCATGTAACAACTGATAGAGCTTCTTATTTCTATCATCAGCCTCTCATGTTCTATGCACACACTCAAGCCAATCTCTCACTCATCCTCCTGCTATAATTTTAAAAGGTAGGATTGAAAGAACCATATCAATCCCTTCTTGCCACAACCAGTGCATCCTGTAACATAATTTGCAATACCTTCTTCTTTTCTCCTAAGGATTGTTTTAAGAAAAAGACCCAAATTCTGACCTGGCAAACAGGCTGTGGCCATTGCTTCATTCAAGGCTGGTCAAATACGTGTTTGCTCACACAGGCTGAAGTTTAGTGCCTGCACACCGTGAAGAGTGTGGTTCCATGTCTCTGCCCATTACATTGCAGAATACTGAATCAGAAATGTGCTGGGAAAACATCAAAAAAGCCTGTATTTGGATACCTCCCAAATGTTTTGGTTTCTTGTGTGCACTTACAGAAGTCAGAAGAGAAAACAGAAAGACCTATAAAAGAGCTATTGTTCATCCCCATCCGTTTAATTCTCTGTTCCTGTCCATTTAAATGGCTGTAGTCTCAATTCACTCTTTACTCTTCACCCCTCCATTTGCTTATGCACATTTCTGTGCATTCAGTGCCCTGGACACAAATTGTTGAAAACAGTCCCATTGTTACAAAGTGAACATGGGATTTGAGGCATTAACTGAATTTCCTATGGGTTAGTTAAAAATAACCCAACGAAAACCAAACCCTGTGTAGTTTACACATATGAAGGTTATGGAAGTTAGGAAATGAAGATGTTACACTTCTCACTTGAAGTTGAGTTGCATTTCTGTCTGTGATACTGTTGGGTTTTAGGCCCAGATGAAATGAAGTGATAAAACCTGCTTCTTTACTAACAGTGTCATATGCACCTGAGGACAGCTTTATCCACTGATCCCACTCTGAAGCTTCCCATTTTATGGAACAAAAGTTGTATATTTGCATGTCTAGAATTAATCCCTCTGCTCTGCAAAAGATGAAGCTCCTTTAAATGGCTTTCCTTCTCTTCTGCAAATCATGTGTGCTTTGAAAGCTTTGCAGGCTTTCCAAGACTCTTCCTCCTTATTGCAAAGCCAGCAATTGTGTTTTCTCAACACCACTGGGCATGGATCAGGCCAGGCTTCCAGAAAACAGAAATAATATTTTCTGTTAAGTTATCCTCTGAAGTTAGTAGATTCTATGGTATGGTCCAAATCATTCAACAAAGTCAGAGATATTTGTGTAATGTAATGAAATAAAACTGTACCTAAATATGTGCTTTGCTAAGTTTCAGTTAGATCTTAACATTTGAGAGTGATTTGGCATCTATGATAGCATGAGAATTAATTCCAGAAACAAGATATAATCAGTTTACCTTTCTTGGCACTGTATCTTGCTAAATGAAAAAAAAACCTCTTTTCATTTACTCTATAATTATCCTCGTGTATTCTTGAATGAAAGCATAGCAAGGATCACATTTCTGGCACATTTGGGAGCAAAACAGTTAAATTGCTAACAAATAATGTTTTGTAGTTTGTATGAGAGCCAAGAAGATTAATGAAATGTTCATGAGAGAGTCTGGCAAGTGGCCACATTCCTATGGGAACATTGCTGTAGTGAGGTTTAACGGAGCATGAGGGACATTAAGAAACAAATGTGTGGGAGTTTTAGGGTGAACTGTAAATGATAAGAATCTAGTAAAACTAGATATCATGTATTTTGCCTTTGAGGCTTTCCAGTGGATCTCTGTAACATTTCTCATCTAAAGGCTGTGAGGAAGATGAGCAAAGTGCACCCTCCTTGGGTTTTTTTAAGAGCAGCTGTCAAACACTTGAGCTCTGCTGACTTCTTTGAATGTTACAGCAGATGTAAACTCATTAAACAAATGGCTACAAGAAATAAGTCTTCTAGCCTGACTAGAGTTTTTGTATAGAAGCTCCTCAACTTACTGCTTAATCTGCCAAGCCTTTCCAAAACTTCCATACACTTTTAATGGCAAAAAGTGGTGTTAATTTCATTCTTTTAGACAAGCCAAGGAGAAACTGCATTACTGCAGTGTTATTTCTATTTCTGCTGTTCCACCACCTCCCCTTTCACAGCAGTTGTCTCTGAAATGCATCCTTATTGACCCTGGTTATCCACTAACATGCTGTATTTCTGTTCAGTTATTTAATGTTACTTTTAATCAAAGATAAACAAGATAAGTTTCCTCTTTCAGAAAAAAAAACCCCTCTTTTCAGTAGATGGCTAAGAGGAATCAAACACTTCTCTTTATCACAACAAAAGATAAGAAAAATGGGAAGGTATTCATTTCCCTGGGAGCAGGACAGACATTGACAGATATGTGGACTCCAGTAATACACTTTCTAGAGGTTTTCCAAATTTGCTAAAATAATCCTCAGTGATCATCATGGATAGCTCTTGAAGTGAAGAAAACCTGTGTCCTTACTTACCTTTCCACTAGATGGCAATGGTACATGGTAGTTACGTGTGATCTGGGAGAGGAAACCTTTAAAAACGAGGATTTTATTAGAGGTCTGAATATCTCTTTAAATGAGGACAGTTGGACTATTAACATATGCTGGAACTCAGCTGTCTCAGCACTCCCTGTCTCGAGCAGTAAAACGAATTCTCTTTTTTGTGTAACAAATGCAATATCCAGATTTAGAAGTAGCGGATATGGATAATAAACCTATTCAAAAGCAAATACAGAGCTGTGGTGACGAGGCTGCCTAACACACCGAAGTTTGTGTTAAGTTTCTGCTTTCTTGCTGGATGAGGCACTTTTCTGGTATTAAAATCAACAGACAAACCAGTTCTTGAGGTCATTTCATTAACTTCAGAAGAGTTACGTTAGGGGTGTACATGGATCATGGATTTTGTATTGCAAAATTAAGAATGCACACTACTGTGTGAGGAGGAGAAAAGACTATTTTTTTTTCCTGTGGTGAGTCAGAACAGCATCCAAAATGGAACTCCTCTGCAAAAGCTGCCCCCAAAGCCATTTGGAGGCTTAACATCCTAAAGTAGGTGATGTTGGAGGAGGAGGGTGAGAAGGAGAAGAGAGGCAACAAAAAAATACTAACTTGAATGTACCCAAATTTCTGAAGAAATGCAATAGACATTCAGACAGATGGGATATCTAAACTGGTGAGTTGGCATCTGGAGACCATTTGAGGCCTGCCTCTAATTCAGAACATGCCATGGCAGAACTGCTTTTTCCTAAAGCGTGGCAGTTTGTTGCGATGCACATTAACCATTTTCCTGTGAAATAGCCCAGAGTGCTCTACCTGACCACAAGACCTGTTTTCCAATGGGTGGGTAGAGAATGTGTGCTTGCTAAAGTGTTCTGATTTAAGGAAAATCTTTCATGCATATCAGTGTAGAACATTTGTCCTATGCTAATCATGTGCTTCACACTGGAAGTTTTTTAATAGATACCACCTACAGAATTTTCAAATTCATTTCATGGGAAGACAAGATCGAATTCAAAATACAAAAGTTTAACTGCCTCCTAGCCAGAATGTTATCCCAGCAAGATTAATAATCAAATGTACATTGCTGTATAGAGGTTTGTTTTTAATTACTGTTTTAACTTCATTTTGTATTAGCAGTTTATCATACTAGTACTCTTATTTACATCTGTGTCTGGTTGTAGCAAGGAACCAGACAGTGACATGATTATCAGCGAAACATTTTGAAAAGGTTTTGATTGGTTTAGTTCTTCTGTTACGACTGCTTATGACTCCTGAAAAGAAGTACATGCTGAAATTTAGGCTTTGAACCATGTCTCTAGCAATAAGGTGATTTCCTTCTATTACTCTGCCACCTTTGGTTTCCACCAAGACCATGGCTAATCTACTTGGACTTTTCAGATATGCCTGCTTCACTGCCAGTATCAGGCATTCCTTAATGTCTGGCTTCGAGGAACAGTCAAGCAGGAGCTGGAAGCAATAGGACCATGGTGGTCACTGGTCTAATTAAATCTGAACTCTGTCCTACATCCTTCAAGTGCCTGCCAATACTGATAGGAATTAGGTGCCCAAATATAATTGAAGATTATGGGCCTTTGTTTGTTCATAGCCCTCTAGATTGTTACTTCAGCATCTTTGGAGGCCAATCCCTATGAATATCCACATCTAAAATTTAACTCCTCTTGAGTTTCACAGGAGGTTCAGCAAAAGCCTTGCCCTTTCCTCCTCCTCCCAGCTCCACTCCTGTTAGCCTGCACACACGGAGACCCAGGGGCTGCCAGCAGCCTCATGACAACAGAGTGTTTGTCAGGAAAAGGGGCTGCCCTCTTCTTTGGTACAGAGTTCAGCAGAAGCTTCAGAGATGTCAGCTGTGCTTCCACAGCAGTGAACTCGGAGCCATTCACGTGATTCACAGTGAGTGTACAACCAAACAGAGCCAAACATGCCACATTCCCAGTGGTGCGGGCTCTCAAAGGGACATCACACTCCCTGCACTGGGGTGTTCCCTAAATTGGCCCTGGTGGCTGTTCCTTTCCTTTGTGCAGGTGTGTTAGTGAAGGGTTTACACAGCAGCCTCTTCAGACAAGCTCTGATATTTTGGGGGAAGGTAAAATGCTACACATTGGAATCTTTCAGACTTGGAAGCTCTTCACAGATTCCTTTCTGCCTGATGTGGTGGTTTTAGTCCTAAGAGAGAAATCTGGACATAGAACCCCTCTCTCAAAGTGTCAGGGAGGCTTGCAGAGTCCCAGAGGTCCCATTGTGCTTTCCAGAAGCTTCATGGTTACAGCTGTATTACATCAATCCCCGTAGCTGTTGAAAAATCGTGTCTGCAGTTGGTGGACATGGCAACACATCACATTGTGCTACATTTAGGAAAAAATAGGATTTTTTTACAGCTCAGCTTTAGTTGAGGGGTCTTTACAAAAGTCCCAAAATACCATCAAGCATAATTAATATTACTAATGTTGTCAAGCCCAGAGACCATTTTTTAGGACAGAACTTCTTCAAGAAAGCAAAACAAGGGGTTAAATCCTATGATCAGGTCCCATTTTTTCAAGTGAAGAGAAATGGATTTCATCACCTGCTGTAACAGACCCAACTGCTCTTGTCTAAGTGGAAGCTCTGGTAGTGCGGTAAGAATGGTGTTCCTGGATTCTTTTGGTTTTTCTTTTCTTTTCTTTTCTTTTCTTTTCTTTTCTTTTCTTTTCTTTTCTTTTCTTTTCTTTTCTTTTCTTTTCTTTTCTTTTCTTTTCTTTTCTTTTCTTTTCTTTTCTTTTCTTTTCTTTTCTTTTCTTTCCTTTCCTTTCCTTTCCTTTTCTTTCCTTTCCTTTCCTTTCCTTTCCTTTCCTTTCCTGCCTTTTTTTTTTCTCTCCATCTGTTGACCTCTGACAGCAAGTGAAAGATGCTGTTTGGGCATGAGGAAGTGACAATTCCCAACATATTACCCTGGGTTAACATTATCTAGATTGGTGCATATAGTTCTACACAAAAAAGACCAACTGTCAGTGTGTTTCTGATGACACTCAGGCAAAGGAAGAAATCCTTCTTTCTTCAGAAATTCAGAGTGGAAGTGTGCCACTAAGCATGGGAGTTTTGTTCTGGAATACTTTTCTCTCTCAGAAAAAATCATTAATACCTCTTGCAGGATCTGTGTTATCTTCTTAATTCTGAGCATCTGTCTGACATCCACAGTTCACTCAGAGAGTCAGAAAACACAGAAATTTTAGAGTTACAGCCTTCCAAGAAAGTCAGGAGACCTTCTGTAGCCCTGTGGCTCAACCAAATGTCTGAGGTGGCTGTTTGTAGTATGACTGTCCCAGCTCAGCTGGTGGGCAGTGGTGCTGAGGAACAGGAAAAACCCCTTTCTCCTCGTGCTGGGAAGTTCATTTCAGCTTTGTCCCGTGCTTTTTTCTTAAAGCCTGTTTTTCTGCCTCACACCCTGACAGTTTTATCTACTGAATTACAAAAACACTCCAGCAAATCAACTGTAGGAAATGCAATGGCTGGGTCTTATTCTTGGACCCACGCATAGAACTCTAAATACAGTTGGGTATATTAAAATCATGAATGTAAGTCAACATCATGGATTTTTAAGGTCTGAGTCATTATTTAGCGTAAATGTCAACAACAATCCTGCTTTTGATTTAATGAGAGCTGAGTCTAATGATTTCATGTAGACTTGGATCCCTGGATCTGATTTTGTCTTGTCTCAGCCTTATCATAAATTATTTCAAGTGTCAATACCTTAAGGTATTGATGGTGTAAAACACAGTGAAAACAAAACACCACACAAAGTGAGAGTCCTTATTTTCTTCTTAGACTTCATATCTGAAAAATCTTAGGCAGATTCTTTTTATTTACTATGTGTGTCTGTATAAATTCATTGAGTTTAAGGAAAGAAAATTAGTTAAGGAAAGAAACTTGGAGGAATATGATTAATTCTCACAAATGGGGTATGTCTGGCCATAGCACAGATGAGAAAGGATATGAAACTGATTCCATTGTAGTGTCTGGTCTTTCCAGCTCATCTTCCTGTCACTTTGCTTCCAGAGCTATGGTCTCAGGTATTCCCTACCCTCAACTGGTGCACAAGATGAGAATTCACTCGATTCTCCCTGACAACTGGTTGGAGGCACGACTCCAGAAGGGCTTATGCTTGGTTTGTCCCCCTTTGTAGAAACCCTTAGATACTGTAGTGGTAAGTTACTGGGAGTGTGCCTGTGAGAGGGAATAACAGGTTTGCTTCTGACATGGATGAAACCAGAGTTGCTGCAGGAAGATTGTGGCCACAGCACTGACTCCACGAGGCCCTGGTGTCACAGAACTGCCTGTCGCTGCTCTTGGGCAAGAGCCCACAGCTTGTTAATCCCCTCTTAAGAAGAAGAGAAGAGTGATACATCTACAACTAAGGTTTCCCAAAGTAATCTTTACTAATTAGTCAAGAAAATGAATAAGAAATATGTTCTTTTCCTCAGAAGGCTCTAATCCCACTTGGCTGAGTAGTATTAAGCAGTCCTATCAAAGAGAATGTATTTTTGAAGCAGTCCTTGGGGCAAAATTAGACCTTCAAGAATAAGAAATAATGAGAGTTGTAAGGGGGAGAGGCTTTTTTATTTTTAGAACCAATATTAAAGAAGAGCCTTTGCTTCTGAGTCAAGTTCCCATGCTTTTTCATTATGTTCTTTGGCTGAAGTGGTCTTTAGATAACAAATGTGTCAAGCTGTTCTGTCTCACTAAGTTAGAATTAGGTTATGTCTGTGCAGAAGAAAGTTTTGGAATAGCTGCAAAAACAATTACAATGCTCCTTGATTCACTGATGATGTTAATTGTAAATCCATATTAATCTAGGGCTGGGCAGGAGTTGCCAGAAGGATTCATTTTCCATGTAGCATGACAGATGCTTGTCTGCCTTTCCTTTTTCCTGGTGCCTTAGACCTTGGATATCTCCAGTATTTTCTGAAAGCATAAACAGTAGCCTTAAGCAAAGTTGCAGTTGATAGGAAGGTTGCAATAGCCTATTTAAATCTCCTTACATGACTTCAGCTCTCATAAAAGCAGCTCATAATATTTTAATCATAATCTGGAAGTACTTGAATACTAACACACAGGAAGTACTGTACCAACAGCTAGTTTCTTACTTAGGAAATTTTAGGATGGATATTTCTTTTTTTGATATGATTCTTAGTAAGGAACAGATAAAAATGGAAGATAATTTTTTTTTACTGTGTTTTAAATTCAAGATACAAAGTTGTTCTTTCCAGTCAGATGCCACGTCTCTTTCTGTTTGCAGGAGTTTTCAAACTCTGTGTGTGCTGCTGAGCTATGACAGGCAATTTGTGTGGGAATTATTTCTCTTTGGAGCCGTGTGGTTGCAAAAGCTTGTCGATGCTTGTGTTTTACTGTGCAACTGTTAAAAGCTGCTTGGATTTTTACAAGCTGTTCTAGGGATAAGGAGAGCATGAAAAAATACAGCACACTGGTTGGTTTTGCCTTTTGTAGATAGTTGGCCTGGCAGGTTGTCACATGGTGATACCCATTTATCAAGCAGTCTTGAAGATCCAAAGGCATGGTGTGGGTGCCAGGAGCTATAACTTTGGTGTGGGCCCCTGGTGTCACCTCAGTGTGGCCACACCAGCAGGGGCTGAGCCAGAGGTGAGTTATGCAGCTGCCTGACTGAATGCAGAGAGTGGGAGTGATGCACCACAATCCCACAGATTCCTGCTTCTAGGAAAACCACGGAAATAGGAATTGCTGCTGGGAGATTGCAGCAGAGTATAGAAACAAAGTGTAAAGTCCTGTGTCCCTGGCAATGCCCACATGACAAATTCAATAGTTTTGCTACCTTGCTGAAAAATTAGCAGTCCTAAGGTTGTGAGACCAATGAAGGTACTGATCAATATGAACAGAGCAGTTTATATTCACCCGCATATTATTCGGCTCTCTGCAGACTCAGGGAGACCTTGCTGTTTCAAAATATGTTTGAATCACATCTTCTCCCCAGGCATAAGAGCTCAAAAGTTGGGGGAGGGGAGGGAAGTGGTTAATGAATAGCAAAGATGGGTGCAAATTCATGTCACAGAAGTTGAATAGAGATCACAGATCTTCCAGGCCCTTCTGTGGCTGGCACAAACAAAGGAACCACTAAATTGTTCCTGTGACAGAGACAGCACAGCCCGTGAAAGGGTCCTATTAAGTGTGCTTTTACCCAGAACATTTAGGACGGTAATTGCTGATGCAAGCTACTTGGCACAGCAACTGACAGTTCATTCATAACTTGGTGGTTTCTCCGTTAATAACTTACCCCCTAATTAGTTCCTGTGAAGGTACTTTATGAAATCATAAAGTCATATTCTTGTAACTTCTCCAGTATCACATCTGCCCCACGCTAGCCACAAAGGACTGGAATTCACCAGTCTGCTGAGCTGGAGTTGGAGGCTGTCTGGGGATGGGAGAAGATGTCAGCTGCTCTGTGTTCTTCTCAGTCCTAAAATTAAGGGTTGAGCCAGGAACAGCATCAACCAGGGCACTTAGCCCCCTCCAGCACCCAGCTGCTTGGTGGGGAAGTGGAATGCACCCCTGCAATGAAACATGCTGTAAAGACCATTCATTATGGTGGTGCTCTGTCCTCTGTGGTTCCCCATACTCGGGTAAGGTCCACACCTGTAGGTCCAAGGATCTGACCAGGATTTCTTTTGGTGGCTTATGATTCCCTCTAGTTCTTATTAAGGATGTCAAATACATTTTCAGCAGCTAATCTAGGAATAAACTAGCTTTCATTTTCTCCTGTGCTTCCTCAACCCTCTTTTTAATATTCAAAGATAATAACGGACTGTTGCTGCCATTCCCTTGCTTTTGTTTTGGGTCGTTCAAATGATTTTCCAAGTCTCTGACCTTCTGCATCAGCAGCACCATCTGCTTGAGAGTGACATTTTCTTCATCTTGGCAACCAACGACCTGGAGTTACAGCTCTTTACACTTCTTTTTACCATGCAGCATAGAGAGTCTTTTGAAGCAGAAAAAACCCCAAACCATATTTTTACTTTATTGTTTCATGCTTACCTGTGCAGTGCAATCATCCAGCACTAACTCACCTTTCAGAACAAATTCAGGGCTGACTGTTGTCTGCACTGAGACCAGTTAAGCAGGAGATTGTCCTACAGGGGCTGCACAATTTGAGATTAATTTAATGGTCTTAACTCATGTATTTTGCAAGGGCTTTTTTCTTTCTCTAGAATTAGGGGTCTGAACTCTAAATCGAGCTGGGTCTGAAGTTCTCTAATGGGGCATCTCTGGCCCACCAAGTCCGTAGGAGAAATTTCTGAAGCTGGGATAAGTAAATGGTTAGTAAAGATCTCTCATCTCTCTAAAATGTATCCAAGTGTCAATATAAAGCTGGAAAACTCTTTGCCAGGTCTTTTTTTTAGTCTCAGTCACAAACTTCCAGGAAATGCAGTTTTTTAATGCTTTTTAGTGAAAGTTCCCATTTAGCCAAGTACTTTGTACCTGAATATTTCTGTAATGAGTAACTCAAACAGATGCACTACTACTACAGCTAGGTCTCCATCAGTTAACCCGAGTTTCTTGCTGTTACGTTATTTATTAAGATGGTTATTTCTTGAATTGAAATTTGAGATACCTATTAACACATGTTATGAGCTGAACAGATGGCTATATATTTCTAACTCCAAAAAATATGTTATGCAGCCAATACAGCTGTCCTGCCATCCAGAGAAGTAATAAAAATTAAAGTAACCTAAACTTTACCTAATTTTTTTTCATAAATATTTATTATAAATTTTCTGAAAGGCAGATTTTATTGCCTAGAAAAATGCTAAATTTCATAATACTTCACGTGCTACAAAAGAACATCCCAAGATAAGACGTGACTGAAGATCACATCTAATGGTGACCTGCAGAGCAGCAGTTGAAAAATTAGGATCTTGGCTTCATGAAATGATCAGATATGGCCATTACAGGGGCAGAGGGTCCAGAGCACAAGGTCTTGGCAAAGCATCTTTTGCCTCATCAAGTGCAATTTCTGAATTGGAGTCGAGCAGCACAATACAGAGCCACTTTCAAGCTGCTGCAGTAACCTGAGTTGAGAGGGGAGGAAGGGAAGGGTTGGCTGAGGATTGCTCTGGGAAGGTGTGAGCTGAGGTGGTGTCAGGTCCAAGGGATCTGTCCAGAGTGGCCCCAGCCTCTCAATGAGTGGAAGGAGCATGAGTAGTGCTGGTGTTTGTGGCGCTTCACTTTTGGCCCTGCCAGCTTGGCACGCAGTATCAAAGTAACTTCTTTGTAATGTTAAATGTTCTTATTATTTTTTACAACCTTGGGCTTTATGGGATTCCTGTCAACCAGCTGCAGTCATGACAACACTAAAAATACATGCTTGTTTCATAGATAAGGTGCTGGTAAAGGTCTTGTACTGGCTGCCATTGGAGCTGAAGCTGTCCAGTTATCCAGAGGACAGGTGGGAAGCCTGCAGTAGGCTTGGCCAGCCTTGCTCCCAGAAGAAGCTCAGCCCATGCTGGCATGACAGTAGCACAGAGCAGGTGAGTACCCCTCTTCTACAGCTGAAAGACAAGGGGGTTAAAAGATGCCTTTGAAGTAAACCCTCCAGCAAGTCCCAAAGCCAGGAATAAAGCCCACATTCCTGCAGGTTCCACCAGAGCATTTCACAGTTATCTGAGGGTTTTTTTTCTAATATCTACTGCTAAGAAATGCACTGAGACCTATTTGTGTGTGATTGCAATAAACCAGCCTGAGACTCCTTGGGGAGGAAATGCACAGTGAAAAGTTATGGACTGCAGAACCTCATTACTTCAGTCACCCAGAGTGCAGCCCTGACCAAGGGCTGCTGCACTTCCCTTCCAGGGAGGGGAAATGCCAGCTCTAGCTAGGCTGATTCCCTTGGGAATGCTAGATTCACATTCGTGCTAGATGCCTCTAGCACGAATGTGACACTATAAAAAGGCTGACAGTAATGCCTACACAAACTGAAGTTTCTTTTTCAACGTAGAAATTTGGGAGCTGGGCTACACTGGCACCGAAAAGGTCCCTGATATTTGTAACCCAGACCACCATATGGGCTGGTTACCCAGCAAAGCAGCTCTGTGGGACACCAGTGAAGAGTTTCCCAAGACAGATTGCTCACCTGCCCCTCTCTGCTGCACTGTAGGTTCTAGTGAGGATGTTCTCATGCCTCTCCTGTGAGGCAGCATGAGGACATTCAAACAGCTTTGGTTTAGCCACTTCCACGGGCAAGGGGCAGGAGAGCTGTGGATTAACACTAAACATGAACACTGATTTTGTTCTTGATGTTAAGACTGTTAAATCTGGAGTTTCACTAAGAATCACCATGAAGGTGCCTTCCCAACAGTTGTTGCTTGAAACAAGTAGGGGCTACTGTGCTCAGAACCAAAGGCAGCAGCCTCATTTTAAAACTGACTTCTTCTGAGACAAAGTCAGAAAAATCAGACAAAGTCTGCCATGTAGACAGAGCAGGGCTTCAAACAGTTTTTGGGAATTTACAGATGAAAGGAGGAGTCTTTAATTACATTTTTTAAAAGCACAGGAGTGGGATGTCCTTAGAATCACAGCTCAAACTCAGCTGGGCTGGACAGTCTGGGGGGACAAGAAGTGAAAAGATGTTTACACCATAGCAAACACAGAAGAAGCAATCTTAATTAAATGATGTGTGATACCTTTTCTGTACATTTCTTTGGTATGTTGTTAGGAAATGGGCCAATTTCAGGAATGCAGTTTTTAATTTTCACTACTACAGTGAGTAAGCTGATAGCCTGTGCAAAAATATGGATCAGTATCCTGGGGATAGAACCAGACTGCACTGACTGACACACAAAGAAATTGTCTCTTAAGAAACCAGAAACTTTAGAACTGCAGAACTGTGAGGGATTTCAAAAAATCACTCAGTCTAGCCCTGCACTGAGGTGGGATCAAATACTCCCAGACCACCCTGGCACATGCACATCCTAACTTCCCAAAAATTTCCCATGAGGGAAGATCCACCAGTCAGTCAGTGCTGGTATCTCACCAGAACAAATGTTAAATATGACAATGTTGCACTTAAATTTGGACTTGATGGTCCTTGTGGGTCCCATCCAACTCAGAATATTCTGTGACAGCTGTGAAATTGGCTAAAGTGCATTTTTAACTTAAAATTTAGGACCTTTTTACATTGCTGGAGCAATACAAAAGGTCCGGTAATGCAAGTGAAAGCAGGGTTCTCAGTTTCTGATATTGCTAAAGCTATAGACTGGAAGAACTCCCAAGTCCAATGATATTATTGGCTGCATAAAGAAAAGTAGATCATATACTTCATCTTTCCTCCAAGAATGTTGCACAATGCCAAGATTTGTATTGTCTGAAAGTAATAAAAGGAATGGCCTTGATGACAAGAGAGAGTGCAAGATTCTGAAACCATCTGTCATGTATTTTAACACGTATACAATATATTTTGGATGTAATTTAATTATTTTTTCCCATGCTTCGTGTATTGCATCTTGCTCAGTTTGACATTGAAGGAGAGCTTTACGTGTTGTGAGGCACACCCCACATCCACATGAAGCTGTGCAGGTAAGTCTGCAGCTCTGCCTGCCCTCTCCTGCGGGACACAAGAGACTGCAGTCCCTCTCCGTTTTTGCTGAAACCAGGACCGCTCTTTTCAATTCCTTTCCCTGCCTGGAATCACCTGTGGATCTCCGGGCAGCTCCAGACCTGCACCTGGCGTGTTTGCAGAGCAGCCCCGCGCTCCCCTCCTCCGTGCCCGTGCGCCGAGGCAGCTGGCCGGGGCGATGTGCGATGCGTGATGTATTAACCAGCTGCACTGGCACACTCGGCGGCTGCAGGTGAGGGTGTGCCCCGAGCACAGCCCCGGGCTGCAGGCACGGCAGCTCCGCAGCTGCAGCGCTCTGCGGTGACTCTGGGAGCGGGCAGCGCCTCAATCAGCGAGGCACCCGGAGCTGAGGGGCCTGAAAATCTCTTTTGTCGCGTGACGTGCCCTAATTGACAGCGAGGTGTCTGGTCTTCTTCTAGAACGCCTGTTTTTAAGGATGTTTTCTCGCCGTGTGGATTGAATAAACCAGTTTTGCAATCTGCCGCAGGCCCCACCCTGCCTAACCCTGGCTAGTTAACCTGTAACTGATTGCAAAACTGGTTTGAGTCAAACGCTGAAGAAAGAGACGTAAATTAGGTTTTTAATAGCTTAACTCCCCTCCTCACCAATAACATAAGCTATCAGTTGTTAATGGTGGTGCCGAAGAAGAGCCCGCGTCGTCCATTTGCCACACTTTAATGGGTCTTTTCATGCTTTTGGAGATTAAAAATTAGGCAGAAATAGAAGTCCCTCCCCAGTGCTGCAGCCTGAATGCCAGATTCATACCCTGTTTTCAGGATTCACATGGATGCCATGAAAAGCTCTGACATAACTGAGCAGCCATAGTTCAGCTGATGTGCATCGCCTTGCTGAGCTGCTCCCACTGGCTCGTGTTTCTGAGCCAGTGCTCATGACATGTTGGTAAGTAGCCACAAACCCTTCAAACCTGGGACGCAGAGCAAGCCCATGTCTCAAACAAACAGTTTTTACTTACTGTTTTCCAGTGCCCCGAATTACTGAGGCAGGTCAGACAACAGTCACCTAGAGAAAAGAAAACAGAACAAAGAGGTATGGGCACTGTTTCATATGGAGGATGTTTATATTGATGTGTTACTAAAACAACTCGATCCCATGCAAGTTTGTTTTCCCTGTTGTTTTGCTGTAATGCATGGCCAGAAGGAGCCCAGCCTAGGGACTGAAAATGTAAAGTCAATGAATGCTCCCTCTGAGCAGTTGTTCCTTCCAACTGGCTTTAGATTTCTCATTGCCTCTGGCCCTTTTCCAGCCTTTAATTCTTTTATTGCAAAAGGGAGCAGGGTGAGCAGGAGTTACAGTGCAGGGATACATTAATGCCTAACTCCTGTCCAGATGAAGCCAACAAGTAAATTTTGCCCAGGCTATACTGAGGCCTCACAATTGATGGAGCCCCCTTACCTCTCTGAGAGGTACACTGGTGGCCATGCTCCTGGTCTCATGGAAAGGGGAGATTATTTCTCATTTCAGTTCCCAGTTTGGAGGGAAATATCCACTAATGGATATAATATCCACTTATCTTGCCCAGAAATGCTGGAAGAGACCCACTGCTTTCTTCTGCAAGGAGCACAGTAAAATGCAATTACTGTCTCTGAAGGAGAACCTACCATTCTACCTCAGAACAGCCTCCTGCTAGAGACTGTTCCCTCCATGGGGCTTGGAGGAGTGGATTTATCTCAGGCAGAGAAGGACATTAAGCTTAAGTTTCCTTCAGTGCTGAGTGGAGTGAAGCTTAACTACTTCACTGCAAGAGAGTGAATGGCAGTGTCCCCTTCTTCCCCTCTCTCTGTAAAGCACAGAGGCCATCTGCCAGTTTGAAAAGCAGAGCAGAGACACCCACCCTCAGCAGAGGCCACAGGGGTCCAAGTCACAGCAGGAGAACACCTCCTGTTATACTGAACAAGTCTCTATGCTGACAGAAGGCAGGCCCCTAACTGGTTTCCTACAGATTTCTCTTTTAGCTGGTACTGGGTACCTCTAATTCACCTGTGCTGAGTCTCATTCTTGGGCACCTGTGCCTTTTCCCAAGCACTGTCAAACACGAAAGCAAATGCGTCAGTCCAGGTTGCGACACTGAATGTTGGGGAGGTTTATCCTTAAGAGCATCAGGTCTGGGGTCACTTAGGCCAGTTCAGGGAAAACATTTTGAAAAGGACTGAAGGAAAGGATATTCTCATGAAAAAAAAAGGTGCTTTTGTCGAGGTTTTATTCAGGTGATTTTTTGTGTGAATGACTCACATGAGCAGAGGGCTCACAGAACCTTTTTGTGCTGAGGGGTAGCAGGTGGTGGTGTTCTGGCAGAGTTCATCCAGGTACAACTACTCTTTGCTAGTATGGACAGGATTAGAGGAGGAAACACTGCCCAAGGAAGGGGTTACAGGCTTCTAATTTTGTCTAACTGCTACCCAAGGTTTCTTCTTTACTTGCCTTTGGCTGTTAAAAGTGACTCAAACGCCTTCACCTACCTACAACTATGTATGTAAGGCCATTATTATTAATAAATCAAACTACTTCCCTTTGTATGTGCTTGGAAGGAGTTTAACGTTGCTGAATGCTCTACTGCAGCTGAGAACACAGTCCTGAGTTTCAGTTCTTTCCAAGAGTTACTGATGTCTGTTTGGAAATGCCTCTCTTTTATAAGCCATTTAATTGCTTACTTTAAAAATTCACCAAAGCTCAGCTGGGGCCTGATATTCAGTGAACCTCAGTTCTGTACCCACAAGGAATTTAGATGATTCTGTGACCTCGTACTAAGTGAATAAATAAGAAAGATGACTTTTAAAAACAATTGATTGTACCTGAAATACATGTGGGATAAAATATCTTAGGGCACAAAGGAGTTGTACTCAAAGTATTTTGGAAGCTGACTTGGGGACAAGTTGAGAGCTTGGCTCTTCAACTCTACCAGATACCAAAAGATTGGAAGAACTACCAGAGCTGAGGAGAGGATTTTTATATGTAAATAAGAAAGAAAAAAAAAACTACTTGAGGGCAGTGTGGTGTACGTGCTTGCATTAGGAAAGTCTGAGGTGATATAGGTGTCTTTGGATGGTAGGGAGTTTTGATGTTACCTTAGCTATTGTGACTCTGACTTGCTACTACAATTTCCAGTTGGTAAAAAGGAAATATTAATGCTTCGGGCACAGGGGTAGTGTGAGGATGAACTGCTTAGTGTGTATAAAGCACTTTGAAAATGATAAATGTTATGTAATTGGAAAATGCTGACAGTTATCATCCATCTGGGACTGATAATGAAAAATAACAAATTCCTCAGGAAATTTGACAGAAAATTAACAAATTCCTCAGGAGAAATAACATTTTCTCAGGATCTAGAGGGTAAAAGAAGCATAAAACAGACAAGGCTGTGCAGGTGGTAGGAGTAACTGGGCTTGTGAGGTCACCTAAGATGAAATCACATGTGAAAATGAGGTCAGGATTCTTTATGTTTATGATAAACATTTGTCCATTACATCACCTCATTGTTTGACACTTGTGCCCAGCTCTTTAATGACCATTTGCAGGGCCTGTGACTCACAGGTGTGAGTGTGTCCCACGTACCTGTGACACCACTGTGGGCAGAGCACATGGCCCTGGGCTGGGAGCATTTACTGACCAGCAGGACTCGTGCTCATCCCTGGCCTCCTTCTGACAAAGGCTGGCCATTAAGACTGGACAGCTCTTCCCCCACGTTTGGGAGGTGTTGTTCTTCCTGCAGAATGCTGGTTTGGGATGGACTTCCACTCTCATGGATCACTCTGAGCACTGGCAGTGTGTTCTGACTGGCTCTCAATGGGATGTAACACATCATGAGCATAGGAGCAGCAAAGCCAGAACAAAGAGAGCATTTGAAATCAGGATTAAGTTTCATAGCAGCCACTGGACCTCGCAAAGCTGCAAAACTCTGAATTTTAAATGCATTAAACAATTGTTTTAATTTCAAGTAACACTGTCAGTCCAGTTACTGTTTGTCATTTCTGGAACACAACAGAAAAAGCAGTGAGAGAAGAGACAGCCTGATGCTGAAATGAAAAGTGGGGATCCTATTCTGATGGGGTAGAGCACCAGCCAGCCTCAGCAGCTCCTACATCTTCAGCTGACTCTTTTCTTACCCCTGTCTCTAAACTGTCTTCCTAAATACCGGCTAGATGAAAAGCATTTGTAGTTCCCCCCTGGGAAGGATGAGGAAAGGTCGGGATTTACATGGTGATATTTACTACTACAAATTCTGTAATAGCCATTCCAGAAACTTGGTTCAGTGGTTCTCATCCCTGTGAACTGAGCCCATCTAACTACATACCCATACACCATTACATTTCCCAGCAGCTTTAGGAAATTTTTTCTTCTTTCATTACCAATCAACTGCAAATTACTCTTTGTCATTTTCCAACCAAAAAGCCATGTAAACCTGGCCTTCAGTGACTAGTCGCAGTAAGGAATGCATTACTTTTCTTTAGATTTCCTTTTATACTCATTTGAACATCTAACAAATCAAGTTTAACAGGAAATAGGAATATAGCCGTGTAAGAGTCCGTTTTCTTTTCCCCTCCTCTCTCTCTTTTCCTCTTCAAAAGCAGAAAGACTGAATCCTGCTGGTTTTGTACTGCCTAAGAACTGGTGCTGTGCTCACCTCAGCTCCCCTGCTCTGTTCTGAACAAACCCTGAGCTTTGCAGGTGGCTGGAAGTGGTTTGTATTTTATGGGAGCAGAAGAAAAGACGCTGAGAAAATAATGAAGCACAAGAAACTCAGGTGCTTTTTGCCAGTCTCTTTATGCAGATGACATAGAAGAGTGTGTGACAAGAGGACAGATAGCTTCTGACTTCTTCCTTCTTAGCAACATCGCCCTTAACGCCTCTGCAGAGCTCGGACCTTCTCACTTCTCTTTTCTCTAAATTTTATTGACCATGTGTGATTCTACATGCATTATGAGTGGAGGAATGGAGAAATCAGTGTAAAATAAGGATAACTGTATTGTAGTTGGGCCTTTAGTGTGCGTTCTGTCCTACCTGCCTTGATCATATATTGGGTACCCCTGCCACGCACGTGAAGTTTGGGTTTGTATTTATCAGAACTTCCAATGATACTTTGGGGTTTGTGTGGATAAGGGCTGTTAAACAATTCTTCCATGTCTGGAACACTTTGTTTTCACTTTAGACACTGTCACATGTGGTTTCCTGGCTTTGGTAGCCTTTCCTCATGTATAGCAAGTTCTCCCTTAGCATGTGGCTTTCCAGGGTTTAAGTGAAGGAGCAGCCAGGGAAGTCTGTGTCTGCTGCTCTTGGTGTGATAGGATCACATCATGTCCCTGGTGAAGCTGCCTGGCATTTTCTCTAGTAAAACATCTTCCATTTCTTGTGTGAGATGGCAGAATGCCTCTGCCTGCAGAAGTCACCTGTGGAGTCGTTTTGGTGAGATAAGTGGATGCTTGGGAACGACCTTGGGCAACAGATCTTGCAGCAGATGGTGCTTTTAAGTGCTTTGAAATATTCCTTGGATGTAGATTTCAAGCTTGAGCCAAAGGAAGCCTCTAACAGTACTTTGGTGGTTAAGATAAACATTAAGGTGTCTTTCATTATTATTGTTACTGTTATTTTTATTCCTGTTTGTATTATTATTATTATTAATGTGTCTAGATAAGTATGAAGAATTCCCAGAAGAGGTACCCACCTAAATCCCATTGAAGCCAAAATAAATTAGGTACTTAGATACTGAAAAGGATTAAAAATACCTGCACCTAACAGCAAGCATCTAAACACCATTAGAAATCTGGGCCAAAGTGAAGGGAGAGAACAAACAGATATTTGCATATTAAGCAGGCTGAGAAATGCTCAAAAACCTGAGATTTTTATTAGTCAAAGAGATAGTTTGGAAATTTGAAAGGGATTTTTTTTTTCTCCCAGCAGAAAAAAAGGATGGGAACATCTCGAAATTTGTAGTGCAAAATTTATTTTTAAAAGCCCAACCACACAAGTGGTTTCGACAGCAATTCATTTCAATCAGTGCCACTAGGAATTATTGCTGTCAGGAGAAGGAATAGGCTGCTGTGCTTATATTGTTTGCTCTAAAGCAGGAAGAGGGCCACAGCATTTTGGTGTTTGTGATTTCATCAGTGGGAGAAATACCCAGCCCTGGACTCTGGTCGTGTCATTTAAAAAAGCTCTCAGTTCACCTTTAGAAATAAGCAGCCAGGATTGTCTGAAATTATATATTTCCACTCTCTGTACTATTTTAACTCAGTTGGGCTCTGAGGCCACGGTTCATGTCCTGGCTTCCTCTCGACTCAATTATTGTAATTCATTATTAAATTGTTATTTGTTTTCATTCTTTACTCTGTCTGCTGCTTTACAAAGCTCAGCAGCTAGATTTGTAATATGGAGGGCTCTGTTCCATTACATTACAGCATCCCCACAGCATTTTTTTGTTGGCATGTTCAGCAGCACATTGATCTGGATATTTAATTCTTTGCACACTATAGATTAACCCTAATCTATGCACTGCTTTAAGCATTTCCTGGGATTAGCTGTTTTCCTAATCTGAACTGCAATCTAAATACAAAGTTTTAAAAGTCTTTCTGTGTTTGTAACCAAAACTGATTCCAAGTGTTGTTGAGTTTTCAGCTTCTTTCCAAGTCCAAAGTGGGCTCTGGATCTAAAATTTGCAAAGTCCATCCTGTTTTCATCTGCTAGTGCTCTCTAGACAGATGAGAGTTTACTTATTCCTAGAGTAAGCAAGGAATTCTGTTAGCCCTGTATCTTTGGGTGCTGTTTCATCTCTTGGAGACTTAAAGGCACCATCTGGTTTTGGGTGACTGGGCTGAAATGTGTAAGTCATGTTCCCTGTACCTAGTGCCCCTTGCTATCAGTGGTCTCATTAATAAAGACAAAAGTGGTTCCTGTATGTAAAGCACACTCCAGCCTCCACCTTATCTCTAAGTCTGTTCACACTCGCCTCTGCCCCAGACTCAATAGGACTTGCACTCAAAATAGTATTTCTCTGACAAACGCAAGTCTTGATATTACTGCAGACCTTTATTCTCTAATTCTTTTGCTGCTCTTTCTATCCTTCCTAACCTTACTCCTTTCATGGTGAAGCTGATTCCCTTTCCTCACTGCTGTCTCCTGTTTCTACTACTTCCTATTTTTCCTTTTCCTAAACTACAGTCTCCCTTGGTCTCCCAGCTGGTTTCCTTTCAGCTCTTCCTTCTGCCCCATCAATTCTTTTTCAGCTTTTCCTTTCTCCATTTTTATCACCCTTTTTAAACTTTCTTTCATCTTTTCTGTCTTCTGTCTGTAGTCTCAAAATTTTCTCTCACTTTCTCTCCTCGTTTCTCTGTCTTTTCTCTTTCCTCAGTCTCTCTCCCTGAAGTCGTTTTATTGGTGTCTGTCTCTTGAATCTCATTCTTTCCCTTTCTTAACACATTTTCCCATATTCCCCAATTTTATGTCTGCTTTCTAGCTGAGATAAGCATTTGTCCCCAGGAAATGCCCCTGCCTGGGCTTGTCCCCATGTCCCTTTGTTTTCTCCAGCTTTTGTAATTCTCAGTGCACCTGTGTGCCTGGAGAAGCCATTCATCAATAAACAGAGGGCAGGCAATTCATCAAAGTTCTCTCTCTGAATGTGCTGCCAATGTACCTTCCTTCTTTATCCATAGGGCCTCCAGAGCCTCCCCTTGCACGGGGACAGTGGCTGGACCACCAGGCTGCCTGATACTGATGCTGTTTTTGCCATCTGTCAAAATGCACAGACCTCTCTCTCCCCCAGTATACCACTTTTTCCTGTCAGAAATTCATGGGCATTCCAGGTATGTATTTTTTGAAGTGACTGCCAATGTGGCATGGCACAACACAACAATCTCCAGGATATATGAGCCAGGAGGCAAGAGAGATCAATACTTGACAGGATTTCCCTCTCTCAGTGTTGAGAGGACAGGGGTTTTGTCTGGAGCTTGCTGTCTGTGCTTAGCAAGGGCCATGGTTTGGTCACCGCACTGGTTTGCTGTTCATCCTGGCCTCAGTTTTGGTGGTTTGATTGGTATGGACAGTTGTCTGTGAGCAAGATATTGTCAGGACTCAACCTTGAGTTGAAAACTGTGGATTGTGGATGAACTTTTATGCTGGGCCAGTGGAAGGCTTCCAGTCCTCCCCAAGCGCTTGTTTTTGCCTTTCTTCCACGGGAGCATTTCTTCCTCTGAAGGACACTAACACGAAAAGCTTCAGAACCTGGGAACCTGAATTGTGTGAGCCTTCCCTGTTGCTTGCAGTTAGCAGAAAAATATGCCAGCATCAGGTAAATTTAATTATTCTTCCACAATTCTTCTGAATTCTGAATTACAAAAGAGCTGTCTGATGCAGATACAACAAACAGCTACAACCTAGTTTGAGTCTGATTTGTGTTCGTCCATAATGATGGCTGAAGAAACAATCCTCTTTTTTTTTCTCTTCCACAACGAGACCATGATCCTGCAAAAGTTTCATCACTTTCTTTTGTGAGAACTGCTGTAAGTAAGAAGTTTCCAAAATTCTACTGATCCATTGTCCAGAGATTTGCTATTCTTCCTCCCCATGTACAGAGCTGTGATAACTTTCAGGCCCTGCACAAGCACAGAATTTAAAAATCAGTATTCTTGGTACTCCCTCTGCAAGCCTTATGGAAAAAAAATTACATTTATTTAAAGACATTTCACATTTCTGTGCATGCGGTGAGCATAGAGGAGGGAGTTTTAGCCTAGTGACTAAAAAAATCTATATTATAGGTGTTAGGGGGCAATTTTCTGTTCCAACTTTGGAAAATAGTTGGTAAACTTTAAGTGCACTCAAGAGACTATGGCTTTTGTGCAGACATCTGCAAAGTGATTGAATTTTCCCAATTGTGCAGGCACTCAGACACTTATTAGACAATATTACTAGAGCTATTTGGAAAGGAGGAGTAGAAGAGAAAAGAAGTTCTGCATGTGTGAAGGGGTTTCTTGCAGCCTGTTTAGCGGAAGAAATTTTTCAGCCAGTGTGGAATGATGTGGGGAAAAAAATATCCTAAAATACATTCATTTTTGAATTCTCACAGTCCTTTGACCAAGACCTGCTCAATTAACTTGATATTGTTACTTGTTGCACTTTTTTGCAGGAATGTTTTAGCAGGTTTCAGTCACTGTCATGAGTGTGACCAGTGGGAACCCTGCACCTTCTGCTTGAACTGTCTTACACACTCCGTGCCTGGTCCACAAAGGTAAAAAACAGCTGCAGCCTCCCTCTAAACTGCAATGTGAGCTTGAAGTGGCTCCTTTTCAAGAGGCTCTTGGGTCAGTCACAGGCTACAAGGATGTCTGTTGACAGCATGGCTGTCCCACAAGATTGGTACAGGGAAAGCACTGGGACAGGTGTGTCCCTGGTATTCACAGCATGACACGCTGGGCATCCCTTCGGTGTCACACGGAGTAATACATTTATTGAGCATTACACCAGCATGCCATGAACTTACATGCAGTGTGGACCTGTAAATGCTGCTTGGTGACACCGACACGTTGTTCTTCTGAGGCTGTAACATGATTTTCCTGATAGCGCCAAACACCATAGCCCTGCTGGGCAAACTTTCAAAGGTGGGTAGAAATGTGTGTTTGCACATCAAAATAGGCAATTTATCTCACAAACACCAAGGTGTCCAGTTATCCATTTTGCTTATGCAAATACGAATTTTCACAAGCACAACAGCTGTGCCTTCCCTGCAATTATTTCCATAAGGTAGCGGATTGTTAACCGAAGGAGACGTGCCTGTGATGCTGCTTGGGGAGCGTTTCTGGGGGATGGGTTGTGCAAGTACAAGAAGGGTACAGATAGTCCAGCGGCACTTAGGCTCACTCATTTGGAGTGGTGCAAAACTGGCATTGCGAAATCTGAATCTGGGGACAGTTTTGTGAGAAAGGTCAGGATCTGGATTGAGGGTGATTGACTGTGGACCCCTAGGCCATGCTATGTCCATGTCAATTTGGGGTGCGATGTATTCTCATCCCATGCTTTGGGGCTCTGTTTGGCCTTGGGGTGCTGTGCTGGCCTTTTGGACACAGATTTGCCTTTCTTAGGGATTGGTGAGGGTTTGCATAGTGCTTCGCAGGGCACCCAGGGGTTGGATATGAGTGCGGGTACACTGAGCTTCCCAAGGGAGTCTCCCCATCCATTCCCCAGCTGCATCCCACGGCAGAGCCCTGTCCAGCGCATCCTTCGGAACTCCGTTTCACAGCACCGCACGCCGCGTCGCGGACCTCGCCGCCGGCCCACCGCGGGGCGCGCAGGACGGCATCG
>VZTN01011485.1:28390-82766 GCA_013400515.1 Erpornis zantholeuca
CGCCCCGCTCCGCTCCCCCGCGCCGCCGCTCCACTTACCCGCCTGAGTCACCGCCCGGCACCGGCGCGCTCACACGCCGCTCGCACTCACACACACACACACACGGGCTCCCCCCTCACACACGCACACGCGCGCACCGATCCTTGGCATTTTTCACATTTTTTTTTTTTTTCCACGGAGAAGCAGGAAAGCCGGGAGCAGCCCCGGGCTGGGCGCAGAGCTCGCAGCGCTCAGGAGCCATCCCCGGGCGGCCCGGCCTGGCGCGGAGCTCCGCTCGCCGCGCTGCCCCCAGTTTTGCCTCCCTCCCCTCTTTTATTTTCCTCTAAAAGATGAAAGAAGGAATGTCCTTTTCCGCTGCTTCTTCTCCTTCTCCAGAGCTGCTGCTGCCGCCGCTGCTGGTTAATTGCACATTCAAGTGGAAAATTTTCGGGAGTCAGCAGAAACATTGTATCCAAAAAAGACAAAGTCGCAGTTACAGCAACACCGAGGAGATTGTCCCTGGAAAACTTCCTTTCGGTAGGAACCGCAGGGTTTTTTTTTTCTTTTCTCGGCGAGGTTTTTGAAGAGCTCCATCGCATAGCTGTCCTCGGCGCTGGTGCGGAGGGCCGGTGGCAGCCTTTGTTCGCAGAGGAGCGCTTTCAAAGGAAGTGCACTTCCAAGGGGGAGGGAAAAGTTATACAGTGCGGCTTTTGTACCCAAATTAAAACAAAGCGGCCCCCTCCACACAACCAAACAAAAACAGCGAGGCGAAATAAAGCGAGAGGAGGGGGGAAATAATCGCTGTTTTCACCAAGTAAAAAAGTTTGCGCTCCTGCCTCTGTTGAACACGGTCCTAGTCGTGATTTTTTTCCTCTTGAAATCTGTTTTAAGTTGAATGGTGTTACCAGTATAAAAATATTTATGAAACAATGAAATACCAGCCACCCACGTTTCTCAGGAGAGTTGTTAACTTATTAGAAACAAGTGCCTGCCTTTGATATGAAGAAATGAAAAGTGACCTCCAGAAGTGCTGGAAAGTTAGGGAGCAGTTCTGCCCTGTGCTCTCTGAATGTAAATGGCTCCCAGTATTTTTTAACTGTTCCTTGTTGGACACCATCTAGGCAAGAAAGGCCAAGAAACATCGGATTGTACTGGTGTTTTCTGACTTGAAATAGCATTTATAAGAAATGTAAGCTGAAATGGCAGAGCCTCAGGGAGAAAAAGTACATATGCAGCTGTATTCCTGTATTAGCAGGAGCATATTTGCTTTCTCTTCGTGCTGATAAAGTTTAGAAATGCAATCCTGGCAGTTAGCGGTTTTACAGAGCTGTCTGACCTGGGTAATGGCAAAGCTGGGAGCTGTATGGATAACATGCTGCTCTCCCTAGCTGCATGCTCAGTTATTATGCAGCACATCTAATATGGAAATCTCTGTGGGAATGCCTCTAACAGGAAAATTCATGTAAATAACTAAGTGCTACCTGCAATTGAATATGAAAACAAAAATGATTATAATTACATTAGGACTTAATTTAAACTTATGTAGGATTCTTCTTACAACCCAAGATTGGGAATGTGTGTCTGTAATGTATGATGTATTCTATCTCTATAAATAGTTGGGGAATACCATTACAGAATATTAGATTGTACTGATGGTGAGATGGTGCTATTAAAAATGACACAGACCTGTATATTAAATTACTTCTGGGGGTGGGAGGGAAGCTTACATGTTTGTTTGTGTGTGAATACATATATTTTTATATAAACACACATGCATCCTTTATCTGGGAATAAAAGTACAGTAATTAATACTGTTGGTGTTCTTGAAACATAGAACTGAAGACTTTGTATTTGGATCACGTTCTGAAGTTGCAAGTTTTAGAAATCAACTTTTTGAAATTATTTTCATTAAGGGTAAACATTTTAGAGGTGCATTTATTTTTTCACCTTTGTGGGTAAAACACGTCTTTTCACACTGCACTGGCGTTTAATTAGGTCATAAGGCATTTCCTATACCAATAGGGATAATTCTGCATTTTGTTTGCTCCAGGTTTTTATCAGCTGACCAAGCAGAAATTTCGGATGCAAAGGATTTCTTTCAGTTTTTTCTTCTTAGCAGTCTAGAAATACCTTTGGAAAGTACTTTATTGCTAAAAAAGTTCAGTGTATTTTGAGCATCAATTATGCGTGCGCTGCTTTGGTGAAGTAAATATTATTGGCCTTTTCAGCCAGGAGAGTGCAACAACAGCTCTTGAGATTCAAATTATGGTTTTATATCCTCCCATTTCTTAGTCTGTGCTGAGTGGGGTGTATGCGAGCAGCGAAGCAGAGGAAAAATGTTGATTTGACAGGAGCCTTAGTAAAGGCAGAGTGTGCTTAAAAGGAGTTTTAATTAAACAGCTAGAAAAGAACAGCGGAAACTTAATTATGAAGTGGACCCGGCCGTGAGTGTCCAGCTGAGCAGTGATAGCATGTTGTGATGTGTGGAGATGTGTGAGCGTGTGTGTAGCGTGTTTGGTGTCATTTGGAACCAGTGCTTTTTTGTTGTTGTTGCTGCTGGACGCTGTAGTGGTTTTGGATATCGTTAAAGTGGTTTCCAGGCTTTGTTTGTCCATGCCTGAAAAAGTTAAGTTCAGTTGAGTCACATGCAGAGGGAAAAAAACATTTCTTCCTTCTTTCTGTTTAAGCTGCCTTTGCAATAATAGTGTAAGCAAACTTTAAAGGTAGGGTGCAGGCAGTACAGGAATAAAAACTTCTGGAGCTATAGATAAATACTGGTGTCTTTCACTTCAAAAAAAGGGAAAGGTAAAAATATGCAGGCGTGTATTGTGATACAGCTGTCAGTTTTCAATCTGTAAAGTAGGATGGTTACACTGTTGGAAGGATTTTGCCAGAAGTAATCTTACTTTATTAGGAGGTGCCTAAGACTGTTCCATAAACCATGGAGGTTTACTGTAACAGCTCTGAATGTGTTTGGGAGAAGGTTAGCTTCAAACCTGATATGAACACGTGGTTTCTTACTGGATACATACCATATATATATGTATATCACTCACTCTATCTGGTATTTCTTCACGTCACTAATATTAATCCTGTACCCCTCCAGAGATGGTTTAAAAGCTGTCTTTCTGTAGTGATTCCATTTATTTAAGAAGAAAATACTTGCTGGATCCAATCCTTACTCAAGTTAAAGTGACCAGGATGACTCATAGGAATAAACATTTGCTGGATCAAATACTGAGATATTTAGAGCATATGCTTTATGTACATTGCTAGTGTGATATTTGATGTCTAAAGAAGGACATCTTTGATTTAAAAGAATATTGATTTGACACAGATACTTTTTCAAATTTCTGCATGGGGCTTATGTTCTGCTTAACTTGTAATCTGCCTAAGACTTGAAGGCAAATTTCTATTAACAGCTGATCATTCATTCCATTCAGTCTTTTATTCACAGCATGTGCAAATATGAGGTGAGGGCTGACTTTTTAGAAATCTGGTCTAAATTCAGGTTAATTCCATCAACTTCATGCAGCCTGTTGCTGGATTACATTGGCTGTAATGAGGGTGCAAATTGGCCCTTTAAAAATGATTTTGAAGTCCCCAGTTGATCAGAGGGGCCTACCCTTTTCATGAGAAAAATGGTCCTTATTTCTGGGATTTGAGGTTTAATTGCTGTTGCGTCGCTGTCTTGCACTTTGCCGTTTGTGCTTGCCGTGAGCAAGGATGTTTTATGTTCCTAAACTGCAGTTCTTTACTATTAAAAAATTATTTGAATCTCAACAAAATTTTAAAACTTTCAGCAGGTAAATCATCTCTCTGAAAGCAAGGGCTGTTAGAGGGTTCATGGCAGTTTGTGCCAGTGCTGTATAATTTAAATTGCATCCTGTGATATATGAACAGATTAATGGCATTATTTATTGTAAAGCCAACTGACTCTAAGCTATGCTGAAGACACAGTTTTAGAAGAAAAATCTCTGCAATAAATTCCCACTTTATCACCATATCTTGCTCTCTGTTCTTGGACAAAACTCTTTTTGACTTTTGCAAGTGGAACAAGGATAGAATAATATTTCCTGGAATAATTTTGTGTTTGGTTTTAATGATTGCTCATTTCCAAAACAGAAGAGAGTGAAAAGTTGCAGACTTAAGTCCTTGGAGGCAGCAACTTCAAATCTGCTCCTGAGAACTGTCACATAAAATTCAGCTAAGTGTTTTCTGATTTAATACAACAAACCTCTAGTTTTTGTATGAAATCCTGATCCCACTGCAATTGCTGTGAGTTTTATCTTGTTAGTGGTAAAGCTGAAATTTCTGTCTGTGTTGATGCAGATTCAGCAACTTTTATACTGGGTCAGGTTATTAATGTTCCACCAAA
Organism: Erpornis zantholeuca; assembly: GCA_013400515.1. Lineage (NCBI taxonomy): Eukaryota > Metazoa > Chordata > Aves > Passeriformes > Timaliidae > Erpornis > Erpornis zantholeuca. Next base: position 32,748 of record VZTN01011485.1, read on the forward strand.
ATTTTCTTAATTTCAAAATACAGGGATTGAAGTCAAAATCTGGCTCCCAGCAATCGATTGGAGATATTCTACCCAGAAAGTCTCAAAGAGTAACCCATCATGTGCTACATGCCCTCATTTGTTGGAAGAGTTTTTGTAGACACGTCCAGAAGGCGATGGAAATGCGCGGAGGGTGTGAAGGGTTTGCAGGCACTTGCCCGGTTGGCGCAGGGCTCTGACCCCATTTCCTGGTCCCTCCAGCCTGTGCCTGGTTTCTCAGAGGCAGCCTGTTTTAGTTTGGCTCCTGTCCAGTCCAAGGTATCACCTACAACTTTTTTTTCTTTGTCTTCTCCTCACGGTTTACTGGAACAACGTGATTATTCCCCCTGCACCCTGCTGGACCTTTGCAATGGCCTCCTTGGGTTTCTAGCTCTTGTTAGGCTTTCCCCAAACTTTCGGGTCAAGGTCAGTCTGTGTGGCAGCAGGAGCACACGAGCACAGAATCCAAGTTTATTTGCTAGCAGGTCAGGAGGTAGAATGTGAAATCTCCATGTGCGGGGAGGGGGAAGGGAAGGAAAGTTTAGGATTATGTGTAAAACTATTAAAATGCTATTGACTGGGAATCTAAAACAATGACGAGTGCTGTTGTTTTTACAGATACATGAACTGAAAACTGCTGCTAATGATGGGAAATGTTAATTATGTGAGAACATATTGAACTTATATTCTCTGGCATGAACTTTTTTAAATGCATCAACTGTGCTGCCTTTTATGCGCACAGCTTTCTAATTATCATAATTCAGTACAGCTCTGGCTTTTGGAAAGAGTTCAAGTGCAATCTCAACTTAACATGAAAGGAGTTGTTTTTTTTTTTAACTGAGAATGTTCAAGAACAATTTGAAAAGATAATCTAAAAATGCTACATACTTAGCTGGGTATAAGTCAGAAAATAAATATGTTCCCATAACTGCCTATCAAAGCAGAACAGATTATTAGAACAGAAAGTTATCTATTTTTCTCATTATGTCTTTCACACTCCTACAGAACACAGCTAAAAGCACATTTTCATAATTGAATATCATAGACAGATCTACTTTATATTGATTGACAGTAGTTTTTATTTTGTCAATTTTTGAAGTGATTGACTAGATCACTGTGTTGTTATGAAATGACTTTTTCTCCTCAGATAGTAAGATTTAATTTTTTCAAACAAAGCAGAAAGGCAACTTTCACGATACTTTTGGTATTAACTGAATGTGTTTCTGTAACATATTCAAGTCCCATTGCAAATGGTCCTTACTGGTCATTTTCTCTTGTCTGTGTGGAGCTGGAGGGGGTTGTAAATATCAGGTCCTTCTAAAGCCCTCAGAAGTGATTTGGGTTTTATTTTTTGTTGGTAGTTTTGTTTTGCTTGTGTTGTTCGTTTTGTTTGTTTGCTTGTTTTTCCTAAGAGAGAAAAGTAAATTTCATGTAACTTGCACTTGAATTGTCCTTTCAAAGAATTTTTTTTTTGTATGTGATCAAATTGCTGGTTTCCACATCACACACTCCCCCCCATTTTTTGTCTTTTCCGTTACTACAGTACATGCTACATTTCTGAAATGCAAAGAAAGCCCCAGTGAAACAAAATGACTTCATTTGAGCTGGCACTTAAGAGTAGAATTCACTTCTATAGTGCTGAAATAAAAGAAGCCAAGTGTTTTAAATAGCCACTCCCCTAGGCCAGAGTGTTTTTAGAAAAGCTCATTGTCTAGATTTGAGCTGTAGCAGTATGCCTGCCTCTGTTAAATCTCCTGATCCAGACAGCTCGATTTCTAAAGTCGACATCTGGTTTACTCTTTGTTCACCTGTTTAAAAAAAAATGCAAATAGACGAGTGTGCCATTGCCTTAGAGCTCTGCAAAAAAAAATAAAAATGCTGTTGACAGTTTGTCAAATAGTGCTTCCAGTCTAAGACTGCAGTAGCCTATTGTTATGCCAGCAACAGGCAACAGAAGTTGTGGCACCATATGGCCAGTATATGCTTCAGATAAGCTATCTGTTAATTTAGCTTATCAGTAGTGTTTTGATATGCTTCGTGTTTGAATCGCCAACCAGTATGGCCTTGGGTATTTTTGGTGCCAAATTATTCCTTAACATTATAGACATCACAATTATTCCCTTGGTGGAATCTCTCACCATTCATTCACCTCATGGTGCTGTGAACAGTGGTGCTTATTTTTGGAATTAGCTGGCATGGTTTGTTTGTTTTGTTTTTTCTTTTTTTGCGTGGTTGTCTTTCTGTTGGGAGATTATAATTCAAGAATGACATTTTGGTTTTGAGGGGAGAAAATGTCAGAACAGACTTTGGAAGAAAAGGTAAATTCATAGAGGTTTAGGGGATTAAAGCTTTTGTTATGTGTATCTCAATTAAAAAAAATATGATGATCTGGGACAATAATTAATGGGAGAAAGGAAATTTTATTCACACTTAATCTGTCACCACTATGAGTGCATAGTTTTGTTGTTGTAGAGCTGGTTTACAGTTTAAAATAAAAAGGCAAGACTCTGTAAACAGTTTCATTTTCCACATCCCTGCTTTTACCTTCCTTCTTTCAAAAAAATTAACCTTTAAAAACAGTCATGTCCCTATATCTGCTGTCAGCTGAACTTTGAAGATTTTTTTTTTCCACAATCAACTGAAAGCCTTGGAGAAGACTGGAAGATTCAGTGGAAGTTCCTTCATCTTCCCCCTGCCTCTGCCTTTCTTAGGGAGTCATTATTTTGTTGCAGAAGTCTCCAGCCATAAATACAGCGTTCCATTCAAAGCCTCCGTGGTGTCCTTAGGGTTGGATGTGCCTGTGTTGTTGGATTACTCCCTGACCCTGCAGCACATTCCTCTGTCCCCTGCCCTACAGGCTCGGTCTCGCTGTTCCTTGCAGGGCACCACAGCTGTCCCTGGTTGCCAGGACCCTCCTTTTCCTCGGGAATACATGTACTTGCTCTTGGGCAGCGCTTGGTTAAGCTCTCCTGCCTTTGGATCGTTGTGATTTTTTTGTTTCCCTCCTTTTGCAGTCCATCTTGCCAGGTCCTTCCTTGTCCCATCTCCTGTGCTGCTGCTCATGGATGCGGTGTCACTGTGGGCTCCCTTTGCCCATCACGGTTTCTGCTGCTTCCAGTCCTTCCTTGGCTTGGGCATTGAAAACAAAGGGCCATTTGTTCCTGCCATGCCTTTCATGTCCAGATCCTTAATGACCAAGGAAAGGACTAGATTCTCTCTCAGAAAAATTCACAATCATCTTCTGAATCTGTTTGCTGACACCACTTTTTTTTTTTTTCCAATGAAAAGAAGTAAATTTTTCTCCTGTTTGGACAGAGAAGTGTGGACAGTCTGAACAGTGGCCACTCTTTACCATGGCACTGAAGCCCACCCAGATGAACTGCCTGGAAAAAGGCAGGAGCTGAATCAGCACCCAGGGGCCAGCTGGGTGGGCAGTGAAGTGAGAGGTGATGCTCCCACCTTGCCGCTCTGCCTGAGCTGATGTTGGCACCTGCAGAAAGTGAGAAAGGCTCCCTGCCCTTGGCTTGGCATCTGAGGCTGCTGAAGGGCTTCTGATTTCTCTGCAGGGACATGAAATGTGTGTGTCTGTCCACTTAGAGCTGGTTTGGAGGTCACCCCAAATTTTAAATCTGTTTTGAATTCAGATTTAGCATTCAGGTCCATGATGTGACTTGTGCAGTTTGGTGACAGTGGCGTTTTTTGGCCTCTGGCTCATTGCAGATTAGGCTTGTGATCTCTTATTCTGGTGTGATTAGGGGCAAGGTAAGCAAAGACCCTGGGAAAGGAAGGATATTGAGACTTTGAGCACTCACAGTGCATCTTCCCTGTGAGTTATTTCTAAGTGCTTAACTGTGAGAGGCAATTTTCAGTTCACTACTGTATCCAGTTACCACCTGTAATGAGTATGGCTGTCTTTGGATTGATGGGTCCATTAAAACGTAACAAATCTATGTTTGTTTAGTATTATAAGGTACATCTTCCATATGGTTGTGGGAGTTATTTTGGTTAAACTTCAGAGTCTGGGAAGTTTTACTTTGTTTGGTATCTCCTTGACTTGGCTTTGCTGGTGTTCCATTGGTTTCAGCCACTGCTTTGTGATAGGAAATCTACAGCTCCAAATAATGTGCATTTTGCTCATTAAATTGACCATTACTTATGCACAGTAATTTCTTGCTCTGTTTCTTGGCATATTTACTGTATGCTTACTGAGCAGCTGTAGATAAGCAGTTGAAGGGGCTCATTTGAAAGACAGTTTTAAACATGCAGCTTCCTATACAGATTCACTTTGCCCTCTAGCATTAGTAATAATTTTTGCTGGTAAAACAGTGACCCATAAATAACTTTATCATCCCAAATCTCTAAAAACAATATGAAGAAGTCCAAAGGGTAGTAGAATTATTGTAGTTCTTGGTTGCTTGGAAAATTAACTAATATTCTGGCTTCTAAGATTTTGGAAACAAATTAAAGAACCCTTTTTTAGGTAGCAGGCTGCTTTTAATGGTTCTTCTGTATTAAGGAGAGTACAGTATTGTAGGTTATTTATTTCTGGGCATGCAGTACAGGGTGAAGAGCCTGCAATTCAGCTCGCAATGCCTCTGTGCCCTGAGGTAAACTCTATTTCACAAAGGGAATTTTGATTATGGTCTACTGCTCTGTAGCATAGTGGAGGCTTCAAGAGGCAAGTGGTAAATGCTACCAAAGAAAAGCTGGATTGGAGCCACTGACGTCATCTAAGTAAATCTGCTGTAGGACTATAGCCATAAAATGACTGCCAGCCACGGAGCGCACTTTGGCCTTTTCTTGTCAAGTGTTTTAACTGCTGGTTTTTTCTTTGCTTTCCTTTTTTCTTTTCCTCCAAGCAAGATGCATTTTGTTTTCTTTTTTTTTTTTTTCTTTTTTTTTTCCTTGTGCTAGTTGTGCACAGAGTGAAATGTAGAAATGCTAACGTCCCCCTCTGTCCCCACCAGGCTGCACTGAGAGTGTGAGTGGCTGCAGCTCGCAGTTCAGAAATTAAAAAGTAAACCAGTACTTTTCCATACATGAGCCTGGCAGAATTCAGCTTCCATCACCAGCTATTTTTTAGGTGCAGGAGCCTGGCAGTTCAAGTTACAGCATACTGATGAGATTTGTGTTGTGGGCAAAAAGCATTTTGATGCTCTGGAAGGCATGCTTCCCTCTGCAAGAACTAAATGCATAAAGGTGGCTGGGCTTGAATTCTGAATTAGCACAAAATGCAGGTGTGTGTGTGTGTGTGAGCACTTAAAATCCAGTGTTAGTCATTGCTTTATGATTGACCTCAGCAGTTTCAGTCACTCCTAAAACAAAACTTTCCTGTCATTTTAAACACCCGTCACCAGCCAGTCTTTGATGATACTTTCTGTACACAGCTACAGAATTTCAGCTGTATCAGGACTGCAACAAAAGTACTCAAGGTTTTGACAGTGGATTTCTAATTCAGTGACAACATTCTCTTGAAATTAATTTCCAGGATGTTTAACATACTTTTTTTTTTCAAAACAGAGCTCACTGTAAGACACAGTTATAATTATTAGCCCATGCATCCCATGACAATATTTGTTTGCTTGATTTATGTACTTTTTTTTTAACTTTAAAATAAAAATTAAGCATCACTGTTTTTGAAGTTTGAGTCTTATGATCAGAAATATATTAAAACCAGTATCTTATCCATGAATCATTAGATGAGTCAGTTCCTGAAACCACTACAAGCCTCACAGTTCTTGGCTTGGGCTGAAAGCAGGAAATCCAGGCTTCAATAACTTCCTTTCCCAGTACTGGCTATAGCAGCATTCGTGGTTAGTATATGCTGCTTTTGTAAGCAATAGGAAGATGTATGTCTGAGGAACAAAGGCACTCCAGTCAATTTGCTGAAACTGTTTATAATTTGTGGTCTTGATTTGAATGTCAGGATGCATTGGCATATACTACGTTCTGTGCTACAGTACATTTTCCAGCAGTGATATTCAGCATGTGAAATAAAGGGAACACATTATGGCACAATTCTTGGACAAAGCCCATCTAATCAGTTTTCCAGAAAACAGGAAGATATTTTAGTGAAATCATCCAACTCCTGAAGGCTAATGGGAGTGAGAACCGAACACATAGGAGTAAATTTAAAGTGTTTATTTAGCAGTTACTTTGTTTTATGCTTGTGCAACAAACTATTTTTATTCTGTTTCAGTGCTCCAAAAGGGCTTGAAAAAAACCCAACCCAAACTTGGAACTTATAAAATAAAAACACATGATTTGTTTTTCAGTCTCCTTTTTTGCAGTAAAAACTGTTTGCCTCCTCATAATCAAGGACACATTGATTGTCTCTATGTCAGTGGAGCACTGTTGGCTGCAGAATCTGTCCTTTAAACTTGGAGTGCCTGTATGCTCTGACATCTGTGCAAGGGGATGCACTATTTACCTTTTTGAGCTAATGGGGCCAGATTCAGGCTTGGCACAATGTTGGTCTTAATGTGTTTACACCTGGAAAATGTTCAACCCTTTATGCTTTTCTTAAATATTATGAAAGATAGTTTGGTATCTTGTACTTATAATTTGGTTAACTTAACTCTAATTAATTAGCAGCACATAAAAGCCAAACCCACATTCTTTAATTATTCTTTTTATTCTTCCCTCCAAAACATCTTTGTTTTTAACAAACCAGGAAGAACAAGAGTATTGAGAGCAATAAATTTGTAGATACTGCATTAAAAAATAAGCAAGTCTAATTTTGACAGGGTTAGTTAAGCTGTGTATGAAGTATTGATTAAAAACAAATACAGAGCTCTTCATTTAAACAGGCAGAGTGGTTACTGCACATTAGGCAACACCTTCTTTTGTATCAGATAACATGTGAAATTGCTTTAATAAAGCAAGCTAAAAGTTGGATCCTCTCTTAGCTGGTGCAGCTCCGTGCTGGTGAATCGACCTCAGTGTGATGGTGGGTGCTTGGAGAGCTGTGGAGCCAAAGGCTGGCACAGCTGATCCCATGCTGCTGTCCCCACTGGAGCCAGGGGTTTGTCCAGCAGGACAGGGGAGGATTGGGCTGGGGCAGGAGGGAACACAGACCACCTTGAAGGCAGCTGGGTGCTGGGATCCCTTTCATGTGGAGACTGATATCCATAACAGAGACTCTTGCCACCTCTTCCTGCTCTCTGTGCAACTCCATGCCCATGGGAAACACCCGGAGGGGATCAATGCCTTGCTCAGGAGATGACATTGGTGCCTTGGAGGGACTGTTTGTGAGTCTGTCCCTAGAGGAGGGCCAGAGGCTGTCCCCTCCTGACTGTCAGGTTTGTGTCAGCACAGTCTTCAGGGCGCTCTTCCTACAGCTCATGCCAACTGCTCTTTTCCCCCCACAGCAGGGCTGGTAGCATCCCTCCAGGGAGATGCCACTACATAGGTTTTATCATAATGGTGCTGTGCTGAGCTGGGTTGCTGGGACTTTTGGCATGACAGTGAACATCCAAGCAAGCTCCTTTGTTGAATCTGAGGGATCAGGATTTCTCTTAAAATATTTAAAGGGATGCTAGTGGACCATAAAGGTGCAGAGAGTGTTTAAAGAAATCAAAACCGGTGTAACTGCTGCACGATTGCAATTCTCAGCACCAGCTTCCGTGGTACAGGAAATTTGTAGAGAGCTCCAAGTGGCTCCTGCTCTGCTTCTGAGGGCAAGGTTTTATGGGAGGCTGAGGAGTCAGTGCAGAGTCACATCCCAGACAGGCAGAGATCTGTGCCATGAGGCTTGAGCAGTGCAGAGCATCGTGTGAGCAGTGTGGCCTGGGCTCAGCACAGTGTAGCTGTATAAAAATGAGACTGTTTTGAAGGCAGGCTGGCCCGTCTCACCCTTCCTTCCCTGTCACGTTAGAAGAAGGAGCATCTTTTCCTCTGGAAGATGCCTGCATCCCTGAAGGACGATCCTGGGGAGGCATGCATCATTCCTTCCTTTCTCTGGGCCAGTTCAAGTGGTGCTTGAGTCACAGATGCTGTGCTGGAGCACCAGCTGTTTGTGCACACAGGAGAAGCAGCCTCACTCAGGTGTGTCCCCATGGGGAGCCAGATGCTGCTGCTTTGGGGATTGCAGCGTTCGGCATCACACCACCCATTGTGGATTTAACTTACTGCATTGTAATTAACTTCTTGTAATAACAATAATTATAACAATTAACTTACTACAATAACAAGGATGTTCTTCCCCGCTGCTTCTGCTTGCTGATTTTGGGACAGCAATCTTGCTTCTTTCCTGTTTTCTGTTTGAGGGAAAAGGTAAGCACTTGAGCAGTGGAGAATACCAGTGGCTTTTCACGGCATCAAAGCAAATGTGAAAAGCATTGTTCCTCTTTGTGATCATAAGAAGTGCAATTTTCTATTAATTAATGTTAAACAACAGATTGTTTAAGAACAAAGGGAAAAACCTTCCAGTGGAATAAACATCTAAAGTTTAGAAACAGGTTATAGTTGAGCTTGATTTAATTTTTTCCCCTTGCAAAGAAATGTAAATTATTTAATATTGCTTTTCTAGTTGAACAGTCCTGAATATGGGAATTGTAATGCATAAGATCTGGAGATACATTTTGATCAAGTTCATACACTTTAAATGTGTATGAACTGAACATCTTTGTGTTGCTATCGATCAGAGAGATGTCCTGTTGCTCTAATGTGGGTTTTGGTTTTGGATTAGAAGCCTGGGGCTTTGAATTGCTTGCTGTCTGTAGACCAAGTCATCAGTGGCTAGTGATTGATTCATTAATTAAAATCAATTTAAATGGATTTGTAAGCCTCATGTAACAGATTATCTTATTAACAGCATGAGAAAGGCACTGTGATCTGCAAGGAATGTATCACTTTAGACAAAATATAGCACGATTTTATGGGAGAATTTAATGAATTGCTGTTGCTGTAAGTGATCTATGCAAATGGAAGAGCCTTGCTTAAATCCTACATTAAACAGACTCTTCCTGTTGAGCATGTTTTACTTTTTTAAACCTCCTCCAAAATACTTGACTTTAATTGTATGTGTGTGCATTCTGTACATATTCATGGTCACAATGACATGTTAAGTATTGTCATGTTTCTGTTGTATTTTGATCTTGGAGACTTTTTTTTTTCTGTAACACCCCCCTTACCCTATTTAAAAATATCTGCAATGAGAAAAATTATTTTCTAAATTACTGAAAACAAAATGACAGAAAGAACATGTTTAATCCATGCTCTGCCTGCTTGGCAGTGCTGTCTGGAGGAGACACTTTGGACAGCTGGAGGGGCCAGGCAGGCAGAGGGGACTTCAGGCAGAAGTGAAGATGTTGAAGAGGTGGCAATAAAAGCTTTCCTGGCTGGGAGAGGGGAGGCTTGTCTGTATCTTTGCATTCATTTTGTAACTTCTTTTTTGCATCAGGCCGTATAGCAAGTCATTGTAGGCACCTAAAAGTGTGCTCTGTGATCAGGCCTCAAGAATATCTAAGCCAAGGTGTCAGCAAAATCAATGGGAATTTTGAATTTAGTTTCAAACAGAGCTGGGTTGTTGCCCCTAAATCATCACCTTGCCCACGACTTTTCAGTAATCTTAATAACACATGTGCTCAATTCTGATTTGCAACCCAGACTTCTTCAGGAAAGGAGATTTTTAATTGTGGGCACTACCTTGCAGCATCACTTTACACCTCCCTTCCCTGGCTTGTGCTCTCTGAGCATTTGTGATTAGGAAGCAAAGTGAATTAAATTATGAGATCACTTTTCCATTACAATGAAGCTAGCTTCACTTCATTTCCTCTGCTGTATTGAAGAGATGGAAGAATCTATTATATCAACTGAAAAAATTTAATGAACTTCTTAGGAAAAAAAAAACCCTCACAACAAGATCTCAACCATCACAGAGCCCTGAATTGCCTTGCAGACATCATCCCTTCCATGTGCAGGTGATTGTTCAAAGCAAAGCGTGGTTGATGATCTTTGTTTGCTGGGTAATCTTACTGGCACTGGCAGTACAGATTACAAATCTTTAACCAAAAAAGATGTGAACTGGCTTGATGTGGTAAACCCAACTGTAACTGCATTTTGGTGAAATTAAATGTATTGCCTGAGATGCAAGGAATTTGCCATGGTGGGAAGCGTTTTTCATTGCTTGTGGAAAATTAAACAAGGTGTTTGGGACCTGCAATTCACGTAGTGGCCTCCAGTTTGCTCCATAGTTATCTCGTGGTATTCTTTGGGTTTTGACTTTAGGGAATGAGTGTTTTGCCTCACCATGCATGTGGATGTGTTGCCAGCCTGCTGCCTATCAATCACTCCAGTAAGAAATTTGGATAACTCCTTGGAAGTGCACAAGGACGGTGCAAGCTATCAAAGCAGCAGGTCTTGGTGCTCCTTGGTGCACGTGTACACCTTCCACAAAGCCTAAGACACCTCCTGCACCGTCCCTTTCCCTCCCTGAGTCTGCAGCAGGTGCAGATGTGTGAGTGTGGAGGTTTGTGGCTGTGTTCTGTTGGGTCACTCAAGCTTGGGAACTTGGAAGCTGGTGTTGGAATTCTGGGTGTGACGAGCTATTTCATCCTGGATGCAGCCCTTGAAACCAGGGAGAAAATGTCCTTGCCCTGACTTACATTAGCTCCTACATTAGCATGCCAGTTTGAAAGCAGAGTAGTCCTGTAATAATTAGTTATTTTGTGAACCCTTTGGTTTGGAAAGCAGCAAGGAGACTCTTGAACTTAAGAGAAATCTGCTGAGTTGCAGCATTTTGTTAGAAGAAGAGAGTGAGGTGGATGTGCTGCTCTGGGCTGGGAGAGAGTTAATTTTCTTTATTGTATTTGGTGTGGGGCTGTGTTTTGGATTTGTCAGCTGGGGTTAAGCCACAGCACCATGACATAAGCAGGATGTAGCCCCCTCAAAGCAGCAAACTGGCAGACCTGGGCCTAGTACTGAGTCGGGTGTGCAAGCGTAGTCCTTTCCTTCAGCTGCTTCATCTTACACATCCAATCCCTCTGTTGTAGAACCACAATTTCGATTAATTGACTTTCTTCAATTGAATTTCTACCATAGAGTTCTGGCTAAAAGGAAGAAGACATTGGTGAATAGCTTTTAAATAGCATACTGCATAACCCTGCCATTATGACTTCGGGGAATATTTTCCATTCTGCTTTTGTCTATAACGTGAATCTTGGTAACATTTGTCTTGTATTAAGGCTGCAAAAAAATTTTTTTTTTTTTTTTGGTGTATGTATGTTGCAAACCTTGTGAAACGTTTTTTATTCTCGCAAATTATAAATAGTTCAGTTGGCTCAACTCTCCCTTTTGTAAGCACATGATTTTTTTGTAATAAGACATAGTTCTGGGGCAGTGTTGTACGACTGCAATTGAGTTGTGCAGTAATAAAATTTCCATGGTGTTCTATGAAGGTCAGTGGTATGCAATTAATTGCTGGACCCATGACAGGTGCTGAGTAGGAAGTGTTGCTGCCCTAGACACTAAATATAATAATTAAGCTCAGGGGTTAGTATTAAAAGCATGGAAGAGACATGATTCTCATTAAGACAGAATTTGTGCTGATATTTGTCTTAACAATTCAATTTGTATCTTGCATATTTGAGGAGAGTGTCTGTTCTGAAGCTTGGAAGATGGGAGCCAAATTAAGAGGACTGTGTACTGAAATTATTGCAAAATTTTTGGTGCATAGTAAGCCAGCCTTAGTCATGAAAGTTTCTAGTTATCAGTATTTTCAGAGGAGAGAACTGCATGCCTTTAAAGGCATCCAGAGGGAGGTCCTGGCCACCCCCCTCTCTGTGCCTGAATGAATGGGGGTGGCATCTACCTTAGGAGATATAGTAGTTTGCTTGGGAGGGGGTAAAGCTGCCATTAGGTGTGGGAATTCAGGTGAGGACTTGAACATCTCGGTCTTTTGAATGCCCAGGATATCTCTGAATGTTTTACGCTGCAGCTGCCCTTTGCTGGCCTAGTGGACGCATCCCTGGGCAAAGAAGGGGGAAAGCTTTGCACTGTAAGGACAAATGCATATTTGAAAGCTGCCTAATTTGACTGCATCTGCATATCCTTTGGTTTTTCAGGCTCAGCAAACTATTTTCTGTTTTACACTAGGAATATTTAGAAAAACTACAAGAAACAGGCAAACTGCGAATGTTTATTTTCCCTGTTTTTACAAGGCAGCCCTGTGAACGCAGCCTGCCAGATCCCATTGTATTTAATTCTGCTGCCATGCCATGAGGCTCACTTGGGGAACCAGAGAGTGTTTAAGCTGTGGTACATTGCGGCGTGTGAAACTCTGGTAGCACGCGTGTCATGGTGTGATGCAAACAAGGCATAATTGCTGCGAGCACAGACTGAATGTTCTGCTGGAATAGGCCAGGCTGAGCACAAAATGTCACAACTGTGAAGACTGGGTGAAATCTTGGCTCCAGAGAAGTCAAAGTCATAAGTGAATGGAGTCTCCTCTGCTTGCGTTTACACCTTTATTCACAAAGTCTTTTATAGAAGACCTTACTCACTGGCAAACAGAGTAAAGAAATTAAGGAAAAATCTAGTATTTGTCAGTTCAATATCTCTCCCCAATTTTAATCAAGTAGACTTACTTCAACTCATAGCCCTCTTTAGACAAACCACAAAAGATAATAGTTCTTGTTTCTCCTCTGATTTTAAATGTGCACATTTTATGGGAGGATCAGTTGGTATTAATATAAAAAGGCCAGTTTGCCTTGGCTTAGTCCATCTTTGTAAGAGCCATGACTTGGAAATTGGAGAATGGTTCCCTGTGGAATGCTGCTGCTGTTGAAGGCATTGAAATGTGTTGTGAGTCCCTGTGGCTAAGTGCTGTGGGAAACAGTGAATTAATGTTTCAGCAGAGGGTGTTCGTAGATACTTCAATGCAGGAAAAACTTTTTAAGTGATGCTTTAGAGGATTTACCATTCCCCTTGTGGATCAAACTTAAGTAAATGAAATTGCTGTAGACTTAAAATAAATAGAAAGCTATAAATAGTTTGCAACATCTATCTGTATATCTCTATTTATCTATCTGTCTATCTGTATCTACCTATCTCATATACCAATTCTGACCAACCCTTTAAATCACTGGATTAGAGCTCTTCTAATCTGGTGATTTTAACATGCCTGGAGATTTTTTTTACTGCTTCTGGGCAGGAAGGTGATCATGTGATTAAGGCACAAGTCAGGGAGCAGAGATTTGCATTTGGTTTCTGGGGCAGAGTTGAGAGAGGAAGCTGGGAGAAGTGATCACAGCTCAGATTACTGGTGTAGGGACAGTAGGGAAAAATCAGAGCAAAATCCATCCTGTTGCTTCGAGGGGTCAAGTTAACGTTGGCAAAGTCCTTTTATGTACCTATGTGGAAAGGGTTTTCAGTGCAAGTGATTGTCTCCAAGACAGATTTCCCTGCTTCTTTACTTTACCCAATTTTCCCTAATTGGCTTGGAGTGGTGAGATTAAGTGTAATTAAGTCTCATAATTAATTAATATGAGAAAGCCTACGCAAAAGCAGAGTAAGTATTTTGGATTCCACGATTTGTTCCCTTCTGTAAAATTGAAGTAATAATACCTTGTTACCTAATGCTCTAAGCATTAATTGGGTAGCAGTTATAAAGTGCTTTATTAGAAAAATGTATGTGAAGAAGCATTTTTAAGTGCAGAAACGAATGCATAGATCTCAGTCCTTGCAGAAATAACATGCTAGCACTGGTGTGTCCCAGGACCAGAAGATATATCAAGTTCATATTTAAGGCTGCTCAAAGAATGGTCACCACTTTTTTGAAGTATTCTTTTCTGAGAACTTGTCTTTTTCTTTTTCCCCCTCTTTTTAATTAAAATAATAGTTTAAAAATCCTTAGTTAGAGGTGTAATAACAGTGATTTAGATTTTCCCACTATACCAAAGAGACCAAATAATCATACACATAATTTAGGACTTAAAATCTCAGAGAATATTTTATGATGAACTATTAATAGAATGCTTTCATTGTGTGCAGTGATTCCAGATCCATGAGAAGAAGGCAACTTACAGAGCCCTGGATTCCTTTCTGAGAATGACCCAGCAGCAGCTTTTCTTTTTTCTTTTGCATTTTTAGAATTGAATGCAGGTATTGATCTGGGGATTCACTCCACTTGTTAGACACTGAGTGTAAACCAAGGGCTGCTTGCAAAAGTCTGTCCAGCAGCCTGTGTGCAGCAAAAACCACTCGTGCTGCCTGTTTGGCAGACTTGTCCACAGGTGAACAAAACGAGGAACAAGTCAGAATCAGGTGCCCAGGTGGGACTGAGGAAACCAAACAAAGGTCAATGGGTCTGTGCTGACTGGTGCATTTCTGGGAATAATGCTTGCACTAGGAAAGCTCACTCTGATTGCTCCCTGAAAAGGTATAAAAAGCCATGAAACTTGGCCAGGGCAGTCAGAGATGGAGCTTTTCAGTGAAACTGCAGATGATATGGTCACTAAGCCGAGAAGGGGCAAGCTGTCCAAAGCAGTGCCCAGACCATACTTTTATCAGCTCCTCAGCTTTACTGTGCAAAACTGAGGAAGTGCAGGGGACTCCAGGGCAGGAAGGATAAAATTTTAAGTAATTATCCTTCCAATTGCACAGCAAAGGGTGTTTGTGCCCAGCATGAGGCCAGGGGTGAGGAGCTGGGGAAGGGAGGTCGCTTCAAGCAGTCCCTGTGGCTCCTGGAGGTGTTCCCTGAGGGATCACACACGGCCCTGCTCAGACAGTGGTGGAGTTCCTCACTTTGCATCTCCCAGCACTCTGGTGGGAGTTACACTCCAGTTACACTCCAGTGGCAGTATCCTGTGGTGATCCATGGGCCTGTTGCTGACCTCAAAAGGAAACCTCCAGAACTGACTGACTGGTGGGAGTATAGGAATGGTGCTTTGGAATATGCCTCCTGTAGATGTAGCACTACTGAAATTTAACCGGGATAAATGTAAGTTTTGGAAATGCATAATCTTGTATGATAAAGTTTGGCAGAGAAATGCAGTATTCTCTTTTATTGTTAGCTACATCCTTTTCCTGTGAGGGCGCATGAGAATGTTTTCATACTTAACATGTTTCCTCTCCTCACTGTAGTTCATCTGCCAATCTGACCCTCCCAAGGAAAGTAAGCTGGCTCTGATTGTCAGATAGATGAAGGGAGTGTTGTCAGGAAAAGAGCAGGCAAACTTAAAGCCTAACCCTTTCTGTGGGACCGGGTTTGGCTGGGCGTGATGCAGAAGGTGAGAGTCAAAGGCCATCTGTGTATCTGCACAGCACTGTAACAGACGTCAGATAAATACACTGTCCCTTTTGTAAACTTCTTAAGAGAACTTCAGAGCGAGCTGTTGTTTATAATGGAGCAGCGGCAGCTGCTGCGTGGCTAAATCTGCAATTGAATTGCCAGAGTATATGAGCCTCTTGCTGTGCCCCACATAAAACTGCCCTGAAAGAAAGTCATATTTATCTCAAAAGTGGCAGGCTTGGCAGGATGCCCTGGCAACTTTTTGCCAAGCAAACCTAAAGTGAAACTGGCTCACCCTGACTCTGCTAGATTTGGGTTCACCTAACCTCCTTTTGAGAGAGGCTGGAAGAAGGGAGGGGTGGGGACAGAGAATTACATACAGTTCTTTTAGATTTCCCTGGCACATTTCCACTACCCCACATGAAAGTTCTTTTTAAAATCACAGTGAAGCTTGAAATGTATTTATTAATTAAATTAAGATTGTTCCTATTCAGTTTTGGCTTTGCTGAGTTTAATGCAGGAGTCAGATAACTACTGCAGACAGAAGAAAAACAAATGCTTGGCACTTTTCCCTACAAGGCTGAAAGTGAGTCAGTATCTAAGAAGGCTTCTCAATGGAAAATGAGAAAATAATCTTAATAAAAAATTCAAATTATTCAGATGAGCTGCTTGTAAATTATGCACATAAATACAGTAGTTGCCACAATGAGAAACTTCTCTAACATTTTTGGCAGACATTAACTTGAAAATAAAGACTGAGAGATAATTATTATTATTATTACTACTACTGCTGTCATTTTGGTTTGTGCTGCATTAGCATTAAGAGGCCCAAATGAGCATCCAAAATCCACTGTTCCAGACTCTGCTCTACTGCAAAGAGATATTCCCAGCTCAGGAAAACTTAGTTTTTAAATGCACAAGACCAGGCTCAAGATAGGGTCTCAGGCAAGGGAATTTAGGAGCCTTGTTCAAGTCCCACAGAACCTTGTGGCAGGATCAGGGCTTAATCCTGATCTACTAAATTCCAGTCCAGTCTTCTAACCACAAGCTGCATCCCTCCTGTAAGCCTTTTGAATTCCTTAACAGGATGAGGCTTTACACTGCTATAACATCAGGATAAAGTACTGACATCTTCTTAGGAAGGCTATACTAGACTCCCAATTAAACAGATCTTCAGGAGGAGATCATGTGACATCAGGACACTTCCTGATTTTTTTTCCCCCTCTTTTCCTTCCCCCCCCCCTTTTTTTTTTTCTTTTTTTTTTTTAAGAAAAAAATTAGCACCCACCAGTTTACTTTTTTTTTTTCCTGAGAGACTACACCTCCCGCTCACGCCTTGTCACACACAGTGGAGTGTGGAGGTGCAGCATCCAGAACCAAAAGAGGAAATGTGCTGATTTTGGCAGTTGACCAAAATGACCTCATTTCTTTGCTATTGGAAGTTTGTGCACTTTTCTGGCAGGCAGCACAGTTAAAAGTATGATTGCCTAGCTCTTAGCATGTCCTCATTGAAGAAAATTCTTGCCAGATACTTAAATGCTTTATCCAAATCCCTCCTAGTAGCAGAATATACCTGACAGGCACAGGCAGCTGGACAGCCTGGTCAGAGGGAGCACGAGTGGGATGATCGGATTTAGAGGGCAGAGGAAATGGGATGAGCTTCCCGTGCTGTGTGGATGAGGCCTGGTGCTCTCAGGGCTCTGCAGGTGTGTGCGAGAGAGGAGCAGTGCAATGGAACACCTGTGACCTCACACCTGGGGCTCCTGTGCTCTCCCCATTCCTGCCAGCTCTCGGGAATGTTCCCTGCCTCTCCCCGGAGCGTGGCCTGGCATCCCATCAGCTGGGCCCCACACGGAACTCTGCGAGGAATTGGCTTTCAGTGGAGCACTGCTGCCTTCCTCTCTCCAAACTGTTGGAGTCCAGGAAAGCTTGAGAGCTTCTCCTGCCCCTCTGGGCATCTTTTTATCCCCAGAGCTCCTCAAAAAATAGCTTAGCCTGCGACCTAAGCTTGTGGGAGAAGCTCCCTTCACTTTTGGGAGAACTTGAACCAGAGAAGTGAGAAGATTTTTGTTTGGTGTACCACAGAGAGTTTAGCTGCAGGTTTGGATTTTGCTCTATGTATTATATAGAGGCAACATGGAGATTTCAGGGTGTCGGCTTCCCCTTGTCCTTCTTCTTTCATCTCCTTCTCTTCTCTGACACAGGTTCCTGTGGTTTGTTGGTTGGTGGAGGGAATTTAGTGTAGAAGAGACATATCAATGAAATTGGTATTTACTGGTTTTGGGAACAAAATAAGATACGTAAGACTTCCTAACTGGTTGATAGAAGATATAAAAGCTACCTGCTTCTGGTGGCTATTGCATTCTGCCCTTGTGTTCTTGGAGGCCACAGCACAGCCTGTGTCTCCGAGGCTTTGATAAGAAAAAATAAACAAACCTTGAAATAGCAGAAAGAAGCTTTGTTTCATCTTTTTGGGTCATGGGACATTGAAATAAGGAAGACAGCCGGGCCAGAGGCCATCGGGGTCTCCAGCACCCCGACACCAAATGAAGCCTGAGACTGTGGAAAATCCCAGTGAGTGATGCAGGTGTATCACTACATGACATTATTGTAGGCTCGTGCTCTGCCCAGACGTTCTGCTGTGAACAAAGCCTACCAGTGGAAAAGGCACAGCAGCCTGACAGTCTGCAAGGAAAATGGGAATTATTCGGAGTTGTAATTGAAGAGTCAGGTGGAAATCAAGTCTTCTCCTAAGTTTAAAAAATCTGAAAGTGGTTAATTATTGCAGGAAGAGAAAGTAATAAAAATCTGCATGGAAAAATAGCTATTTAGATCTGAATGGTGATTATGTGATTGTATCAGAGGTACAGATGCACGTGTACATTATAGCCTCCTAGAAATATGTAATCTTCCCAGAAGAACCTGACTGCAAATCACAGAAATCTTCTTTTACTACTTTCCACCCCTCCTGAAAATGTCTTGGGTGTGTCTTGTGCATCAGAAGGGGATGAGATTGTTGTTTGAAGGTTTGGCCTTGGAGAATGTAAGGGCCACTGAAAAAGTATGGCAAAGGAGTTGAGCAACAGCAAACAGCCTATTTCCCTTCACCAGGTTAGTTGTGTAAGAGCTTTCTTTTGCTCAGCATGATTGATTCTCTTTTTTTGATTTATTTTGTGAGGATTCAACTTTTGGCAGCTCACTCAACTATTTTGGAGACTGAAAATAAAGTGACAAAAGCAAACCTGCTGCAAACCTGCAGATGTATTGATGGACTATTATCTTGCAAGGAGCTTTTTCTGGGTAGACTTCCAGAACCTGTGGAAATACTTGAGAACTCCTGCAACAGACTGAGTGAGTAGCCTGGAATTAAATTATATCAGGCTCTTCCTGGTAAAGACACTGGGAAAAGACATTGGTGTTTTTGGGACAGGGAACAGCTTTGGTGTTATATTTGTTCCATTTTAGATGCAAAACTTTCAATTCCAATAAAAGCTTCTTAAAGGTTGGTTAGATGTCAGCTGTTCAATCATGCAAATTTAGGTGTAACTGTAAATAGGTATAAACCTCAGCTAAGGATTCAGATATTTGAAATAATAATCAATAAAACCCCTGTTCAAATCTGCTTTCATGTTAGCTGAGAGTGACCATGAAATGATAAACTGTACAGAAATAGCATATTTAAGTAAGTCATTTATCATACTGCATGCAGCACATGATGTGATGTTTTTAACAGACAGAAATCGTATTATCTTTGACTGTGTCACCAGATGGTGTGCAACGGGCAATGGAATTATGGATTATGAGACGTAACTTTCACTCCTAGGTAACCTGACTGACAAAACCTTTCTGCCTTGTAAAAACAAGACACTCAAGGACTGCGTGGATGGCAGAATTATGTTTTCCTACCTGCAAAAATTCCCCTTGACCAGGAAACAAGTTCATACATGTAGCCAGAGAAATAAACAGGCAATCAAATGAAAATATTTCTACCTCACTCTTATTACTGCATTTTTTTAGCATTAAAACCAAAATCGTTCTTAAAAAGGCTCTCTCCCTATTCATGTAGTTAAATTTCATTAATTGCTATAACTTGAACCTTGTGGTAGTCTTTGTGCAAATATAAACCTGGGGAAAAAAAAAAAAGTAATCTTAAAATGGAAGGCCAAGCTGTGAGTGATTGGGAAAAGTCTCTGGTTACCTGCATGTACTGGTGTAAATTTTGATTTAGCAGAAGTGCTTGCAAGGACAGCCCGAGCCAGAAGCAGGAACAGGGAAGCAGAGTGGAAGGGGAGGAGGGCCAGTGGCTTCTCTTCCTTCTCTGGGTCCATGCACAGAGTGACCAGGTGCTCTTCTGGAGCCAGGAGAGAATGGCCAGCCCCCATAGTTGGAAGTGCCAGAGTGCTGGATTTCTGCAGCAGGTCAGGGGGGCTCAGCCCCCCACCTGCCTGACCCCCAGGTACAGCAGTGCAGCAATTGTGACACTGGCCCTTCTCTGACAGCACTGGGAATGGCAGTCTCCTGCCTGTGTTCCCTGGCAGCCAGGAGGCCTAGGAATACCACTTATCTGAAATGCATGCACATTTAAATTCTGAACAGACACATTTGGTCGCCAGAGAAGAACTGCCTGCCCGGAGCGCTGGCAGCGCTGTGCCTTTAAATTGATGCATTCACATTAAAGAGAGACATTTAAATAATGCAAAGGGGTAAACTAGCTTGAGTTATGTGTGGTTTGAGCTGGGTGGCTCTTACTGCCTTTTATGGGAATCTCTCATCTAAAGTCCTGCACAATTATCCCCAAGGGCAAGTATTAACCCCATAAAAGAGAGGATATCACCAGTTATACATCAGACATTATGTATCTGTGTGATGGCTGTGGTTGGCTTTGGCTGAAGAGGGAGCGTTATTAGAGCCCATGCTGGTAGCTGGATAACGGGAACCTGGGTTGGCTTCCTTTCTTCATGGAACAGAGGGAAACTCCTCAGGCAGGGTGATTAACCCATAGCACTAATTAAGCACTCATATCATTCTGCAATAATGAGGTGTTTTTATAAAGGAAGGGGGAAAAGAAAGGACTTACAGTGGCCTCATTTTTGAGGGCCACGAGCCTGGCTGTGCTCTGGTGGGATGGAAGGGGCTCAGTGAGGCTCCCCTGTGTTTGGCTGTGGTGCTGGGGCAGGGTCACCTCCCCAGGCTCTTTGTCACCTCCCTGTTGTGGCACTGCCATTGCTACATGAGGATGATCCTCAGCACCCCATGTATGCCACTGGCTGGGGGCAGGAGTGGGAGCTCTGACAGCAGGGTTTGGTCCCTGCTTTGGGGGGGCCCTTGGGGCTTACAGAAGGGGCCCTATAAACAGATGGTTACAGTGGGCTGATGAGAAAGTTGTTTATTGATTGAAGCAGTGCATAGGGCAGTGAGTTAGCACTGCATTATCTGATGCGTGGCTGCTGCTCTCCCATGGGCTGGCTGCCCGTAGCCAGAGCTGCCAAACCTTCCTTGGATTTATTAATCAGGTGATGTCACGAGTCTGGGCCAGTATGTCTGCACTGGCCTTGGTGCCTGTCAAAACTGATCTCTGGAAAAAACCAAAGGGCATGTGCAGTGGGAGCAGTGAGCCACAGTCTGCTCCAAGGTGTGCATCCGTGTCCTTGGTCACACTTCAGGAAAAACACTGCCCTCTGCAAATGGAGCTTGGAGCTTGTTTGGGAGGCGCTGAGGCCATGTCCACACGTGCAATACCACAGCTTCCTACATCAGATAGCAGCAGTGTGCTTCCCTCAGCCAGGAGGAGAAGGAATGCGCTGGTTGAAGTGGAACTCCAGGAGGGATGAAGCTGGAAGGCAGCCCTGGCTGAGAGCTGTCCAGAATGTCACAGCCATGGCCATGCCCTGCTGTACCCTGAGTGGCATCTTAACAACTGCCTGTCCCTAACACAGGGGGTAAAATCCTCTGTACAGGGATCACTGGGGCTTCAGACAGGCAGGAGGTGCTGGCCTTTGGCTATAAACACTGCTTTGCCTTGCCTTTCTCTCTGGCTTTTCCCAGCCCTGAGGTCAGAGGCCAAAGAGGTAAAGCAGCAGTAGCACGCACTGCAGATATTTTTGAACTCTTGTGTTTTATGTTAACTCACTTTCTGTTCTCATTAGTTAAGAAGTTTCTTTCTGTGCTAGATTGAGCTCAGCCTCTCTCATCCATTCTTTTTTCTGTATTCTCTACAGCTTTTCTATTTTCAGGAGGTAAAAGCAGAAATACATAATTACAAAAAAAGAATTTCTTTGAACTTATAAAATGCAGGTTGCTTAAATTATGCAGTTAAAGGATAAAGAAAATCACAGAGCAATTTTAACAAATTGCCCTTAACTGTATTGCACAAACAGACCTCTCATAAGAAATCTTAGAAAGGTGTGTTTGAGGGTGTAATCTTAGCTTGTGGCTAAGTAGAGTTAAACTTGTTTTTCAAGTTGGTTGTGTATAACTTTCTCATGCTAAAGATTGTGAGCATTCCAGAAGAAAAACAGTTTGTCTGTAGCAGGAGTTTGATGGTAAATGTTGATTATCTCCAGTAATTCTGGCCTCTGGTCCACGTAGAGTACTTTACCCAGTGACTTCCCTTTTGATCTGTATTCTCATTGTCTGAGTTGTACACTACACGTGTGTGTATATTTTTAAGAAATAACCTTGATGTTTGTGGGTAGTGCAAATTTTCCAATTTTGAATTACGAACCTGAACGTAGCAGAGTGGACACAGTCCACTCACACTTCCAAACACACTTGCCTTTCTCGTCAGATGCAAGGCAACTTGTGCACGTGTGGAATAGTGTCATACTCCGAATTCCCTTTTTAATAAACGCCACTACCTCAGTCTTGGGTTCCAAAATCCTGTGCAGTTTCTGAATAGACCAAGAGCCCATATCCTTTGCTCCAGCTTTAATAAGCTTTCTCCAGCGTATACAATTTTCGTTGGTGTTTATGTAGTCTATGCAAACTAATGTGAGTAGCTGAAGAATTGCCATATACGTTTGTAAGGATTCATGATACCTGCAAAACCTTTCTGTACAACAGCCAAGCTTATGTACATAAGAGAACTGTTGATGCTCTATTACAGTTTAATTTGTTAATGAAACAAGATGGACTGAGCTCCTACTACACCTCTTTGGATGTTTGAGGCTAGGCACAATTAATTTATTTGTACTGTCTGTGTAGGCGTATGCCAGCTAATGTACTGTAAGAGCTTTTATCTTTATGTTCATAATGAAGAGGGGCGGGTTTTTGGCAAGGAGACAAGGATTTTCTGATGACTCATCCTCTCTGGACTGTAGAACACTTTCTTGTAAAATCAAAGAAGAAAAGTAGTTCCTTAGAAGTAGGCTCAACCAGGGTAGTTTGTCCTTCAAAATCGAGCTGCCAAGCAGAAAGAAGAAAGGCTTAGCTGCTGTGATTTAGTTGTAATTGGACCTCTGCTGAAAATTAAATCATATTATTTGAGAGGATGTTCTCATATAAGATATTAAAGCATCCTTGGAGTAAATGTGCTGTAGGCTGCATTGTCAAGTACCTGAGTTTATGCTCCTTTGTCACTATGTTGGTATTTTGATCACTTTGGCAATGCACTGGACATTTAGTTAAGTTGCAGATGATCTCCTTTAACAGTAAGTTGTACTGTTTGGTTTGTGCTACTTGCCCCCCTGCTATCTAGGAAGAAATGTTGAGTCCAGGATTTGGTAGCAGCTGGAACAGGGGTTGGGTGTGGGTATCTGAGTGCAGAGCTGAGTCCTTTTCAGTATAACATTTAGTGCTGCTTTCTGTTCAAGTGACACACTGACTAAATGTCAGTATCAGCTGAACAGGGATATGCTTCATGTTCCTGCTAATGGACAAGTATGAGCATGGACTATCCTAGGGACCTTAGTGCTAAAACGAGAGAGAATAATTGGAATGCATGAGTAATTGCTTTATTTTGTGTGAGAGAGAAATCCTGCTTTTAATGAAAAATTATCACCATTATTTTACCTCATAATACCAGTGCATGTTTTTATGCATGCACACTCTTGTCAACACTCCCTCCCACTCATGCATTTGCTTTCTCTCTCTTTGGGAAAATCAGGAGAGTTTGGGCAGCAGAGAGAAGTCCATTAATGAACTTCCTCAGTCTCCTTTTCGCTCCATCACTGTGCTCTTCCTGAATGACTTGGGTGATGAAACTACTGCTCCCTCTTATTAAGGTGGTGTTTATGCAATCCAGAGTGGATTCATTTAAATCCCTGATTTTAATCACAATTTAAATCAACAAGCAGAGCACTTTGATTTAAATAATTAAGTGTAATCTTGTTTTGCATTTTTGCTTTCCAGTTACTTTCCTAAACAAAGGCTCAGTTTTATTGGTCAATATAATTTGTAACCAGAGCTGTTTGTTGTACACAGTTGGGTTTCTCTGAGCACACGTGCACTGCTTATGTACATTTACTCACATTCTACATTTTTACACTCTATGTTTGCTAGAAAGCAGTGATTCACATTAGTAGAAATAATAGATCTTTTAATCTCATGCAATTCATTCACAGTAGTTTCAATTCAATTAAAATACATGAAAGTGGTGTTTTAAGACTGCTTTAGTGGTCTATGTTTGGTGTTCTGGGAATACAAGGAAAATTTTTATTGAGATATGTTGTGCTTTTAAAGCTGAGCTGTTACACAAAACTAATATCCACAGCTACGGCATTGAGCCCATTGGTTCTGAACACCAAGTGCCTCAAAATCTGTGGGCCACTTATATAGTCTATAATTGCACATCTCAGTTTTATTCATGAATGCAAAGAGGAAAACAAACTTTCCTGCTTTTCTAATTGTTTTCTTAACTTACAGTGAACTAATTATAAACTGAACTACCTGAAAATTAAGAGAGCTGTTGCTGTAACTTGCAGAAAAAAATACTATTGAAAAAAACCCCGGGGCAAAGCTTCAATAAGCTGTTTTAGATGCCTAGGAGTGAAAGCTGTCCACTCAATGGCTTAGCTTTCTCCAGAAAAATTAAGAGTGAGTAGTGACACATGCATAAAAGCACAAGAATTTCTTTAAAAACAAGTTTAGGATAAGATAAAAGTGATATAGGTAATCATAACTTCATAGTTTAATTTAGAAAAACAAAAAAGTGCACTCAATAGGAGGCTCAGTATTTTAATGATATATATTTAAACTTCTTTTAATACAGGCTTTAATATTCATGCTGGAACAGTCCTCATCCATCCCTTAGAAACTGAGATTCCTCTTGTAGGTACCTTCACACCTTATTTGCATGGCAGCACTTTTGGCAATGCATTCCTGGCTGTGACAGCCCATCTTACTCTGATGCTTAGCTCATTAGAAACATCACAGTCTGTACTCTGAAATTAGTGCCAGGGACTTGTGGGTGGAGCCAGAGAGCAAAAGATTAAAGGATTATATATTCCTAGGTGCTATACTGGAGCACAAAAATGTTACCAGCTCCATTCACAGAACGAGAAGGCTGGTTTAAGGATCTGACGCAAAGTATTTGAATTATAAATTTAGACTCATTTTGCTCTAAATGAGAGAACAACAGCCAAATCTAGATAATATGCACTCCAAAACATTATTTAAATGTTCCCTTCCACTGATTACTCATAAGAGGACTGTTAAGACAGCAAGTCTGTAATACTGCACATGGGAATTGCAGTATTTAGTATCATCAGGAAGTTGTACAGCAGAGATGGAAGCTTGCTCAGTTTAAGACATCTGAATTTCCTTCTGTTTCTTCCCTAATTGTAGATTTTTCTCTTCTGATAGTGTAGCTAAGGAGTGGAAGGTTGATTAAATTTAATTCTGATTTATCTGAGTTCAGTCATGTTATCTCTTAAAATGTGTCTCTAAAGGTTAACAGTCCTTTGGCATTTTCATCTTTGCTTTCCTACCCTGAAGAAAAACTTAGTGGCTTGCATGTCTAGGAAGTTGAAGATAGCTGCTTGTATTTTTCCATATCTACAAAGCAATATTATATCTGGATTCATATCTGCTCCTGGAAAATTTTTTAGGCTTAATGTTTAATTTCCATATGCTTAAAAGGGAAAGTTGTTCAATCCCAAGGGTTTCATTTCGCTTCGCCTCCAGGCAACCTTTCAGTCAAGGGAAGGTCCAAAGTGCTGCAGAGCCCCGTTTTGTGCTCTGCTTCCTGCCCCACGCGGTGTGGAATAAAAGCTGGGCACAAAAGGGAGCCCTGCGGGTGCACGTGGTGCCTTTGTGGTGGGGCTGAGGGGGCCAAGGTGACGCAGGCACGTGGGGATGCTGCTGCTGCTGCTGCTGCTGCCCACACTGGTCCTGCCCCACTCTGGCTCTGCCCGGGGCTTGCTGGGCAAAATCTCCCTCCGTGGGTCTCTGCTGCAGCCAGGTAGCAGCAAACCTCAGTAGTCCCACCAGCTGTGAGCTCCCAGTAAGTAAAATTAACCACTGGAACTCTACTGGGACCTGGTACTCCTATATCTCTTATCAGAGCTGGGGCTTCACCCTGGAGTGGACTGTGCTTTCCCAGTTTGTGAGTTTTTCCGAAACACCAGACTTCTGCAACGTATTTTGAATATATTTTTACCTGTTACAAAGGTTTTCTTTACCTGAAAAGAAAGAAAAGGCAAATGAACTGATTGGGGGAGGTGGGGGTGGGTTGTTGAGTGTTTTTTCTCTCGCAGATGAGAGTATCTGGTTTCTTTCATGATGATTTTTTAAAGTAGAATTCCAGCAGTCTTCTATAAGAAGACAAAATATTTCTGGAATGCAACACCTGTGCAAAGAAAATGAATTGCCATGTGCCAAAATCCTTCAGTAAATGCTGTGTTGTGTGGGTAGTTTGACAAAAGTTTTGCAGCAAACCATAAACATCTGCAAAACATTTGAAAATCTGGCCCAGACTTGGGGCTGCTTGAATTCTATGGCATTTGTAATAATTTACTGTTCCACAATATGTAATTATTTGTGTGCACCTTAGGACTAATTTTCTTGGCAAGAGTAGAAAAAGGTCTATTTTATTAAAGATGTAGGAATGACTGATATCCTTTACCTGTACAACTCCAGGGTCCACGTTTATCTTTTCCCTCTGGAATGCATGTACTCATCGCTACACACTTGTCTGTGCAGCGTGGCGAGGAATGGGAAAGGGGCAGCAGGTTCAGTCGGAACTGCAGACACATGTTGCTTTTCTTTTTTTTTTTTCCTTTTTNAGCACTGAGAGGATTGAAGTCATTCAGCCAGCTTTGTTCAGCTGAGCTTGAAAAAAACCCCACGCCATGTGTGCTTTTAGCGAACTCTGGGCCTAATCCTAAATCTTTGGAGTTCAGTGACAGGTTAGAGTGTCCAAGGAGTGAATCATCCCTCGGCTGCGCACCAGCCGCGGCTGTGACATTGTCCTCCTCGGCCCACTCGTGTGAATAATCACCTCTGGGCTCATGCAGGGGCTTCAGCTCGGGCAGGTTCAGCGCTGCACGGAGCCAGGAGAGCGGAGGAGCCTTTTCTATGTCCCGTTTCTCCCGGGAGGAACACCCAGACGCAGCGCTTTCACCGCGCGGTTCTCGCCCCAAGCTTCCCGAAATGCTCGGTATCTGTGCTCGCTGCCAGATTTCTAAAGACCTCAGCTTCCTGGAAGGCACCTAAATAAGGGTCAGATTTTGAAAAGAGCTTAGCACCCAGCCTGCCCAGCCTTTCAGAAAACCTGGCAGCGAGTGTCGGAGCTGGGGCTCTGTGGAGATGCTGGAAGAACGCTGCCTTCCCACACGCCGGGATAGGGCTGTGCGCTTGACGGGGCTCGCACAACATTGTCCGAGAGAACAAACAGCGACAGGGCAAAGAACCCCCCACACTCTGTTTCAACAGATCCCGGGGGGCAGGGGGGACAGGGTCCCTTCCCTTTTTAAAGATTCAGTTCAGGCATTGTCAAAAGAAACAAATAAAGCAACATCATTTAAAAGCTTTCGGAACAATAGTCTCTTCCACTTCCCTTCCTCATTGTGGAGCCCTGGGCCCGGCTTTTGTTTATTTTGTGCTGCCAGCCTCATGGTGCCGGATTGGTCGGTGTCTGATTTCATTCCTATGGGTGATGTCAAAAGCTGACCCAGAAGTTCTCGGCAAGTTTGCTTTTAGCTTTCAGTTGTTGTTTTTGTGCGTGTATCCGTGTGCACAAGAGTACTTTTCAGTCCTAGGAGGATTCTGTTACAGGCTGAATATTATTCAGCTGCAAAACTAATAAGGAATAATATTTGTGCCAGGAACTGCGTGGCTTGTTTCCTACAAATACTAGGAATAGCAAGCAATTCAGGCACTGTGAAATTATGGAAGTTGTAATTAATATTAATTACAGTTCTGGTGCTACTCTAAGACTTTAAATCCAAAATCTCTGAGAATTTTGTAACACAACTGAAAATTGTGATTAGTTAGAAGGCTGATTTTGCATTCTTATTTAACACAAATACAAATTTTCTTTTTCTAGAAGTATTAGAACTGTACTGCTACTCTTTTTTCATTGTTATTTTTATTGGTTGTCAAACTAACAATTTAAATATCAGGTTCTCACAGAGGTGTGCATGCCACTGATGACAATATTCCATGTTTATTTTTATTGAAGAATAAGCTGGGTTTAGGGTGGTTTTCCATGTGTTCCATCTGCAAATATTCCTATCTTTGTTAAGCTTTGTTTTCCATTTCTCTGGCCTTAACACTTGGGTATTTTTCCTTCAGCAGCCTCTGACCTCTCTCCTGTGTTTCTTTTTGTTAGATAAGTAAAAGATGAGCATTACTTTATAAGGACATAGTTTCATACTCTTGTCCTCTCTTAGAGTACAGTCAAGTTGCTTGTATAAACACGAACAGTTTTGCTTACTTTTCAGTTTATTCGAATGCCAATTTAAGGTTCTTGAGCTGGGTGTCCCCACCTCCTCCCCGGTCTTGTCACTTCCTTATCCCTTTGCCTCTTTGCTTTGTACAACATCATACACAAATGCAGCAGTAGTATGTAACCAGCTCCAGAAAATACAATGTTATGGTCTGGGAGAATATTGTAAAATTACCTTCTCTGTCTCTCTCAGTATGTATGTGGCTTTGACAAAGATTTGTTGTTGTGTGTCAGATTTCACAGCAAAATATGTTGACCAGGATTTTATTTGAAGAGAATGAAACACCCCTCCAGCTTTGCAAAACTTCATCCAGCAAAACATCCCTTGTTTTCCTGCCTGTGGTCTTTTTTTAAATCGTCAAGGCAAACAGAATTCTTGCCCTGAGTTTCCTTGGAAGCAGGACACTTGGAGAAATTTGGATGCCTCAGAAATAGTCCAGTGTAAAGCAGCAATGCTAGGCTGAAGTACTTTTCACCTGAAGGTAATTGATTGCACAGATTTGAGCATGTTATTTCAATCCCCTCACCATCATTTATGGTCATGAAGGATGCCATCCATTTAGGGAAGGCTGTGCAAGCCCACCAAGGCATCCAAGGGCTTAGTTTCCAGAAGCTGTGTCCTTGTTGAGTCTCCTTTCTGCTGGTTGGGAGCAGTTTTCATCCAGGGCCTGGGGCTGGCCTCGGTGCCTTCCTGGCCCAGCTCCAGCTGCATCCCAGCTTTGCCTCCCAGGTGCTCCCTTGTTTTTTATGACTGGCTGCTTTTAGAGAGAGCCTCCCTCACCATCCCTGTCTGAGAGCAAACCCCCAGCTCTGGTGGAAATGTCAAGAAGGAAAAATGATTTTATCTGCATTCTGAGTCTGTTTTAAATACTCTGCTTTTTATGATTTCCATATGATTCTTGGGGATTTTAACATCAAAAGACCGAGATTATCCTAATTGGTGTAAGAGGTTGGAAAGGTTTTCTTCATGCTGGACTTAAATAGGGTTCCTGCTTGGATGCTTTTGCTCTGGCTTAGTCCTTTTGTGACATGAAAGCCAGTTGCAGTTAAGCAGATTCCCCCCCCCCCCCTTTTTTTTTTTGGCTTAATAAACTGAAATAACCATACTGTTAAGTATTAAAATGCAGAAGCATCATGCATTTTTAAAGCTTCCAGAAATAGCTTACAACGCATTGCAGAAATTAGTGAAGCCATACATGTAAGGAAAAACATTTGGTAATGGACTCTGGATCGCTTAGGGGCTGATTTACTGCCTGTCCTGTGTTTCCCCTCCTCTCCATAAACTATCATTTACAGAGCGGAGCAGCGAGGATTTCTTGGAAACTTTTTTCGAGGAGAGAGGAAAACCCCTCCGATTTAGCGGTGCAGCGAGCGGCTTTGCGCAGCTTCGCTCCCGGCGATTGCTCTCCCCGTTTAGCAGGAAACCAGCCTTTTGTGTCGGCGGCACTTTTCCTGCGGAGAAGGATCACGCCTGGGTCGCTGCTCCCGCACAATGGGCGGATCTTCAGCGCACAGATGGCTCAGCCCGGGCTGGTACCTGGCCTGGGCTCAGCCCTCGCTGGCCCTGGGTGCCGGGCTCTGGAGGGGTGCCCCGTGATGAGCGATGTGCTGTGCTGGCAGAACGTCCCCTTGCTCTGGGGAAGGGCGAAACAGACCGAAAAGGGTCCGGGTTCTGCTGCGCCTCGCCGCGTCTTGGCTCTGTGGGTGCGCACCTGGAGCAATGGCTGTGTGCTCCTCACTGAAATGCCCTCTGATGTCTGGGCATAAATGTCCATTTGAGAGGTCTGTTTGCTTCCTGCTGAGTTATTGAGTAAGACTTAAGGTAACAGTATGCTCTGCTGTTCCAGCAGTTGCTGAGAGTCCTAAGACACAGATTTTTCTCCTTACCCCCTTCTTGCACTCTGCCACACTTGCTGAAGGCAGTTTCGGTAAACTGTGTTTAGCCTGCTTACTATTGGCAACATCCTCTTGAAAAACTGGGCACCAGAACTTGTTTTGGGGCTGCAAAAAACCTCTTTATGGTTTTGAATAAAATCCCAAGCAAAAGAACAGAATTAAAAAATAACAAAAAACAAAAAAAAAGAAGATGGTGGGAGACAAAAGCAGCATCTATGCACACAGGTCAGATTTTCAGCATTTGATTAAATACTTGTTTTGCTGTGCTGTAGCTTCTAAACTATCTCTGTAAAACATTTACTTGTCTGGCTTTAACCGTACCTTTCTCTAAGTGTTTGCTTTGCACATGAAACAAAGCCTTCCTTAAGACTGCAATGAAACCATTAGTTAGATTTCATTTTCAAAACAGCGAAAGTCAAAATGAACTTAAACATTCAATCATCAATCAAGAATTAAAATAATAGCGGAGTTTCTAATGTGGAGATCTCAGTGGAAATCTTAAATGCAATCTGCAATGCTCTCTGCAGGTTTTAACTGAGTTTGGCTTCTGTGGCCACAGGCCTGAGGTCACAGCAGTCTCCTGATGTGTCTAACAAGTGACAGTTTTTATTATCTGCATAATTCTTCTTATTTTTATTTCTGATTTCCATCTCGTGGTGTGTAGTTACTGGACTATTTCTGCAGTTATCTAGGTATTTACTTGCATATTTGAAACTTGCTTTTTCCTTCCTCCTCTTCACAGGAAAGTAAATCATTGAAAGGAAAAGACTACCAGATAGAAACAGATAATTTATGGAACAGAAAAAAATGCAATATAATAATAAAAAAAATAGAATCCTGAAGACCTTTATGCAACAACCATCTTCAAGAATGGAAAAAAGAATGGAGTGGAAAAGCAATTGGAATTTATGTGAAACTCTCAGAGGGCTCATAGACACAGATAACGATTCAGTGCTAAATGCCTGGAAAGAACATTTCCTAATTTTTGCCCAAAGAATTGCTGTTTGCAGAACTTACAACATTAACATGGTGGGAGAAAGACTCTAGGAAGGTGAGAAAGAAGACACAGCGATCCAGATACTCTGATTTTTTTACAGGAAGGGTTTTCCCTTTATAGCGAAATACTGCGCACACAGTTCCAAGTCCCTGGGAAAGAAATCTTAAAGTTTTACTGTGAGACAGAAAAGACTGACACGATTTCAGCAGTCTGAGGGAGCTTATAAAGCATGCCTGGGAAAGTCCCTCATGCAAATCATTCATAATCATGTTCGTCCAATTGTAGAAGCCAAACTCCCTGAAAATCAGAGCAACTTTGTTGGAATAGGATGTAGAAATTAAACCTTCTGTGCTTCACAATGAGAATGAAGTCAGTGACAAGATCTGACACTTTCTTCACTCTGCAAGATTAAACTCATATTTTCCAGCTGTGCATGAATGTGTATATGCATTTGTTTTTTTCCTTTGTTCCTTAATATCCCCATGAAATCGGAGCACGTATTAAAGAAAACCTTTGTGTGTTGCCAGGGCCGTGTGCCTCAACAGTGCTTTCCCAGGTTAGGTGTGGAGCCCCCAGTACTGAGGCCATTCATACAGAGT
Organism: Erpornis zantholeuca; assembly: GCA_013400515.1. NCBI lineage: Eukaryota > Metazoa > Chordata > Aves > Passeriformes > Timaliidae > Erpornis > Erpornis zantholeuca. Next base: position 64,376 of record VZTN01011485.1, read on the forward strand.
GTTGTGCCTCTCTGGGGCAGCTTTTCAAAAGTGTCCTATCAACTGCAGAATTCATTAAGGAATCATTAAGGATCGACTCTCCCTGCCCCACAAGGCCTAGTGACAGCCATCTCCTGCCCAGCTTCTTCCAGTGTGGTGTGGCTGGTGCCGTGAGCCCTGACTCGCTGCTGCCAGTCCTCCAGGAGCTCCATTACCTGAGCAGGGAGAAAGAGGAGGCCAGGCATGCGCTGCTGCAAGCCAAGGTGCCCTTCCCCTACTTGGAATATGCAGAAAGCCTGAGAAAGCCAGAGGGGAAGGTTTTTTTGCCAGCTCCTAACTGATGTAGTGGAGGGCGCAGGGCAACAAGAAACCACTTGTGGCTTCCTTAATCTGCATCCCCCAGTGCTACTGTGCAGCTCTGCTGTACGGTGCTGGTGAGAAATCCCTCTCAGCCCACAGCTGCTGGGGCGAAGGTACTCTGCCCCTGGATCAGTCCTGGACTGCCACGAGCTGCTGTGTGTGTCACAGCAGAGGCAGGAGCCCCCCAGAAAATCTACTTCATAATTACATTAAATGTGGGAGATAGAAAGCACCCTCCTTGTCTCTGAGATCTCACCCTCTGTTTCTGGTGCTGATTTGCCATGCAGGCAACCTTGAAGTCACCAGTGCCCCATGCAGTCATTGCCTTCTCCTCAGGCCTGCTCAAATACCTGAAAAATCATTTGAAGACAGGAATAGAAGAGTTAAAGGATGTCTTGAGGATTTTTTCAAAATTTGCCATAAATTTCTGTGGTAAAGTCTCAAGCCGTCCTCAGATCTTTTGCTTTCTACATCAGTTGTCTAATCCTGATGCTGCCTGAGAGGAGAGACCTATTACTCAAATTATTATTCTGTCTTCCAAGGGTATGGATTTTTTTTCCCTCTGCATAATATCTAGGGAGGAGTGCAATCTGGACATGCAGCAGTCTCCTCGAATTTCCTCTTTAGCTGATCCATGGTGGTTTCTCTGAGGGAGGATCATCAGGGTCCTCAGTCCCTGTACATCATTCTTGTAGCCTGGCTGGGACAAAAGTCTTCTATCAAGGAGTTTGCTTATTAGGACGGAGAAGTCTGAAATATGAAGTATTTTCCCCTGAGTTGTCTTCTTCTTTTTTTTCTCACATTTTATGTGGCTGTGGCATAAAGGTTGCAGAATCTCCATAAGACACAGAGGCTGTGTTTGACAAGACCAAATCTGAGATGATTAATTGTCCAATTCTCAGTAAATTTTTGAATTTTTCGCGGTAGCAAAATGGTTTTCTCACCCTTTTGTGCTGTGAAATGTATCCTGAATTTGTACTATTACTCCAGAACAATAGCTGGACTCCCTGTTTAGGCTCCTCAAGAGGAAGCTTGAGTGTGAGAGCCAACCCTTTGCACATATGGCAGGCTGAGCCCAGGGAGCTGCTGGAGGGCTCAGTGTGTGTGATCACCAAGCTCCCCTCTGCCTGCATCTGCACTCTGGGGAGCTGGGACTTCTGGAGAGACCTGCCCATCTTCTGTGTGAACCCTTGTCTGTTTGAGAATAGGGAATAACCAGAAGGAGTTTGGTTCTTGCGGTATCCTTAGCTGGCAAAGGCATGTTGTAGTTTCTCAGGAAGGAGATCTCCTCTGGAAATGTGTGGCTCAGAGTGCTCTCATTGCATGGGGAAGGGTCACAGGAGCCTTAGGTGTCTCAGCTGTGGAAAGTGGACAAAAGGTAGCCTGGGGAGGCCTTGGAAGTGAGGGAGCCGTAAAGAACTTTGCCCCTGTTCTGAGTTGTTTGTGAATTTACTAATGGGAACAAAATGATTTTTAAGCTCGGGACTCTTAGCTGATGCAGTCATCCCCACAGTGTGGTGCAATAAATAACCTTTCTTCTACATGGACATGGCTGGTGATCAGTAGCTCGCTAGGTACTTCTGGCTTCCTAAAACAGCTGCATGCCCTCTAGGGAATCCGAACTTTACATGCCCATTATCTGTCAGCCCTGGGAAGTGGCGCTGTGATTCTGTACCTTGTATTAGAAAATTCAGTTCTTGTCCTGAATTTGGGGTGGTGAGTCCCCTGTGACACTGCTTGGCTCCAGTGGGACGTGTGGTGCTCGAGGCTCGGTTGCTCGTGAACGAGGTTCTGCACAAGAGGTCCTCCCAGGGTGTCCTCCCTGGGCCCCAGGAAGGGCTCAGCAAGCTGCCAATCCTACAGGACAGGCTGCAGTGTCAGAGCCCTTGTAAAGCAGTAGGAAATGCAGCAGATGAAGTCTCAGCATGACATTAATCTCTTAGATCTAAAGCACAGCTGGTGGGTCTCTGGTGCTCTGCAGTATTGAGGTATGGCCTCTCAGAGGGCTGAATGCAAAAACATCCTGCTCAGGACAGCCCAGCGAGGGGAGAGCTGTGTTTGCCACTCAGGGCACAAGGCTCAGCTGTGGTCCAGAAGATCCAGGGCTCCTTGCTCACTTGAACCCACTCCTGACATGCCAGCCTCAGGGCCCTGTACAGTGTTATCCTGTTCCCTAAGGTTTGGGCTGTCCATGGGAGCTGTTCCCATGCACACTGTTAGCTCAGCTCAGTCCCCAGTGCTTTCCTACACCTGAGGGGTCCTGGAATGTCATTGTGCAGCTCACACCCAGCCCCACGGAGCCTGGTGCCTCTGGTATGGGTCTGCTGCCACAGCAAGGGTGGGTACTGAGTTTCAAGGTGTGTAAAACACGTAAGGCTGCAGCTGCCTGGGGAATTACCAGTATGGTCCTCAGGTGGACAGAATTTATCAGTTACGACCTCAAAATCCTCTTTTTGTGGAGATCTATAATGGTAACCTGTGACTTTAATGACTTTGCAGATAATTAATATGAAATATAGGCAGCTAATTTAAGGTGGACTTAGGAATGACACCTAACATATGAGGAAGTGCAAAATGCCATCAGATGCAAGTCCTGGGCTTACACATTAAGTCCCTTGGTGAACAGATGTGGATTTAAATACATGCTTTCCTGTTTGCTCCCTGCAAAATCTCCATACAGGTGGTCATCTGTAAAGCCCTGAATCTCCTGGGACCCGGTCATGTGTCCTGGAAGTGGCTGCTGTCACACAGTGTGTGAGACTGACCAGGATACGCCTGCAGCCTGGGCTGTGCCCCATGATTGAATGTGGAATTGTTTCTATCTGGTTATAAATTGTTACCTGAGTTAAGTTTCCTAATGAAAAGCAGAACAGCTCACAATGTTTACCCTCCATCTGCTGTCATTTATAATTAGGCTGTAAACTCCTCAGAGCAAGAACTTGCTGCCCTTCTGTGCACCTACGGTGCCAAACGCGCCAGGATCTTGATATTAGTCGAGCTGCCATTAATAATAAATAGAGAGTAAAAGGAGAATGTGTAAATGCATTCAGACGTGTAGTGAGGCTTTTAAGTATAATTGTTATCGCTGCAGATCTCTGCGTGGTTGGCAGCTGGGCTGCCCTGCAAGTGCAGCGTCCCTGTAATTGAGGTCTGCACACTCTGCTGCTCCCTCCGAGCCTGTCCCTGGCAGGCAGTGTCCCAGGCAGTGTCCCTGTCCCTACCAAGGACCCAGGGCAGGGATATTCAGGAGTAAAGACAAGCCAGAGGGTTTCCTTCAGCTCCCTTTCTGAGAGACTTAAGGATGCCCAAGCTCATTACGTTAGGATATGGCTCAAGGTTAAGTAACTTTTCAGTAATTAACACACAACCGCAGGGCTGCAGTTTCATCCTGGGCTCTGCCCCTTTGGATCCCTGTGTAACGCTAGGAAAGGGAAACTGCTGGATGGAACAGAGCACCCAGCTCTCCGTCATTCACATCCCTGCTGCTCTGGAGAGGGGAACGAGCTGAGGGAAGGCTCCCTCAGTTTTCATCAGTGTTTTACCCAGTAATTTCATTTTGCTGGTCCTCAGCGTTCCCTTGTTCTCTGCTTCGATCTGGTTTTCATTATTTGTTTGGATTGGTTTGCCTTTTGGATAATGTTTGTGCTACTAAGGTTTTCTGGTGCCAGTTTTAAAAGCAGCAATGCTGATTTTGAGAGCAGAATATTTGGGGCTTTATTTATGTAACTCAAGCAATTACTGCTTACAGTGGTTACCCAGAGGTGGGTATATTTTGTAGAAGGGAAGAATTCCTGGTGTGCTGTAGTGACTACTGATGGTGGAATCTAAGCTGAGAATTTTTTAATTTTTCTGAATTTCTGAACTTCTAGGCTTCAGGTTGTTCCCCCCACCCTCTGGTAAATTGTTCCCTTCAATTCTGGACATTGTATCCTTGCTCTGAGAGTTCTTTAATTTCACATTCCCAGAAAATTTGTGTTTTAGTTTGGATCAGCTGCAGGAAGAGGGGGGGGAAGTGTGGAGTGAGAGCAAGAATCATTTGGTAGGCACAGCTGTGAAACAGGAATAAATCAAGGTGGCAGAAAGGTGAGCTAGAGAGGGGAAGAAAATTGAAGAGTTTGTTACTGTAAATCCACATGGTTAGCAAATCCAACCATCAAATTGCAGCTGCAGAGTCAGAAAATTTGAATTGCATTCCATTTTAAGGAGAAAAGTGTATTAATAAAACAGTGTGCGATACATCTTTCAGGCACAGCAGAAACAGACCCACTTTGGAGCTCTGACTACAAATGTATTCATTGTAGAAGTAACACTCTTGTTGATCTAAAGTCTCATACACTTATCTGCTGTCATATCTATCTGTGGTGCAGTGACATTGATCCAGGAAATGCTGTTCAAAAAATAATTCACATGTGAAAAATAAGTCCTTGGCTCTAAGTCATAATGTTTCTCTACCGAGAGCCAAGCTTGCTTCTACTGTAATGTTCATCAGAATTTTTTTTAATGCTTTCAGATAAAATTTTAAAAATGTCATTTGAGGAAAACAACAGCTATTCTGAGGAGGAAAGCCAAAATACTTTCTTTTCTCTGGGTCATTTGCTGGCTCATTCCCTTTCTGGGTCATTCTTTCTTCCCTGGGTCACTATCTCCTTCTTTGTTGTATTCATTTAATATTAATAATAGCAAAAATAGTCTGAAATATATTTGCCTAGGACTTCCAAGGATTTAACTAGCAGTAAGGTTTGAGGGTACTGGATCACAACCTGACTGAGTTGCTCAGAGAAGAGGATGTGATAAATAGCAGAGCACAGGAAGGTTTAAAGAACCCTATAGCAAATCAACGGCTAAGCAGGAGAAGAACCAAGTGAGCAGAAGAACCAAAAGCAACTCTAATGCTTCTCTTGAAGTGTTGGATCCACTGGAAACCACACTAAATAGTTCAGGTTTGATAGTCAGATCTCCCACAGAGTTGCCATGCTGACACTTGCTTACCCTGCAAGTCCAGAAATTGTTTTGGCTTAAAGAGGATTCTGCCCTGCAAGGATTGAAAAGCCTGCAACCTGAAATTTAAAAAGAAAAAAGTGCAGGGTTTGAATGGTGTTTTGTGGTGGTGAATTAAATTGTGAAATTTGAAGTCTCGGCTGTCAGCATGATGCCACCCTTAGCCTCTAATTCAAAATGTACTGGAGAAGCCATGCTACAGGTGCTCGGTTTTTCCTACAATAAAAGCATCCATTGAGTTAAAGGAACACTTGTGCACAGGCTTTATGAAAAACAGAGGTAATTTTGAAGAGATAATGTGATTTAACATCATTTAAATGTATAAATAATTGAGTGTGTTTATCTTTTTCTGAGCTTGACTAAACATTTTGAATAGAACTGTGTGCATGCATGAACATTAACTGTTCTTCCTAAACAGATTTTGGTGCTGTGTAACCTTCAGATGCTAAGTAATACAGTATTAGAGGCATTGTATTTATACCAGAAATTTCAACTATTGGCTGGTTTTAGCAAGGTATTCTTGACCACTGTGGGCAGACACTTTTCTTTGGTCATTTGAAAATGTTATTGGCGTTTTGTTGAATATTCTCTTCCCCCCGGGGAATCTGTAGAATTAAATGTATTTTCATACCACCACAAAACTATCTCGTTGGAGAGGCTCCTCTCTGCAAGGATTTCTGCTGGTGCTCACTTCCAGCCCCCTCTTCCTCATGGGGCAGGGACAGATGTTAGTGCCAGGCAGGAGCGAGCAGAGAGCAGTGAGAAGAGTCCAACACTCCCTTTCCAAGACAGCTCCAGCTGGGGAGTAGCAGGAGGGTCACTCAGTAGGGGAAGGTGGCCAGGGTCTGCTGAGCTTGGGCAGATGCAGGGCAGGTGATGGTCTCTGCCTCTCCAGAAGGCATCACACCTTTATGGGATTGCTCCTGAGAGGGGCACCTGGGCTGCAGTCAGAGCTGGGAACTGGGAGCGAGATTTTGGACAGGGAAGACATTCTTTAGGCAGAGTGAGAGACAGGTGGTGATTGCCCATGGAAATGGGAGTGGTGAGCACAGGGGAGGAAGGGGTGCTGTGGCAGAAATGAGTGCTGGGAAATTGCTATTTGTGTTAAATTCAAGATTTTTAAAGTCCAGAAGAATTATCAGGATTAGTTCCTAGGCTTGTGCTTGTGCTTTTTGTTTGGGTTTTTAGATGTTTTGTTTTCTGCTGCCTGAACCCAGCCATCTCTTCTTTAGCTCTGCTGGCGTCCAATGAATTCACAATTCTGATGGTTGCCAGCAAAGTTATTTTTGTGGAAGATTGACACACCCCCTGAAGTAGGATTAAACTACAGTGAACAAGGAATTGAAATAGACTGGAAATATAAGTCAGAGCTTAAGACAGAAATTGCTTCCTCAACAGGCTATAACTACAAGAGAAGTGCAGAATAACTGCATAACTATTATATTGAGTTTTGAAAATGTTACAGCCAGTCATTGCAGGTTTTACTTATGTTCAGCAATTAAAGTGCCACAGTTTGGGATATTTTCAGGATCTCAGCAGGACAGTGTTTTCTACTACTCCCTTGCAGAAGATGCAAGTCCTGCTGCATAAAAGCATCCTTAACTCTCAGAGGAACCTTATATGAGATGCAAGAAATACATTTGCCATTATGGGCACAGTGCAAGCTATAGATCCGTCATTATCTCTGTGAAACAGTCATACAGACATTAGTGAAGCCAATGCAGTCACCACCTGTGAATGGGAGGAGAGGTGTTGGAGGCAAGAGTGAGATGGAAGGAAGAAGTTGCAGTGCAGAAGTGCTGTATTAGTAGTGCTCATTTCCTTGCAGAGAAGGCTTCCTTTGTAATAGACAGATGAACAATTCAGACTTTAAATTTAATTTGGCGGGTAATCTGCCCATAACACTACTGCTAGCAGTTGGAAAACAAAATGAGTTAAAATATTTTTATTTGACAGCTAATGCACTTGCAAACAAAATTGTTGCTTTGATTTTTCTATATACACAAAAACCTGAGGTGGGGTTTCTGGTGCTGGCATGTGATGACGACTGCAGACATGTTGTGACTAGCTGACATGGACCCCAAGTCCTAGCTGATCTCACACACTGCTTTCTGAAATCTCTTTCTGTTTAGAGTTGGTGAGAACAAGGCCAGAAAATTGGGATTAAATCTCAGCTTGCTGAGGGCTGTGGCACTGTGATTTCACCCCTTCACTTTTTTTCTTTTTTTTTTTTTTGTTGTCTTGCAGTTCTGTGTTCTATCACCAGAAAACCACAGCCTTTCCCAAAGTGAGCCTCCCAGTATTATCACTCCTCTGTTTCCAGGCTCCTCCAGGGCTGATAGGCAGGGCCTTTTTGCAGCCAAAACAATTGCTAATGGAGATGTGAGGAGCTTCATTAAACTTGGAGCGATTATTCATATGTATAAAATGGCTCTGTTGTCAGAATCAGAGCCTGGGGCTGTAGCTCAAGTAGTAACACCAAAGCAGAATAAAATTGTTTTCTCCTGGTTTTTCCTGGTACAAAACGAGCACATTCAGGCAAACGTGAGACATTCACAACCTCTGTAGCAGCCTTAGAGGGACAGAGCTCACAGAGAGTGTTTGGTAGAGTTTCTAAACTTCTAAAATGAATTTCAGCAACAATTTAGCTCTTCCAACAAATGTTTGAGAGAGTCTGTGTGTGTTTGCCCTTGCACAAAGGAGTGTTTGTATAACATCTGCAAAGCAGAGAACAAGTGGGCCTGAGGGTTAAAAGGTGCCAGCACTGGATTCCAGGGGTTGTTGCAGTTTTTCCAGAATGGATACTTGGATGTTGCAGTTTGTCCAAAATTTGCTTTTCTCCTGCTTCGTAAAAGAAGGGACCTTCTTCAGCTTGGAATAGGGAAAGGGTTAATCTTGTGGCTGTTTCTTGTTTAAACAAATGCACCTGAGTAAATGAATGAACCTTTTACTTTACTGTGCCTTTTTTGTACCTGTTTAACAGAATACTTAAATCATTATATAAAATATTTTTTTATATAGGCGAAAGTTTTATGTTACATCTGAACCAGTCAGATGTAGGACCACCCTTCAAATGGTGTTGGTTTTCCCTTTCCTGACTGAACTTACACAAAGTTGTTCAAGCAGGTGGTTTTCTGTCCCTTTCCCCACCTCACTCAGAGCTGTTAGAGTGAACACACAGGTTTTTGCAGCCATTGTGGAAAAAAACCTTTCATCCTGAAAACAAGTTATTATTAAAAAAAAAAAATAAAAAAAAAATCTAATGCTGGAGTACAAAACCAGTTAGTCATATGCCAGAAATAGAATAAGAGAGTTGTGAATGTGAAGGATTCCATCTGGTTTTGCAAATGTCTGTGTGACATGGGAACTCCAATAAAAACTAGGGAGGCTCAGGGAGTCAGGGGAAAAAATTGGGTTTCAGAGCTACATCTAGACAGAGCAACTTGCTGCCAAGTCCATCATTTGTGTGAGCCATGGATCATATGTGGTCCCAACAGGAAGCTAGTAACACACCAGAGATGAAGGATGTCCCTCATTCTGGTATTTATAACACTTGGTAGGTGGTATTAATAGTTCCAGTTTGGCTTTTGGGGTACAAAATGAAAATAATTGCTCAGGGATGCTGTGGGAAGGCAGTTACAGCAAACTACAAAGAAGAGATCATCTGTTTGCCCATGTGAAAGCCATCAGCTGTGTTTGCATCACTTACCTACTCCCAGGTAGATGGGACAGATGAGAAAAGCACCATTAGGTCCAGCAGGTGGGTAGCTCTGAGGGTACTGAGTGTGTTTGTGCCTGGATCCAGGTCTGGATCCCAAAGCTGTGTATGTGGTGAGGCAGGGAGAGGTGGAAGAGCACTGGAGCTGAAGGAGGCCCAGTGCCTCTTTTCTTTGGGCTTTTATGCTGTGACTGGTAATTTGTGGAGTGACTGGGAAGGCACAGAGCCTCTGTGCACACTGAATCCCTGCCTCAGCCTCCACAGCATGGCTGAACTTAAGGCATTCGAGGAACAGACAGTTACTGCACTTTAGTAAGAACTGCACCTATTTTTCTGTCCCATTTCCCAGTCTTGGACATCAAAAAAACTTACTGTCCTGACAGTTACACACACTGCTTTTATTTTCTGTTTACGAGTGTTGGCAGCAGGATTGATTATAGTGCCCTGCCAAACAAGTGCTCCATGAACATGCCCCAAGCAAAGCAGTGCCTGCAGACCTTGCCCTTAGGGACCTTCTGTGACCTCTACCTACCTTCCTTCTACCTAGGAAGTGTTTCATGCAGACCATTTTTCAGTGCCAAAGAACAGCCCACACCGTTTTGCTTGCTCTGGGAGCAGAGCCCCCTGCCCCAGATGGACAGACCCACCTCATTCTTCTCAAAGCTGAGTAGCTGGTGAATGGGTGAAATACTAATAATCCCCACTGCACAGTCTAGCAGCTTTTGCTGTGAAAAAGTCCCAGCTGGAGCAGGGCTGGGCTGAGCACACCATGGCATTGCACTGGCAGTGGATATTGCCTCTCTGGAGCTGTCCCCCTTGGGTGACAGGAGGTGCGTGGTCAGTGCCCACCTCACAGCACAGCAGCCAGGTTACTGCAAGGAGAATGGCTTCTCCTTCTGAGAACTGGTGAATATTTTATCCTTTCCTTTGCTTCGTGTTGGCAATTAGCAAAAGCAAGCCAGACATGGTGCTGCTCCCTGTTCTTCATTCCACTGAGTGCCAAGTCATATTTAGAATAATCTTTGTTGGTCGCTGCCACAGTACAGTGTTGGAGCTGGGTTAAATCCCAGGAACACCCTTATAATTGAAACCAGCTGGGTGTAAATGAGCACTAGCACCTAGGATGAGTGTGGCTGCTTCAGTATCACATGGGGAAGGAATTGTATCTGGAGCAGCTGTGACCGTAATGAGATAGGGATTCACCAGGGGTATGCTGAGATTCACCTACCCGGTGATAACTTGGTAATCAGCACAGACCATGGACCACGAGTGATGTGTAGCCACTTAGAAAGCACTTTGGCACGCTGGATTGCTGGTCACTAGCCTGAGAACACGTGGTTTGAAGCTGGAGCTGCCTGCAGAAGGCATCCTGATGAACCAGCACAAAGCCTCCCGAGCCTGTGAGTGTGGCATGGGCACTGTCAGAACCCAGTTGTTTCCCCACTGAGAAGATGAACCATTTTATTAATGGTATGAAATTAAAACTAATGGACAAGAAAACTGGGCTGGAGCTAATGACTCAACATCCTTACGACAATAATTGTATCGATCAACAAAAGCAGCCTTTGGAAAAGTAAATAAATGAAGCTCTCAGAGTGGTACCAAATAGACTTTTCACTTGCATAAAGAGTGCAGAGATGAAAGCTGTTTCCAAAGGGAAGAATTCCCATGTATTAGCATCAACCCACTCTTTGCTGAGTAATCTGTTTCTATAAGCAAGAAAAAAGAGCAATTCAAGGAGAATGCATTGTTTCTCTTTATAAATAGTTCGTGTAATCCTAATTTCACATTTAGGCCTATATGCTGCCTACTCTTGCTGATCTAAGTCACCCTTTGTTCAGGAACTTTCCTTATAGTTTGTGAAAATACACATGTAAATCTTCTCAGATGAGCAGGCTTCCGAGTTCTGTTGGAAGAAAATCATCATTTTACTGATGTTAAGTTACATGTTTTTGGTATTTTACACACTGGCATAGTACTGTCTTCCTACTACTTTTGTGAGTACCCTGAGTGTGGTAGTCGAGGAGAAGGAAGTGCATCCAAATTCACTGCATAATGCACTCACCTCAGGAAAAAACATCATGTGCTTTTCACAGGTGCTCTGTGGCTGTAGTTGGACTGATCATGTTATTCCTGCACAGATCCCAAAGACAAATCTCAAAGTGGTAGTTGGCAGTTAATAAATAGCTTGAATCCCAAGCAAGAAATGGTAAATTCATTTTTAGGATAACAAAGCTAGTGTATATGATAGGAAGTACATGGAAGCACCATTGCATGCAATTATTTGATCACCAGAAAAGCACAGCATCAGAATTTCTTCCCGAAGTGTTCTTGCAGACAGAGAAAACCTCTTTTTTTTCATTTCAGTGGCAAATGTGAATGGCTGTTTTAGTCTGACTGAGTTTTAAAGGAATACTTTATCCTAGAAATGGGCTGCTTCTCTCTCTCCTGTGCTCCTCCTTCTCAGAGGGATAATTGCTGATAAGTAGAACTTGTAACAAAAATACAATATAAAGTAATTTTAATCTAATGATTTCACCATTGGATGCTCTGTAAATTATTTACATTTTTATTCTTCGTACTGTGCTATATCCATTCCTCATAAAAAGAAATTATATATAAAGTGGCTTGAATGCATACAGTGTTTTCCTGAAAGTAATGCCATTTGAAGGCCTCAGAGAATCAGAAAAATCCATACAGTTACACGCCACAGCTACAAAATCCAACGAGAGTTTGTAAATAAAAAAGTAGTTTCTTTGCACGCTTGACTTGCATAAACACTGCAAAGGTACTTTCACTGGCAAAGTAGAAAGATAAAATCCTAGAGAAATTCGAGCTTCCCACCAATTCCATATTTAATCAGAGCTGAGCACTTCTGTTGGTGGGGTCAGAATGATCCTCCAAATGCCCAACCTGTGGTTTTCTTGCTGCACCTCAGGTTCCTTGCTTCATATCTTATCCCTGGTAGAAATGGCCAAGAGCTGCTTCTCTGCTTTGCTCTTACCTTTTCCTTATTTGAAAGTGGTTATCTTCTCACATCAGCCTTCTCTAAATTTAAACAAACCTAATTCCTTTCCTGGTAGGTCATGTTTTCTAGATCTGATAACTTTCTTCCTCTGGATTTTCTCCAGAGCTTTGGCGCTCCAGCTGTGGATTTGCATTGCTGAACAAAGCAGAAGGAAAATCCCACGGGCCTGCAACTTTTCAAGCCTTCAGAGAAAATCTGCCGTCTGCAAATTTAGAATTAGTTGGTTTGCACTCATCTGCTCCTTACCATCTTGATGTTTATAAAAAGCTTGTTGGATTCCTCAGTCCATTGTTTTTACATAACTGAGGCTAAGATGAGCTTTTTTCACGAACTAAAAATATAATGTATTCTTAAAAGTGCAGTTTACCCCTTTAACACTTAAAATCTTCACCTGAAGAAATTAAGATTTTTTTTCTGAAAGACATGTTTTAGAAATATTGATCTGGTTATAAGAATGATTTGATAACCATCTGCAGCTGCTCATAGCTAGAAGATCAGTGTGGATAACAACATTGGTGCTCAGAAATGCCTGCCCTTGATCTCCTTCGAGCAGGCAGTTTAGAAGAGTTGGTAGACATCATGGTTTTTTTCCTCAGACAGCTCTCAGAATCAAGGTGTGTTTTCAGTCACTCTTGTGTTCCTGAACCAATATCTGTGGAGCATTAATCCATTTCCAGGTTTTATTTGATAGCACAGAGAAGGCACCATTCAGCACCTGTACACTGAAATTCAAGAAAGTAAGTTAATTAAACAAAAGAGAAAATGGTTTAACTTTTGGAAGACATTGTAAAACAAGATCCAGCTCTAATGACTTTTGAGAGACAGTGTTTCCATGTTAGTTCACTGTGTGCAAATATTGAAGGCTGTGAAACATATCAAGGCCATAAATCTGCACTTGTCCTACGCTGCTGTGAGGAGCCATTGATCTCAGTTGTTGGTCTGTGAGCAGCAGCTTTCTGGGCAAGTCCAGGTTTGCATGGCTCATGAAGTGAAAGGCATAAGAGAATGTTTTGTGTAAGTAAAGAAGCCATTCCCTCGTTAAGAAGTCGCAGGCTATCATTTGGTTTTAGTTAAACACATTGGTTTGATCGGCTCTGACAACAGCTAGCCTTGTTTCTCTGAGGTTTTAAAGTAATTTTTCAAGTTACTGTAGTGAGTGAACATAATGACAGTAAGTCATATCTTGTAGCTCACCAAGCTGGTGAATGGCCTGGCTATAAAACATGTTTATAAAATCCTCTGTTGCCCCTAATGGTTTCTCTGTCCCTGAGCATTGTGATCTTTGATGGGGCAGACATACCTCCATCACAGAGAAAAAGTGTCTTAATAACTGCATGAGGAAAACAGATATATTTAGAACTGACTTAACTGCACAGAGTAGAAAGCAACTGCAAGACCAGATGCATTTGGTTTGCAGCTAAAAGAGTTTTATGCACAGGAGAAGCTGTCTTGAAATGTGTAAGGTTAGTGTTAAAAGGAACACTCTGAAGAGAGACCTCCTAAACTGCAGCAGTGTGCTTTAAGCAATCTTAGAGTGTACAAAAAGGTGAGACAAAATCTTTTGAGTTTGGGGGCTTTTTTTGTTGCTCTATTTTTTTTGTGGGCTGTGGGGTTTTTGGTGTTTTTTTTTTTTTTTTTTGGGGTTTTTTTTTGTTTTGTTTTTGGTTTTTTTTTGTTTGTTTGTTGGTTTTCTAGGCAGTGTTGATGTGTTTTAGTTTTGTTAACAGAAAGTGCAAGCAGGAAATTGGTTCTCTGAAAGGTAACATGATAAAAAGCACATACACAACTCTTCAACTTGATGTATACAAGCTCTGATTTTGGGCAAGGGAGATGGGGCTAACTGCCCCCAGGAGCTCAGCTCTTCCTCTGCTGAAAGGTGGCATTGCAAGATTTGGAATACACTAATATAAAGAAGGCTCGCTTTTAAAAGTTTTTCATAAATCTAAATCAGATTGTAAATCCACATCTTTTCACATGAGATTTATAGCTCATTAGAAATGTGCAACAAAGCTCATCTGTTGACAGCTTGTATTATTTTTGATAATCGTGTTGAACTCCAGCATAACAGGTCTGAAATATTTCATCACAGTTGAGTCCTTAGAATTCAAGCTAAGGAGGAGGTGGAATTGCTTTTTGATACCTAGAGCTGAGCTGGAAATGATTAACTGAGTTAGCTCATTTTTTTTCCTGAAATAAGAGTGAGCCATTTAGCAGCTGTAGTACAAAGTTTTTTTTTTTCCTCCTTGGCCCTCTGGCTTGATCTGCAGTGTCAGCATTCACCGAAATGGAAATAACCTTTAATATGAGAGGTTTTCTTCCAGCAGGCTGCTCCACGCCCCTATTGTACAGATGTTCTGCAAGAAACACTTGGTTATCTTACATTTCAGGGGCTGGAATCGTAGCTATGAGTGCCTCCAGATGATATCCAAGTAGGTAAAAAGGAATGGGAAGGGAGATAGCACATTAGTGAAAATTCACCAGTAAACACAAAGCAAGATATAACACGACTATCAAGTAACATTAATTACTTTAGAGCCTCACTGTGTTCCTTGTGCATTTTAATTATTATTTCAGCATAATGTAATAACAAGGGCTGGTTTATAGGATGATAATAGGAGTTGAGGCTGTGGCAGATTTTGTAAGCAGAGGGTGGTTGAGCTGAGCAGAAGCTGCCCGTGGCTGTGCTGTGCAAGACGTTGGGCCTGGGCTCAGGGAGGGGAAGGATTTCCTCCCGCAGTCACCTTTGGAAAACAGAGCCAGTGATGTGTCCCACTCTGTGCTGTCTTCTGGTGAAATACTCATCGTGCTTTGATCATGTGAGGCCAATTAACCCTTCAGCAGCCATTTTCCCCTGCACTATTGCAATAAAACTGACCCCTCCCCTAATTATCCCCATAAACATTCAATTACCTCTAGTTTACCAAAAATTCTCCCTCTATGTGAAGGCTTAAGTGGACATGAATATTTTTGTCAGTAGTTTCCCAAAGTATCACTGTGCTCATGCTTTGGCTAAATCTTGCATACAAGATTTAACTCTTCCAGAGCTTGAATCAACCCTTTAACCTCCTGAGGATGGTGAAGGGCTGGGTTTCACTATTTTCCCAAGGTTTGCATCTTCCTTTGTGTGATGACAACTGAAAAAATTTTGTGCATTTTGGATTTCCCAGACTATGCATTTGGCCAGAGTTCTCACCCACTTACACGTGTGTGCTTCCCTGTGAATCCATCTGCTCCCTCATTATCAGTTATTAAAAGGTGTTTGAGATGGCAATTAGCCTGGCTGTTACAGGTGGGGAGGCACTAACATCTTCGTAAGCTGTGCTGAAATGTTCAGGCCAATGCAAAGTCAAGCAATGCCTCTCTGTAGAAACAGACAGGCAAGCAAGGAAAACTGAGCTCATGGGAGACTATTTCACATGCACTGATCCCTCTGGGTTCCTGTCAGAGGCTGGAGAGGTGGAAATACCCTGTACTTTGGGTGTCAGACTGGTAATGTTGGTTGGTGGGGCTGCGAGCCTGCTCCCGGTTTCCCCAGCTCTGTTTCTTTGCGAGGCGCCGTGGCCTCCGAGGGACAGGACTGTCAGGTTTTGGGCATCTCTGGCCATTGGTTGGCTGGGGAGCTCAGCTGAGGGCTGCTGTAAATATTTCCTCTTTCAGGGAGTTCTCCAGCCCAAAGGTGTTTCGTCAGAGGTGTCATGGCCTTCCATGTACACCCTCCCCTTCTTTCTCCGTGGGGTGAATGCTGTTCTGCTTTTCACCTCTTGTTTTACGACGTCCTGAGACCCCAGTGAGAGGCATATCAGCAGGAGGATGGAGGTGTGCACAAGGGGAAGCCCCTCTCCTCTGCCCCAGCAGAATAAAAATGTTGCAGTTTAGGGGGTTTGAGTGTTTAGCCAGGAAACTGGATTTTTAACTGTGTTTGCAGCTCATGTGTGCATGTTTGAACACTCCCATCCACTTAGATCAGTTAGAGCCACCAAACTTCTTCTTTTTTTCAAAATAAAACTGCCTTATGCCTAGACATGTTGAGCCAAATCTGTTCCTGGTGTTATTTCACTGACTTCCCGAAGAATTACAGCAGAGGTGAACGTGGTCTGGTACAGCAGCTTTTTTGCCCGGAGCAAGTCTTGATAGCAGAGTTGTATTTCTCTCAAAAATATAAAAGGAACACTGACAGATCTGCAGCTCTGCTGGTGTGAGCAGGTGCAGCTATATTAAATTATTTCTTATTAAATTGATTCAGCAACTTGAAGCTTGTAATTTTTGTTCTGCTATGGTTCTGTGACAGAGACCCTTTAAACCAGGCAAAAGCATATATCTTCTCTTGTAATTCCCTGCTCTGGTGTTATCATTTTAAAGATTTCTTTTTGTATGTAGCTTGGATTCTGATTGTACTATTTATTTGGGTAAGATCTGAAGATTACAACCTTTTCCAGTGAATTACATTGAGCTGTGGCATCGCTGGTATAATTCCATTTAATCCACTGACATCCGGTTGAATGTGAGCAATAGTTTTTGCTTTTGTTTTTAGGTTCAAATGGTTTTAGGCTCTGGTGGTCACTGTGGCATAAATTGGTGTGCTTCCCTTCCAGCCGGTGGAAGTACACTGATTTCCCCCTGCCTGAGGATCTGGCTTGCTCTTTTAAGGGTGCCAGTCTCCAGCCAGGTGAAATGTGGCTGGAGAGTTCTCCCCCACTTTGACTATTTGTGAAAAAGAATCTGGTTCTCTGTGCCCTCATGTCATTGCACAAAGAAAATGTGAGAGTTCCCCTTCTGACAGCCTTATTGCTCCACCTCTGCTCATTTGAGGTACAATGTTTCTTAATTTTTCCTGGGTGCACCCTGTGCTCACGTTACAGCTCAGCTGCTGTTAACTTAGCATCAGAAGTAAGCAGAAATGTTTTCCTGAAGTTCCATGCCTTTAATGCCTTTTGGGGTTGGCTGTTTGTGTTGCAGGTTTATTCCCTTGAAGACTCCAGGCTTAGGCTTGGAGACCCCAGCCATCACCATTGAGCCCAGCAGCTGGAGCGGCAGCGAGAGTCCTGCCGAAGATATTGAAAGAATGAGTGATTCTGCAGATAAACCTATTGACAATGATGCAGAAGGTGTCTGGAGTCCTGACATTGAACAGAGTTTTCAGGAGGCTCTAGCTATCTATCCACCGTGTGGGAGGAGGAAAATCATCTTATCAGATGAAGGCAAAATGTATGGTAAGTGGTACACATTTAGCCTTTGGAAATAATTGTTCCCGTATGAGAACTGTAAAGCCTGGTTTGTTTCCACACAATATTCCTGGTTCTGATTTTGGTACTTTTGGAGTAAATTGTGAAGAAATCTGTGAAGCTGAAAGAGCTCAGCTGAGCTGATGTGATGTTCAGGACTGTCCAAGCCAGTTCCTTCACTGCTGGCACTAGGAAACTGTATTGATACAGAATTGTCTCACTGCTTACCTCATATAATTGCCTTTGACAAATTCGATGCTGCGGCTGAATGCAAATATTTAAAAGAAGCATTTAAATGTGTCACTCTTCGGGCATTAAAAAATAGGCATTTTTCTTTATTTTTTCACTAAATGGTGAAGACAGGGAAATGGGAAGTGCAGTCTGCATGGTGGTGTCACAGATTATGCGATACTGAACTGCAAAGTGGAAAAGTTCTTGTTGCATTCAGGAGCCTGTCCATGAAAGACACAAGTTAGGGGTGCTTTTGTGTATTTTCTTTTTTTTTTTCTCTCTCTCTCTCTTTTTTTTTTCCCCTTCCCTCCGTGCAAACTGCTCTAAGTGCTGCCAGCATCCCATAAACACACGCTGCGCGGAGGGATACTGACATCTCCATGTGCTGCGCGGGGCTGTGCAGCTCCCGTCACGCTGCTCCGAGCGCTCTCGCTCCGTTCCTTTCTCCTTTCCGCTTCCCAGCCTCCTCCTTGGGCCGGCAGAGCCCTTACCCCTGTGCCCGTGCCGGGGCGGGGGTGGCTGTACCCCCGGAGTGGGTGGCTGGACTCCCGGGATGGGTGGCTGTGCCCCAGGATGGATGGCTGTGCCCGGGAGTGGGAGGCTGTGACCCGGGATGGATGGCTGTGCCCCGGAGTGGGTGGCAGTGCCCGGGATGGGTGGCTGTGCCCGGGAGTGGGTGGCAGTGCCCCGGAGTGGGTGGCAGTGCCCGGGATGGATGGCTGTGCCCCGGGAATGGGTGGCAGTGCCCGGGGATGGGTGGCAATGCCCAGGGAGTGGCTGGCTGTGCCCCGGGATGGGTGGCTGTGCCCGGGAGTAGTGGCAGTGCCCAGGGAGTGGGTGGCAATGCCCGGGGAT
>VZTN01011485.1:82973-143613 GCA_013400515.1 Erpornis zantholeuca
CCCGGGGGTGGGTGGCTGTGCCCGGGGATGGGTGACTGTGCCCCGGGGGTGGGTGACTGTGCCCCGGGGGTGGGTGGCTATGCCCGGGGGTGGGTGGCTGTGCCCGGGGATGCTCCCCCGTCCCCCGGCGCTACCTGGCGGGGCAGAGGCAGCCGGCCCCGAGCAGATGGTGCTGCAGCTGCCACCAGCTGTGCCCCCCCGAGGTCACGGGCACTGCCGGGTGACCCGGCCCCCTCCGCAGCTGCCGTGTCACCCCCGCGCCCACACCGAAAGTCCTGTCTGGGAAAGAAGAGTCGGGATGAAGCATCTCAGCTGCCCTCGGCAGAAAGTTGCCGGGGCCGGGTTTCCTGCCTGGGTTTGTTTTTACCCCCTCCTCCTTCTCCTGCTCTCTCCTTCTCCCGCTCTCTCCTTCTCCCCCTGCCCGAGGGAATATAATCTCTCCTGTCCTCTCTTTCTCGCCCATTTCCGCCTGTTTTGATTGCTTTTCGGTGCTGTTATTTTCCTTTGGAAAGGGCAGATGATTTGCCTAATTAGAAGGTTGTGCTCCTTCTAGGAGTACGTAAGCATGTATATACAAACAAGCTTATTGTGTAGCTGTGTTCTAAAGCCTTACTTAGGCTTGAACAGCCCCACCAGCCAAAATAAGGCTGGCTGCATTTTTTTTTTTAATCGAGATCCCTACAACCACACTAGTCACCCCTGAAATCTGCTTTTTGGTGTTTTGAAGCTTTTTTTTTTTGTGGCATTGTATAAATTAAAATAATTAACATATTTATCCATTTATTTCGACAATCACTGATTTCATTTAATGGTTCCTAATCCTGAATGTTGACATTTCTTAAATTATATATGTATAAAACTATTTGTGCATATCTAATTGCTGATTAATACTGGCAGCTAGTAATACCATAAGCATAGGCACATCTCGTATTTATGCTAATCCTAAATCAAACATAGTTAATTTTCAATCAAAAAGGGAGCTATGCGTGCTTGATGCTGAAAACTTCACTTAAAAATTTGCCCTGATTGAGTAGAAAAAAATGTGTTAGGAAGTGTAGGGCACTGTAGGAGCAGAAGTTACATCCTGACTTCGCAGTGGATAAACTCATGTTTTCCTTCTTCAGACTGAGTGACTGCTTTGTAGTGTTGGAGGATTTATTGAAACCATGCTAGATTTCTGAGGACTTTCTAATAGAGTCTTATGGCCCTGAGAGCATAATTGTTCTCCAAGGATTTTGAAATCAAAACAGTGTAAGTGTTTTACATTCTGTGTGGCATAATGAAAATAATTTAATGCCTTTTAGTGGCATACCAAGTTTATTTCACTTACAAGAGAGATATTGCAGTATGGCTAAGCTTCCATAGTGTTGGGGGGATATTGTAATGTGTCAGTAACTCATGAACCATGTAAGACGAAAGGTCAAGAGAGCAACATTTCATTTTCTGACTGAAATTACCTTTAGTTATAGGCACCAGAACAAATCTGATCTTTATGGAGGCAAATATAATGATCTCTCTGTGTGAATTAAGTTAAGCAATTGTAGTTTTTGATCTTTGGAGGGAGACTTTGAGAAGAGCAGAGATTTTGCTTGAAGAAATATTTTAAGCCTCTGCCTTTGATTTAATGAGAGCTTTGCGACATTCATGTAAGCAAGCAGCCAGAGTTTCTTCACTTTCTTTGTGGTGGTCTAAAAATCATCCTTAAATTGGCGTTTCTAAGAGGTCTGTGCTCAGCCTCCTGGTCAGCTGGCTCCGGGGGACCTGGAGGATTGCTCAAGGAGGACTGAGGGGGCTGGAATCCGGAATCCATGGGCGAGGGGCGCCTGCCCCTTGTGCTGCCCGGGCGAGGGCAGGGCGGCTCGTGATGGGAGAGCTGTCCCTGGCACCGAGGGACATCTGTGACCTCTCCGGGCAGCCTGAACCACTTCAGCTGTTCCTCTACAGCTGAGACCTTGGATGAAGGAGGGAAGGAAGGGGGAGGGTGTTTTCCTCTCCCCTTCCCTTCCCAAAAATGTAACTTAAGGCACAAGAGGATGACGAGAACAAAAGACCCCCACAGAAAAGGGCTGCAGGGGCCCCTCGCTGGGGAGAGGAAAGGGGATGTCCTTGCATTTTTTTTTCTTGCCTTGGGGCATCCTCAGGCTGTAAAGACAAAACTGTGACCTGTGCAAGACTAGGAGCATTTTAGGCTGCTGCTGGCCCAGGGTTATGGGTCCTTGAAGAAACCTTCAGAAAACAAAATGAAAGCTTAATGAAACTCCTGTTTGCAAATTTATATGAAATGATTGGGTAAGAAGCAAAGATGCTTATTTTGGTTTGCATGGGCAAATTCCAGAAACCAGCTTTGAAATCCTTGAGAGAAAGGGAATACATGGTAAGGCTAAGAGAACCATGATAAGTTTCCTGCAGGAAAGCTCTATCCATCACTCCTTTTCCCTTTCCTTTGGGAGTGAGCCTGTGAAGGTCTTACGGCATTGGTTTTGCTCCCAGTACAGAATTGACTGAAAGTAAATAAAGTTTAAAAAAGGGTGAGGAGGGTCTAAATGTGGAGGCTTGAAGGAGGATAGAGGAACACATCTATAAATCGATGCTCACACTCTTTGTGGAAGCAGTCAAGCCTAGGCCATGGAGGAAAGACTGAGTTCTTAGACCCATTTTCATTTGCCTTGCCAAGGCACTGGTAAGACTTTTACCATCTGTACTGTTTCAGAAGAAGTGTTGATCAAACACAAATATCATCCTCTGGTGCAAAGTTGGACACCCTGTAATTTGCCTTCCCTCTCGGAGATCCATTCCAATGAATTTCCGTGTCCTTGTTTATCCAGCTCATAGTAAAACTCCAGCCCATTAGAGGGCATTGGCTGTCCTGTATTTGTACTTTGTTCTGATTGTTGGTCTTTTACTGCTGACAGTTTAGTAACTTGTAGCAATCCCTGTGAACTCACTTATTGGCAAGATATTTGCCTGTGCTTGTCTTTGCTCCTGGGAGAGTGTTTTGGAAAAGATTACAAGAATGAAAGCTGCTGTGAAATGCAGCCCTACTTTTATCCCTGGTGTAACACTGAAGTCACTGGAGTTACCACGGGATTGAATTTGGCTCTGTGTGCACGTTTTCATCTTTTTTCTTTTCTTGAAATTTAGCTACAGCAAGATGTGGCTTTAGTGCAGCTCTAGGGACAATGCCAAAGTGCCATTAAGCTGCTAGCAAGTGGAATGTACCTGCAGACATGTTGTTATCAGCACTGATAAATTAGCCTCAAGATGGCAAAGGTGGATTTTGCCTTTGAGACAAAGAAAATCATTTGATATTAATATTTGAGCCCTGTAAACAGCTCATCAGTTTTGGGTTTGCATTGGAGGTATTTATCTCTGCAACAAAACTGCTTAAGAGTATGTAGTGATTATTAAAAGGAAGTTTTTTTAGCATGTTTAGGAGTTTTACAGAGAAGAATGAGTACTAATTAATGTGAGAAATTGCATAGCAGCCTTTCAGAACTGCGTATGTTTATTAGGTTACACGTAAAATTGCTTGGTGTGCACTATAAAGGGAAAATGATACTTTCATAAAAATTTCTGCTCAGATAATAGAATTTTTGTACAATGAGTAATAATAGTCTTCATTTCCAAAGTACCTTGTGCAAATTGGGTATTAAAATTGAACTTTGAACTAGAACATTGACAAAAGAAATCCTATTCTGTAGGCTTGCCTGATTCTGTAGCTAACTGCTATTATTTGGTGTTTTTCTGGGTTTCTATTAGGAAACTGTGAGCTAAATAGCCTTATGAAGAATACAGTAAAGTGTTACAAATTATTTTTACCATTGCTTTTAATTTTAAAAGTTCCCTGGAAGTTACTGCCTCCATAAAGACGTTGTTACCTTATAAAGTTTCCACGGTATTAAAGATATTTGAATGCGAATAAGGTATTTGGAGTGATGAAATACCAGATGTGAAGTATCAGGTTTCATGTTTATTCATCTGTTCCTGCAATCATTGTGCAAAGATACGCTCTTGTATGTTTTTTTTTTTTTTTTCCCTTTTTTGTTCTCTCAGCAACACGCACCAAATGAATGCAGTGGAGATGGGACTCCTATTCTGAAAGCCACTATTTGGGTTTCTTAGGTTGTAAACTAATCTGTCTAGAACCACTCTGTCAGTGCTGGGCTTGCCCAGGGTGTCACACCATGCTGAGCCCTCGGCCAGCAGGGAAGGGCAGGAAGGGCCAGGGACACGGAGTCTGTTGGAGAAGTTTCTGCTGGAATGGCTTGGGTCGGGAGCGGATCTGCCTGAGATCGTTTCTGCAGTGTGGGGATGTTCTTGCAACATCAGCAGGCCGTGCTTGCAAGAGGGCAAGATCTGGTTTTGTGAGCTGAGCAACAGGCCCTGCTGGCAGTGGAAATGAGGAGTTGTTGGGCTTGCTTGTCCTCGAGGATTTCTGAAATGTGGGGGAACAGGGTTTAATCTTTCTTCTTGGGCTTTCAAGAGTAATTGTCAATGCTTTGAGATAAAGTGCTAGAGTCTTCACAAGACAGAGATTTTTTTTCTTTTTTTTATTTTTCTCCCTCTGCCATGACCTACAGAGAAAGTCCAAGTGGGACAGTGAGAGTTTTATGTGATAAGGGTATCAGCTCCTACTTGGGGAACAGGCAGAGGAGGGCAGGCTGTGGTAAGCACCACACCTGAAAGTGTGTGGCACACCAATTGAGTATTCCATTGGCCGTATTGGGTTAGGAGGATGATGTATTCCAAACGAAATGGGAAAATATACTAGAAAGTTTTGCTGACAAATTATGCAATCAGAAAGCAGGACATTCTTTGAAAGTGACTTTTAGCACTTGGGCTTTGTCCTCTCTCTACTAAACATGTTCTCTTCAGTCACCCATGTAAAGGGGAACTCGCAGAAAGTTGTTTATAGCCCCTTCTTGGGAGAGACAACAGTATAGCTGCTGCCCCAGACTCCCAGTGTTCAGCAGGCACTGCATGGAGGAGGTACTGGCAGCATCAGTTCTTGCCTGAAACTAAGTGGGAGCTACCAGGACAGGTCTGGATCAGGCGTTTGTCCACTTCAGAGTCACTTAGTGGCTCTTCCTATTCAAACAGCCATACTAAACACAGCAAGAGAGTGTCTTTCCTTTATGACTTTGTTCCTTTGGTAATAACCTTGTTTAGAACTGGCACATGTTAGCATGAGAGAACTGAAGTGATGCAACCTCACTGGAACATCCAGGATACATTTAGGTAGTTGTCCAGTATGATTTCTATTAGCTTGTTTTTCTTCCAGCACTGGTTTCTCAGGATGAACTTGTGATCCTGTAATTGCAGAAGGCAGAGTTTTGCAGCTTTAAGAAATAGTTGTCGTGCTAGGAGGTGGTTCAAACAGTCTTGATCAGGCTGATGTAGTGTGTTGGTTGCACAGTACTCAGAGATCAAGATAATTGAAAATCCTGCATGTAGATAGCATGAAAGGAAATTGACTTATTTGTTTGATCTCATTCCTTGTAGAACTGGGATCACTCCTAGGGCAAACACTTTCTTGTTCAGGCAGCCTGGGGACAACTTGAGTGGGACAAGTAAGGCCCACTTGGGGGTTATGATGGGCTGTGAGGTTTGAATTCCTCTTCGTGGTGTGATAACAAATGTCTGGAACAAGGAGCTGTGGGAACACAAAGAAATTTTACAGCCTCTTTGGTTTTCTGGGGACATGCAGTCTCCTGAGAATTAAGTTTGTGTCCCACTCCACACCTCACAGGGGTGATCCCAGGCTAACTGTTGAAGAGTAGATGCTGTGGTGCTTGTGACATGAGCCCTACGCAATTCCCTGAGGTCCTGCTATTCAAAATTAATATTTATCTTATCTGAGCCTTATGGGGATTTCCTAACATATGCGTGAAGGATATTTTTTTTTCTTTTTTTTTTTTTTTTTGTGGTGCCCTTGAGAAGTTGCATTAATACCATTGTATGAATATTTTCCTATCCTACAAACAATTCCATGTGGGGCACTTGGTCTGGAACATCAGAGAGAAACACTTCAGGCTCTGGGCTTCCAGATGATTCAAGTCTGGAATTTGAGTTTAAGAAATTAGACACTAATGGATTAAGAGTTTACAGACTTTCAGTAGAAGTAATGGTTTAATTAGTAGAAAAACTCTGCAATTTTTATGGTTTAGTTCTAGGTATACAAAGTGTTTACATTTTTCGACTAAGGAACATGTTTTTGTAAGCAAAAATGATACAAACTGGGGACACAAGTGTGCTAATTCCACTTCATGAATGCTCTTTTAAACACAGAGAAGTAGCATGGCTTGTTAAACCTAATGTAAAAGGGACAGCGATGCATCCCAAACCCATGAGGGAGTTGGAGCCCTGAGAAGGCACTGCACGCTGTGGGAGTTAGTGGGATGTCAGTCAAACACCATTACAATTTCACCTGCAGGGTACTCAGGCACTCTTAATAGAAACTGTGATCAGCACTCACCTTCTCTGGTGTGAGGAGTCAGCATCACTATCACGATTCCGTGATTCCAGCCTTCCCACAACAGCCATCTCCAACTGGGCCAAGCCTCCCGAGGATTTTCTGGATGTAGGTAGATTTCATGCTTGTATTGAGATCTCCTTTCTGTCTTGAAGGGGGCAGTAAGCTTGCTGGAGGTTGCCAGGTGTATAGGCCTTCAAAAAAGATCTGGTCATCGATCCCATTCCTTTTTGGTTGCCCTCCTTGGAGGAGGGTGTACACAGAGGACACAACAGCCAGGGATTTATGTCTGTAGGCAACCATATCACCCTTGGTGCCTGACAGTTTTGGGGACAGCAGCACAGAGAACATGCCTGGAGGTGTTAGGGAGCATACTCCAGTAATCTGTCTGGAAGTAGGTGAGGTAGAGTACAGCAAATTTGGCAATAATAAAGAAAATGCTTTTTCAGTTTGCCTAATCCTCGCAGCAGAGCTAAAACATCTGAAGCTTATTTGCCTGAAGCTGCTTTGCTTTTTCTTACTTCTACCTTAACATCAACTGGTGTTTGGTTAGCATGGAAAGGAAAAGGATTACTTAAATAAAAATCACAGTTTAAATTGCGTTTTCTGTTATTCTAGCAATGCCGGAGTAGGGAACACAGACGATAAAAGCATCTTCGGCCACTTGGATTCAGCACCAGTTTTACCCCTAAACTAGCAGGTAACACTGCTGTCTTAGACTTTGAGAAAAGGAAAATGTTAGCCCAACCGAGTCCCAATTTCAGGGGCTTGGGGACAGCAGGCTGGGTATAGTTGACAACTAATAACTTTTCATAGTGAAAGTAGTCTTCGGATCATTTTAGCAGGTGCCTTCATGTGGCCTGGTAACTTCAGCATTTGATTCTTTGAACAAGAATTGCATTTTCATTTGTTTAGTTCTTCCTTGGATGGACTGTCAGCAATAAACCTTCCAGTGCAATTAATGGTGAAAGAAGTGTTTACTAATAGCTGTATAAAAATATATGCACATACATACATGTGCAAATAGGTTTGTGTGTGTGAATAAAACGTGTTCCCTTCCAGCCAATTAAAATGTATTTAGGAGTCCTCAACCAGGAGGTTTATGCACCAGGAATTGGCTGCCTCTTGGCTGGGGCCGTCCTTTGCTTTGGCAACTGGGAGCAACCTCCCGTGAGAGCACTCTGCGAAGAAATAGTATGATTCATATTTGTAGCTGTTATTAGGTAGGCATGTAGGCATATATTTAGATAGGTGAGGTATGCAGGCATATATTGTGTGTTACATATTTGGACTGCACGGGGTATTTTTAGCTGCAGGAGGCCCAATCAGCAGAGGCTGGGCGCGTGCTGGGGAGAATTGCTGTAAGGGATAGCGCACGCGGGAGCCGCCCGCAGAATTTTCCATCCTGCCAGCAGGCAGTGAAAAAAGGCCTCTGGAGCTACATAGCTGGGTGGCCAGAGGAGTGCCATTGACAGGTGGGACAGCTCAGAAAGCCCTCTGGCCTGGCTGCCCCGCAGGCTCTTGATCTCTCTCAGCCCCCATTTGGGAGCAGTTGTCCCAGGTTCCCGCCTCCCTCTGACCCCTGTGGCTGTGGCACTGTCCCCCACGCAGAGCTGGTGGGGACGGTGTGGAATCTGGCACAGTGGGAAATAACAGGAAAGATGCATTAGGGCTGGAAATGCTGAGCAAAAATGAAAATGAGGTAAAATAGCCATTAAAAACCCTCTTCTATTAAAATTACGAGACAGGAAATTTTACAAGCTGCCCTTGCCCAATGAAGGAAAGCAGCCTAGAGGGACCAAATAACTTGTCTGATGTCATCAAGGGTTTTATAGCAGAGCTGGGAATTGAGCCCTCTTCCCCCCAGTGCCATCTAAGCTTTAATACTGAAGGGGGTCCTTTCACAGCTTATCCAGTGACCCTTGGGGAGTTTAGGGCAACTGTGGCAAATCCATGTTCCTGCACCACATCCTGTGTGCAGGGAGAGCCAGCTGCATCTCCTGGAAAGTACAATCTCTGCATAATGTGACCACAGGATGCCTTGCTCCTCTAATAAGGGAGTTGACTAAATGCCATTTTATTGTTATTAGACATTTGCTTAATATAGTAGTTCCTTGAAACCAAGCAAGAAAAGGTCCTCGAGGTGCTGTATGCTGTGTACAGATAATGGAGTCTAAGATTTATATGGAGAAGAGAGAAAGTGGATGGGAAACTGAGGCAATATTTAGCCCCATATTGATGCTCCATGAGATGATGTGGTCCTTCTACAGAGTGAGAGAGAGGCTGCTGAAAATAAGATGATTTAATTTGTTCATAACATCATTATTCAAGGAACAAAAAAGTATGTAGCCTTATCCAAAGAAGTAATCTAAGAGGTCTTTACTCCGTGCCAAACTAAAATTCTGCTATTTAATTACCGATTTAGAAAATATCTTGGGCTCAATTTCCTCCTCAGTTACACTGTTATAAATCTAATGGAATCATTAAAGATTTATGGCAGTATAACTGAAGGCAGAATTGGGTCCCTTATGTTTAAAACTTAGTTTGCCACAGAAGTAATAATTCCTGTTTTCTAGGCAAGAGTTTAAGAATTTTGCAGACCTCTGTTTCTGTAAAAGAAATATGAACTACAGTAGTGTGGGTGAGTGATTAATGCTGGAGGGGATGTCTAGGGGCAATCGGAATTGGCTGGTGTGGAAAATCCATGTGCAATTCAGATTTAGGATCTGTTTGCAGATGCCTCATAATTTAAGATGTCAAAAAAAACCCCAAACCTTAGGCCTTCATGTAGTAAATTAATATACTGCGTGTTTAGTGTGCAGCAGGCTTTGCTGAGGTAATACCCTCATATGAGGTGTGAACTCATCCCATTCCCCTTAGTAAGGACTTAACTTCAAAATTGATTGTGACCCTTTACATCCTGACAGCACCTAAATCATGTAAAAAAATATCCCAGTTTTCTTTCTATTTAAATCATGTGTTTAATGACTTAAAAAGGAAAAACACTGCCTTATTTATTCAGACCTAAGGAAATGTTATGTTGGTGCAGATCTATTTTATCCATTGGCTTTTCATCTCTAAAGGAAAGATCTTTAAAGGAAAGGAGAATTGTTTTTCTCAGCTTCCACTTAGGAAAAGAGCTGAACTGTTGAGGTTTTCAGAAGTGAGTTAGGACGTGCCTGTATCCTGTATGGAGGTGCCTGGTCTGGCCTGAGCATAGCACGGGCAGCCCTTGCCTGCTGAACAGGCTGAGCAGGCAGGTCTGGGGGAGCCCTGGCCCTTCCCTGGGGCTGCAGGGGGATGCTGTGAGCAGGGGCAGTTTCCCCAGGAACACACTCTGTGAGCTGGAAATATGCTGCTCTGGGATTTATGGCACTTCTGACAAGTTTATGCTTTTTCTAGAGTGCTGTGGGCCTACAGTGCACTGTAGAAATCATAAGGAGTTATAATACAAAACTATACCAAAATGTGATCCCTTTAAAATAATGTAAATCCAATATCTGTTCAGAATAGCCAGTTTTAATTTAAACACAGTATTTAGGTCCAAGTTACATTTTTAGGAACTTCATTTAGGAATGAATTGAAGCGTTAAATATTCTAACTTTGCTCCCAGTTTCTCTGCTTCCTTAGTGGTGCAGGAGGATGAGGCATGAGGGTTATGATCAGTTCATCACACACCATTGCTCCTGCTGCTTCCTCCTCAGGGGAAGGGCTCCTCATACTCTTCCCCTGCTCCAGTGTGGAGTCCCTCCCACGGGACACAGTTCTCCATGAACTTCTCCAGCATGTCCCTTCCACAGGTTCAGTCCTTCAGGAACAGGCTGCTCCAGCATGGGGGTCACAAGTCCTACCTAATAACCTGCTCCAGAGTGGGCTTCTCCGGGGATCACAGCCCCTTTCAGGCATCCACCTGCTCAGTATCCATCCTCATGGTGGATCTCAGCATCCCCATGCCCTCCCTGTGCCCTCCCTGTGCCCTCCCTGTGCCCTCCCTGTGCCCTCCCTGTGCCCTCCCTGTGCCCTCCCTGTGCCCTCCCTGTGCCCTCCCTGTGCTCAGGGGCTCAGCTGCCTCAGCCCCACAGGCTGCAGGGGAATCTCAGCCCCAGCGCCTGCAGCACCTCCTGCCTCTCCTCACCGACCTGGGTGTCTGCAGGGCTGTTCCTCTCGCACATCCTCACTTCTCTCTTTGGCTACAGCTGCCCAGGATTTTTCCCTCCCTCCTAAATCTGTTATCTCAGGAGCAGTAGCCTTGTCACAGCAGTAGGTCTGTCTTGGAGCTTGCTGGCTTTGGATCTGTTGGATAAGAGGGAAGCCACCCCTGTAGCCCCTCACTGCCAAAACCTGGCCATGCAAACCCGGCACTCTGTGAAAACAGTAGCTCTGAATGAACATAAAACAGTTCAATGTTCAGTACAGCCCTGACTTGATGCATTGATTCCTGATACCTGTGACTTTTAAGTATGCGACTTTTAAGTATTTTTTTGTTTGTTTTTTTTAGATGCTGATAAGTCATTAACTACGTAAATATTAGTTGAAATTTAAAGGAATAAACCCCCCTGTTGTCATTGAGGTATTTTGCAACCTAAGCAAAGGCTCAGGTATTCCAGATATGATAGATGTGCAGATTGCATAAGACATTATGCATTGCTCACTCTGAGATACAGAGTCCTGTCTGCCCTTAAACCCTTTGTTCTCTTGGCTGAATGCAGTTAATTAGCAACCGTCTCCATAGCAACTGCCTCATAGTACAAAAACATTGTCTCGTTTTTGCAGTTTAGCTTATCACACTGTTTACCTGAAGGGCTTTTCACTGCGTTGAGTCTCATTTGAGTTGGCTACGTGCCTGCTCACGGAAGTGAATTGTCAAGATAGAAAAACACCATGGCAGCAAGATGCTGAACAGGGCCCTGTGTGTGGAACCAAAAACATTAAAAAAAGTTCTTTGGAAACAAAAGTTGAAGTTTGCAATGATTTATGTCCAGTTTTAAGGCATGTGACTTGCCAGGAATATAGTGCATTCTAAAATACTGCTGAACTTCTGGGCCAGTTTTACATGCTGCCCGACATGGTGTTCCCTTGCCTGTAACTTAATCTCAAACCCTGTGACCCTCACAGGCATAGACCTTCATCCAGGTCCATCAGGAAACTTGCCTCCCTCCAAACCTGGGCTCTTTCAGGCAGCTCCAGCTTGTTCTTTAAGAGGATGCTGCTGTACCCTGGTCAGCTGTGTCCATCATTGTAGTCCTATTCATTTTCCTTTATATTAGTATAGTTTCAAGGGAAATCTGTAAGTGTTGCTTCCATATAATAAATTAGGAAGGGAAGGGGAAGAGCTATTGTGGTCATATAATACACTGGAGATTTAGATTTATTGATGTCAGCCATCACAGTGGTGTTAAAATACCTGCTGTGTACTCATACGACTCAGGCAGTTACAATAGGCTCGGATTTGTACCAATACGACTTTGTTGGTGTAGGATGACATATTTAAATCATGTTTGAACTTTAGACAGAGGTGTGTCCACATATTCACACACCTCTGTAGAGGCTTACTTGAAGGTGTGAAACAGAATAGAAAAGTGTGAAATAAAATAGAAATGACAGTGAAATTTAACTGGTGTCTCAATCCAATGCTTGTGTCTGGCCTGACACCAGAGTGATACTTGCATGAGAGGCCATATGAGAAGAACCATTTTCTTGCTATTAATGCTTGATTTGTTGTGGTTTGTTGTCTTTTTTTTTTCTTAGTTGGCAGGAGAGTGCATGAGAGGGTGATCTAGACTGGGGTGATTCTCATTTTATCCTAGGCAGACCAGAAACAAGAACTTGTCATTCCCTTCCCTTTCCCAGTGACAGTTTCAGCTGGCAGAGGTCATTTTCCCTTTTAGCCCCGGATGGCGTGAGGGGCTCCTGCATCTTGATAAAAAGGCTTTTTTATCACATATCATTCAATGTGATGTGTTTGAAACAGTCTCTCCACAGATATGAGAAGGTGTTTTGGGCTCTCTCAGGATAAAAAGCAGGAAGCGTGCAAACGCTGCCAGTACTGCTGGTGTGGTCCATTATTCCTACAGAGCTTCAGGCTCACAGAGGGTTATTCCCTGCTCATGTCCTGCTCATACTATTCCACATTCACCATCATTATTAGTAGTATTTGAATTACAGCAGTGCCCAAAGTCTGCAGGCAGGATAAAGGCTCCATTGTAGTAGGTCTTGTGCTCACAAGATGAGACAATTTCTGCTCCGGCTCTTCGCCGTCTGTTTTAAGACCAGTAGAGTAACTGGGTTTATCATAGGAATAACAGAGAGGGAAAGAAAATGCTACAAATGATAGAAACCCATGGTTACGTGGAGTAACTGCTCACTGATGTATCTTGGGGACTTTGGATGATGTTTGTTATCCTTGGAGCTGTAGAGTTGAAGGTAAATAAAGTGCTTTTGTTTTTTGTCGAGCATCTACATCTCCACAGCCAGCAGCACAGGGCACTGTGAGGGAGCAGGAGGGCTTGGAATGGGAAGGGGATGCAGGGAGAGCAACTTGTGGAGGTGCCAGACCAAAGGGTGGGTGAGGTTGGCAACAAAAGGGCTGCTGAAGTGGGGGAAAAAATCCGATGTGATAAATGGCCTCGGTGTTTATCCAGAGCAGGCTGCCTGCACCTTCAGGCTGCCTCACAGAGTAACACAGGCTCTCCAGGCTCTCCCGTGCCATCCCTCTTGCTCACTGACATGGTTGAATCAACAGATGCTTGAAGTCAATCCCCCACTTCCTCCAAGTGTGTAAGATTGTTTGCTTACATTCACAGATCCTCCACAAACTCTCTTTGTATGGAAACCACAGAGAGTGTCCAAACTGTCAGGGTATTTTCCAGCTTTTAGAAAGGCGCTTAGCATTGTCAGCACCTTTGAATCCACATCTCAGTTCTCCTGAAGCCAGACTTACTACCTACCCTTAGGGGTCCAGGAGTGGAAAACTCTAATGGCCTGGAAAAGCCTGCTAGAACTTGACGTTATTTAATTAGCTTAAAGTAGATCTTGGCAGATGGCAAAACAGTGGAAAAGACCTCCCTTTATAAAAATATGGGCCATCCTCTGCTTGTATAAATTGGCAGAGCTCCACTGAAATAGATGTTCAGCTTCTGTCAATTAGCAGGGAAGAGAAAAGCTTCTGAAAACAGGAAAAGCAGCTGTAAGACCACCAAAATAACAGTGGGGTTCAGGTACAGAAGTTGTTTTTAACGCTTTAAAGACTGATCCCCATCCAAAGCCACTGGATCTTTTACAGTCTTGTTTTTGTTGATGTGCAGTTCAGAGAATTTGGCTCGCTTTTCCAAAGCTGCACGAAGTCTGCACATCTTGCAGCAGTGGGATGTACTCTGTGCTGATTTCTGCAAGTCATTCACTTATGAAAGTGAGACATCACTAATTCATTCTAGTAAAGCCAGTCTCTAGAGCTGTGTAAATTCATCTATTATGTGACAACCCTAACCAACTTTTTTTGATGCACAGGACTGTAATTGAAAGTTGTGAGCTCACCTCAATCTTTTCCACTGAAAAGTCTTGCTCAGGTAGAATCTCCCATATGTTTAAAAGCTGTTGCATTCTTACATTTTAATGTTTCCCATTAATTGCTTGGATTTTTTTTTTTTTGTTTTAATTGGAAACATGAAAACAGAGCCTGATCAACAAAGCTGACTGCTCACTTGTCCCACTTCGTGGTATCAACCTGACAGATTCCTTAAATGTATAAAAGAATCATGTCAGAATTGGAAGGGAATTGAACTTGCTGAAAGCAATGCAATGTTCACAATCTGCTTTCAGACTGGCGTTTCTGTACCTGCTCATTTCTCTTTGCATTAAACCATCTGTGCAATTTAAGGAGCTACTGCAGGTTAACCCCACACTACAGAACATTGTGAGGCTTCAGAGTTCACTGGCTCCAAGCTGCAGCTGAGGTGCAGAAATAAAAGGAGAAGAAGGAAAGAAGGCAAGCTAACGGCAAGAAGGAAAGCTAACTTTAAATGCAGCAGTGAGAGGGGTTTGAGATATTGTTACAGGTTGCTAAACTTGGGCCGCGCAAACAGTTGTGAAGTCACGTTTCTGGAGCGGGCGCTGAGCTATGCACGGGCAGCCTGTCCCTGCTCCCACCCACCAGGGCACGTGGTGATCTAGGCAGGGGGTGAAGGAGGGGAAAGGGGGAGAGAAATTGTGTCTGGCCATCCCCGCATGGGTGCAGCCTGCTCAGGCGGCGCTCCGGCCTGCGGAGCCGGGCTGCTGCCTCCTTAATTGTTTTCTATTTATTTGTGATTTGTGATTTCATATAACCACGTGGCATTTCATAAATTCTTCACATTCCATAAATCACATGATTTGCCGTCAGTTACAGTTTCTGTTGCTCTTGATGCTGTCACCTGGTCACCTGGGGCACACAGGGGCACCTGGGCACCCCATCCCACCACCTCCTCCCCAGTTCCCAGCAGGAATGGGGCCTTGCTGCCCTGCAATGGTGACTGAGGCCCCAGCCACTCTTACAGTCGCCCCATCCCGCCTTATGCACCACCTTTAAGTTGTTTTCTCAGCAGTGGATGTGCACAAGGTGCGCCGTGGCCAGTCTGATCCTCGGGAGATGGTGGCAAGTGTCCAAACCTCAGGCAAAGGGTTGAAAGGGATGACCATGGGTGGTAGCTTCGCAGCCTGTGCTGGCATTTGACCCCAGGATAGCCAAGCAAGGGGCCTTTCTCATGCAGAGGGAAAGGTAGGGTACCCCTCTTCTCACCTGCTGGAGGCAGAAGTCACCAGGAGCAGAATCCAGCTCTGTGCCTCTAGCAGGCTAAGCTGG
The DNA here is from genome assembly GCA_013400515.1 of Erpornis zantholeuca. NCBI lineage: Eukaryota > Metazoa > Chordata > Aves > Passeriformes > Timaliidae > Erpornis > Erpornis zantholeuca. Next base: position 98,282 of record VZTN01011485.1, read on the forward strand.
CTTCTTCCCTTTTTCCCCTCAAGGAAGAGTCATACATCCCTATTAATAAATTACAAACCATAGCAAATGACTTGAGAGCACTATTTAGTGGCTCTAGGGCTCTGCTGTTTATGAAACCATCCATTAAAATAATGTATTTTTCTTGTGTATCCTTGGAGTTAGGGAAGGTTTGATGAGAGTCTGAGAGCTGGCATGTGTGCAAGCTAGGGAACAGGCACATGACATTTTTGTGATAAGAATAATATGACAGCTTGGCCTATAGCATGCCTCTTATTGAAACATCTGAATGACCTGAGAATTCATGGTTAAATGAGTAGACTTTCAGTGCTGTGTGTAATTCCAGGTCTTATTATTTTTGCAGCACTAGACTTCATAATATGCAGTGCAAAATACTTGCAATTGTCAAATTGCTTGTGAGAATTGGAAGCTGTACTGGACAATCGAATGAATTGATGGGCTGGCTACCACAGGCAAAGCTTGATTTCTAAGGTTGTGTAGATTAAACTATAAAAGATAACCTAAGGTCATAGATATAAAGCCTAATAAGAGCTTTCCTTGTAGAAAATTGTCCTACAGATTGTTAAGAAGAATGGTCCTGAAAAACAGAACAAAACTCTCTGGACAAAAATGTAATAGCAGGTTACACATGAAAAGCCAGATTCACCTGTGCAGCTCCCCAGAGTTTCTTCAGCACAGATGAGGTGAGGCTCTGGCCAGAAAAGCAGCTCCTCTGGGAAATTGCATCATGAAAAATCTGGCCCGTAGCCACTGGAGTCGGGAGAGCGCTGACAAGGATTTTTTTGCATATATTCTTACTGTTCTGCTTTGGCAAGTCACAAGCCAGGATTTCACGTTGTTCCTGAAAACTGTGAGGGTGGTTTATTTTATTTCACTTATAGAATATTGGTGAAAGACCACTTTCAGGCAAGACTGCGTGGCTGTGGAAGGCTGAGCTGAGGTGAGGGGTTATTTGCAATGGTTTTCGGTCCAAATTGGGTTTGTATGCATGAGCCCGCTCTGCAAATCAGAATTTGAATTTGATTTTTGACACAGTGATCCTGTGTCTGGGTATCTGCTGCTCTGCTGGGGGTCCCTTCAGGCAGCTGGGCAGTACTGAACACCTGTGCCACGCATGCTTGAGCCAGAATACCCCTGCAGAACCCACACAAAATCAGGAACTTGTTGCAAAGGGAGCCTCAAATCAATTCTTTCTGGCCAAAGAAGTGACTGTTTAATACAGGAGTTCAAAATTCTGTGCAGGGCTCTGACATGCTGCCTTGAAAGAGAAAGCCACTGTGCCTAATAAAGAGGGGCGTGCGTGCGTGTGTGTCTGTGTGCGCCTGACCACTCTGTGTGTGCTTGAACATAATGGGGATTATTAGGAGCTCTGGGAGGAATCAGCCAGGAAGAGGCATCTGACTGGTGAGTTTATTTTACAGCACCGCCCTCCTGGTTCACTAACTTGAGATACCAAAGCCGTGGTGAAGTGCTGTGCTATGGTGGGACAAAAATCCTGGATCTGCTAATGGGATGAGCTTGGGATAGGAGGAGCTGTTACCCAGGGGGATAAATGAAAGCCCAGGGAGAGAGACAGGTTTTTTTTGTCTGAGTTTCCTGCACTGATGACTCATTAGAGGGAAATTCAAGCCTGTGCGTAGAAACAGAGAAATAAAGAAATAGGAAACAGGAGGAGGAAATCTGATGGATTTTGACTTTGCTTCTGTGCTGTAAGCAGAAGACAGGGACTGGAATGGCCATGAGAGAAATGTAAAGCATTTGGAGCTTAAGCAATGGAAATTTGGTGCTAGGGTTCTTGACTCTGGGTTGAGACTAAACAGACAGAGGGAAGATGTCCGTAACACACAGAGTTGCTAGGTGAGGAAACTTACTGTAAGCAGTGGAGCTCTGCATATATAAAACTAAGGTATAATCAGATGTTTCATGTGCTGTATTTATCAACACTTTAAATCACAGTTAATATTTTCAATAACAACTAGATTCAGACCACAAAGGCAAGATATATATACAAAATTGATTAATTCTAGACCTCTAAATTCATTACCAGGCAAGAAGTAAAAAGAACTTGCCTGACAAAGATGCTCATAGCATTTCTGTGCCACCTCAGTAACCTGAGCTTTACAAACTGCTGCATACAAGGTCGTAGCTGAGATCATTTCACATCCTAAAAGCCACCCAGAAAACCTCCAAGCAACCTGTTCTTGCATACTGCCCTGACCTGCAGTCTATCAAAACTAACCACTGTTGGTGAGCTCCTGGTTTCACTGAAATCCGCAGACTTTGGAGATGTCATGTGTATGTGAGAAAACTGAATGATGTTTGGTGTGTGCTTGGAGGGTGACTTGTTTCTGTAGCTGATTTTAGTGGAAACTCATGAGTGTCTTTGGTGGCACATGAGCTCCTCCAGCTCCTCCTGACCCCACTCAAATCAGTGCAAAAACTCTGGATGTTGGAGGGTGTAAAGGGTGATCTTCATAGCAAGCTTCTGAAAACTTACAGTAATGTATTCTTTAGACTTATTTACGCTAAGGTTGCCTGTAAGAAACCCTGAGCAGAGTTGAAAGCTCAACAGAGTTCGCCACCCAAGTCTGGATGGTGAATCCACCTGAATTGTCTTGCTCCAGCCCCTGCTCAGGCCAGGCTCCCCTTCCATGGGAGCTGCAGAAGTACTGACACAAACAAAGGAACTTTTGCTCATCTTGGGAAAGGAAGGCAAGACACTTTATTAAAGCTGAAATGTTCTCTTTAAAGATAAATTAATTTACATAATTACTTTGTTGCACAGGTGGGTTTTTCTTTGAAACCCTCCACTTTCTGTGCTTAGGACTCTGAAGTTCAGTCGAGTTACTTTTGCATAGCTGCTCCCCGAAGGAAGTCTGTCGCTGCCAGCGATGTTGATGAGGTAAAGTGTTCTATCACTTCGCACATTTTTATTAAGCAGTGGGTTGAAAGGCAGCATAATTGGAAAGCCCTGTCATATCTTTGATAAATGCTTTCTAACATTGCTGTGTTTTGCCCAGCTATGACAGAACCCATTAGAATGACATCTATTTCAGCTGTCGCCCGTTTGGATCTGCATGTGCTCCAGGAAAAAGGAGCGTTTCCTCTCCTCCAGGAACAGGCTGCAGGAGGGAAAGGCCCTCTGCTACAGGCTTTGGGTGCTGGGCCACACATGGCAGACCCTGACAGGAATTTTCTGAGTTGGTTTCAGTGTGGGCTTTTTTATTCCATAGCTGTGGCGGGAGTAGGAGGCTCTGCCAATTGGTGTATTTATTCATTTATTTGTTCTTTTTTTCTTTCTGTCTAGCACAGCGAGGTTCTGCTCTTGGATTTGACATGGGGGTGCTACTTAATATAAATAATAATCAGACAGGTGTGTAACAGGTTTCTCAATGCTAACATTCAGCTTAATGCAGCGTTTTTCATGAATCATTTCCACAGGTTTCCTCTCCCAAGGAGAATTTATGTAGCAGGTTTCTTTTGGCAAATACAGAGGCTGACTGAATTCAAGTGTAGGCATTATTTGAACGTATTGTGCCAGCTGCAATACCCAATTGTGTAAAAATTATAATGGGTAGTTAAAAGAACATTATTTTCACCTCAAAATTATTAATTTAAAAACTCCTAATAGTATTTATTTGTCGCTTTTGGGGGAAGTCAGACAGAAACTCCACAGTTTCTCCCCTATGCAGTCAATTTCTTATGGTAAAGAGCTTTTTACATGAGAAGAAACAAATTCAGATACACTTAGAAATAAAACCAGGGTGAGTCCAAAAATCCTAACCATCAGAAACTGGATTTAATAAATGAAAATGGATGGCTAAGAATTAAAATGGATTTTGTCCCTTTAATTATAAGCAAAAAGTACAGTGTGAAATGCCATTGTAACTGGAGTTGACAGTAAATTCAGCTCTGGATCAGACCTCACATGGCTTGAAGTAAAACAGAGATATTACTCTGACTAATTTTGCATTGTAATAATTATTTAATGCTTACAATGAAGCCTTGTCCTTAGGGTTTTATGCTTTAGCTGTTTTGTACCCACGCCTTGTAGTTATTAAGTACAGACAAAGCTGCCATTTTTTCAAATGGCATAATGTATATCAGTGTGTGTCAATGAAAAACATCAGAAATAGACATTTTCTGGTAGAATACATTAACTGTATGAAATCTGGAACAGTTTATCCAGCTTTGGAAGTTCCTTTAAGCAGTGCACAAGCCATAAATAGAGTTCTGTAAGTACAAATGGCTGTCACTTCAAAAATTTACAGATCTTAATTTTTACAGAAGTAGAATTTGCTCCATTTGTGTTCTGTCATATGCTTTCAGTTAATTCCAAGCTTCTTCTCATATTAACGAACTAATTTCACCCTATTCACCAGGATTGTAATGATTGTCTTTGTTTTATTAAATTACTGAAAATGCATATATTTTGCATTTCAGTACAAGAGAGTTTTCTTGATTCTGGGATGTTTGGTTTTAGCCACCTTTCAAGATGCAGTATTGAAACAGAATTTTGAATGTTTGGGGTGGTGTTTTTTATGTCAGGACTCAGGATTACACCTAAACACTCTGGTGTATCCTGGTGATTGTATAAGAGGATAAGTAGCAAGGTTGGTCACAACAAATGTGTGAAAATTCAGAAGTCTTAATGCTCAAGGCAGACATTGATGGTACAACTGTAGTTCTCTGGGCCCTTACTGGGGGCCTGAACATTTAATGGACATGCTCGTTTTGATCTGAATAATTCCATTTGAAGTTGAGGTCAGAATCATTCCTTCCTGAGGGTGGGAGGAGGCACGTGGGAGCTTCACAGTAATAATGCAGGGAAAATCATATGCCCATGTGAAATAACGTCATGGGCTGTTTCTTGCCCTTGGGCAGTAAGTCCTTACCCTTGGAAAAGAGCCAGATGCTCACATCATGTAAATCAGCGTGATTTTCACTGGCATGCATGAGTGCGTGCCCATTTACACCACAGGAAGATGTAAGTTGTTGGTTTGGGGTTTTTTTTGTTTTTTTTTTTTTCCTGAAGCTCTCTCTAGTTGTGTTTCTTGAGTATCATCTAAGTGCTGACCCTGTCAATTATTGTATTGAATATCAAAAGGCTCCTCCATCTCTGATGGCAGCTGGGAGAGTCAACGAGGGTGGTTAGGCTGTTGTGAGATCCATGTGTGGATGTGATTTGGACACACAGAGCAAATACTTATGGCCTTTCCTGTACTAACTTCTTGCAATTAGGAAAGCTCTCTGACTCAGGAAGTTTAGCACTGTGTTTGGCCAATATTTATTAGTTATGAATGAATTACAGATGATCAAGCAGAAGTAGAATTAATTTAAAGAAAATTTGCTTTTCACAAATATATGTAAGGTGGCACTAACATGAAAAAACCCCTAAAAAACATCTCACAGCCTGGCAGTGATTTATTTGTTTTCCTAGCAGTAGTATTAAAATTAACTCAGTGAACTGGGTTGAAAGAGGAAAATCCCCAGATGTAATTTAAAAACACCAGTTCTAAGATCATATATGGAACATGTTTTTATGAAGTTTGCAAAAGAAATCTATGCATTGACCTCTTCCCTGGGGGTTACCCTCTGTATGTTCTGTTTAAAATGTTCCCATGTACTCATCCCACACTCACCAATGCAATATTACTGCAGAGGTGAGTCCTTAAATTGAACTGTTCAATTTTCAGATCAGATTAGGTATCCTTAGCTAATTATAAGGGCCCTGTAATACTTTTCTGCTCAAGAACCTCCTAATAGGAGTGGCTGCTCTGACAGATTGTCATTAATCTGTCAATAATGAGATTTTTCCCTGTTATGCTGAGTTGTAAGCTCTTTGGGGGAAGGATGATCTCTGTGGCCTGTGCTTAGCGCAGTGGGGCTCCGCTCCGAGCAGGGCCGCGCGCTCCCTCTCCCACCCATAAATAATCCTGCTTGGCGTCAAGCAAGATGAGGAGAATTCTTTGTGCAAAGAAGATCATTTAAAGCCCAGAGAGCCAGCTAAAACGCCAGATATTTTTTTCTCCTGGAGGGGACTAGCCATTTTCCCTGCTGGGGTACAGCAGGCCAGGAGCGGGGCTGTGTCCGGGGCCAGGGTGGTGTTGGTTGACTCTCCTCTCCCCAGCCCAGCAGCCAAGCTCAGAGCAAGGCGGATTTTTCTGGCTGGGGGATGCCTGCCCAGGAAGGTGATCACTGTGCTCCAGGCAGCTGTTCCTCCATGCCCCCAGTGCCCCCACACGCTCCCGCAGCGACGTGCTGGAAAGCTGAGAGCGACGTGGCCTCCCACAGCCCCAGGAACTTGAGGATGCCTATGAAAGAGCAGCCAGCCTGGAGCGCTGAAACGAGATAGAGCCCCATCCCTGAGCCCAGGAGCACACAGGCTGTAAAAGGAGATGGCTGGAAAAGGGGCAGTATGGCTTTAAACTGAAGGAGGGTTGAGTTGGGTTAGCTGTAAAGTAAAAGTTCTTTACAGTGAGGTGGTAAAACACTGGAACGGATTACCTAGAGATGCTGTAGGTGCCCCAACCCTGCAAACATTTAAGGCCAGGTTGGACAGGGCTCTGAGCACTCTAATCTAGTTTAAAACGTCTCTTACTGCCGAGGGGTTGGACTAGATGAGCTTTGAAGGTCCCCTCCAGCCTAAACTTCTTATACAGATCTGTAACTTAGGCCCAGCACAGGAGCACAGTGAGTTTGGGAGGGTCCGAGAGCACTCACTGAAATGGGGAGAGCTGACAATCAGGGTTAGGAAGCCATTAGCAACCAGCATTATGTCATGTCTGCCTTACTGCTGCCCGGCCAGGTTGCTGTTAGAAAATAAAAGCTCAGAAAAGTAAAAAAAACCAAAAAACCAAAACCCCAAAACAAAAACAAAAACCACAGAGAAAACCCCCAACAGTTGGGCTCATTTGCAATCACAAAGAAAGATGTATTTGCTTTAAATTACACAAAGATTATAAGTACTGATAGTGGAAAAAAAAATCTTACCTATGGCATTTTCAGTTAACTGAGAAAGTTCAGCCAGCGATTAAACTGCTGAGAGGGAGGAGAGCACAGATTGCATTTCAAAGGGAAATTCAAACAATGCATTAACGATTATTAATGTGTGTTATTGTTAAAATAATCATATTTATTATGGTCTAGCCTAGCGAGAACCAACAAAAATGGAAGTCTTGTTCCGGAGACTGCAGAAACATGCACACAGTAGGTGGTCCCTGGCCCTAGGAGCCTGCAGCCTAAATAGTCGTAGATGGAGCAGATAAGGCCTCAGCCCAGCTGAGGAGAGAGCAGCAAGAAATGCTGTGGGTTTGCATCTGCCCTGCAAGGGCCTGGACAGTATCTCTTGCCCAGTTCTCCTTCCAGTGTTTGCTTTAGATATGTGAAGGCTTCTGTATGATCCTGACTGAAAAACAAACACCCAGATGTGAGGAGTAGAGAATTATTGATGTATTGCTGGTATTGGCTCTTGTAGAAGCAATGGAAGGCCAAGGATGGGAGACAGGATAATGCGATGGCTGCTGCAGAATGAGCCACAGGCTTGGCTCCTCACTGCTTTGCTTGAACAACACAAGAATTTTACACCCAATTGCAGGGATAGAAACATCACCCATGATTAAAAGCAGCAGATTTTTATTTGCCAGTCAAATATTATAAATATTTGACTGATCAGCTTTCTCTGCTTGGATGCTTGTGTCCACAAATGCTTGGTGTAGTAAAGGGTTACAGATGCCCTCAGGAAGTGATACCAGTTTCCTAGGTTGAAATTGGTTGGAAAAGCAACCAGACAAAGCCAAACCCAACTGGAATCAGGGCCATCTTCCCTGTACATGCAGCCATGCCTGCCATTACAAGCAGCTGGTTTTGCCTTGTCTTACAAACTGATGTTTCTAAATGTGCATTCCCCCAGTGCTCTTTGTTATGCAGTCAGGATCACTGACCCCTAATAAAGAGTAAATGTGGTGGAAGAGGTGTTGGACAGCTTGGCTGGAGGTGAATCCCTGTGGCTCTCAGTCTGTGCACATCAGGAGAGGTTTGCTGGGACAGCTGTGCTGGAGAGCCCTCCATGGGGAATGCAGGTTGTTCTGGCAAAAGAGGGCATTGGCCTTCACCTGATGCTTGTACTTCAGACAAGATATATCTGCTGTAGGGCTGTTTTTGAAATTCACTTTTCGCTAGTATTTATGGCTTCATTAGGTCCCATTTTGAGTCTAGTTTCGTTACGCAGAGTTGAGGTTTCTCCCTCTCCTGCCATGGTCCCTGCCCCAGTCGCCCTTGATCCACTGCCAGGGCTTCACAGTGGCTGGCCAAGCTAACCTGGAAGCAGAGAGGCTGTGTCAGCATGGCACAGAAAGTATAAAATCTGCAAGCAGGGAGCTCCTGTGCAGCCCAGTTCCAGCTGACTGTTATGGTGAGGCCAAGAACATCACTGGTGACGGTGCCTGACCCAGCAGTGCAGGAACAGTGCAGCAGGGAGGTCTGGTGGCTCCTGCGTGAGGAATAAACACCAGCCCCACCCACTCTGAGAGGGCTGTGGCTTAGGAAATCCTGGTTTTCATTGTGCTTTGCTGATGAGGGGCTGCCCTACCTGCAGAGGGATGTAACTGCAGAAAATTGGGAGGCTCTTCCAGCCTCCCCAGCTGGTGAGGAGGGGAGGAAAACCAGCCCTGTACCTCCTGTCTCCTCTTCTGTGCAGCAATTGCACTATAGAGAGCAGAGGCCCCTTATCCTGCCTGTCTTCTTTGACTTACAATTCAGTCAGCTCTAATTATTAAAAAATAAACAAGCCTGTAACTGCTTAAGAGCCTTAAATCCCCTAAATGCCAGGGAAATAGGCCCCGAACACCACTGAAATAGTCTCTTCTATGTCTGCCTATCTGGCAGCAGATACAAATCATCATTAGTGGGTCACTCTGACACAGATCCCTTAATGTAAGTGCTATGTTACATTAACAAGCGAGTCAACAATAATATTAGCAATAAATGAGAAATTAAATTCCTAGTCATTCATCCCTTTGGGTTTCCCAGTGTGTCTCTTGTGTTTTTCTTGTTTTGATCCTAAGCATTTCGAAACAAGAAGTGTCTTTATTTTGTGTCTTGTGGCGTGATCCCAGCCCATTAAAATGGATGACAGTACTGCTGTTGACTTCAGTTAGCAATTACTGTAGGAAAGAGCACATGGTGTGATTCAGAAATTAATAATAACCATATACACTAATTTTAAGGAGGGGATATAAAATTGAACTTTCCTGCTGAACTGATTTTAATTCAAACTGTTTTTTTCCAACGGTTTTTCCAGGGAAACAGATAAAAAACTAATTTGCCTTAAATTGGAATACTTATACTTTTCTGAACCAAGAGTGGTAGTGAGGGAGTCACCACTGCTAAGCAACAATGAAAGATAATGTTTGTACACGCTAAGGTAACTAAATGAGGAAGACTCCCAAGCAGAACTGGAGTTTTTGGCTGCTGATTTTAATGGAAGATATGGCTAGACCCTCAAATGGCTCCACAGCCGAAATATTTAAATTGCTTTGTCTCTGTTTCCTGTTGCTAGATGTAGACTGGAGCATTGTTTTGTTTGTTTTGTTCAGATTGCAGCAGTAGCTTAGTTCCAGTATGTGATGGAAAATTGCTTATTGGACTCTCCTGATCAGAAAGCACTGATTATGGGATATTAACTGTAGTGCTTTTATGATGAAGACTATTAAAGACTGAACCAAAAACCACAACCTCATTACTTTCAGAATTAATGCTCAGAGTAAACCTGCCTTGTTCCTGAAAGGTTAGTCTCCAGTGCATTAATTCCTTGGTTCCTTCTTGGCAGACGTATTCACTGAATTGCACTGGTGGTCTGAGCATTTCTAATTTCACTGCCTCTTCACCCAAAGTGGACCTGCAGAACCTCGTAGCTACAGCTGAGACAGATTGCATGGAATCAATCATGGAACATGAAGTATTGCAAAATATAACAAGGCAGGAAAGGGGGAAACTCAGTGCTGAGCTCTCCCCTGGCACGTGCCTGTAATTAAACGTGTATAAACCTTTCTGAAAGGGCAGTGAGGTGCTCAGGCCTGCAGGGAGGACTGGGGACAGGGGTGCTAGTGGAGACTTACAGCACTACTGGGGTGTAGCTGGGTGCTCCCTCTCCCTGCACTGCCAGGGTTTGGCTGGCTGGGAGCAAGTGGGACACAGCTCCCTTCCCACCCTCCTCTGCGCACATCCAGGAGCTCGTGAGAATGGTTCTGTCCCCCAGTCCCCAAAGACAGTTCTGCTTAATTATTTGTCATTTGGGATGGCTGCTTTGTTACTGGGTGCATCTGTGTTCTTGCTGATGGGAAGTATCACCCTTATTTATGGCAGGATGAGTGTTGGTGTGCACTCGGGATGAAGTGCCTGCCGTGGCTTCCTGGGGTGGGGAGCCTTGAGAGTCTCCTTCCACCTCCCTGCAGAGCTTTGGAGATGGGCTACAGGGTGCTCAGGCATGACTGAGCACCTTCTCCCATCAAGTCAGTAGAGCTGACTCATAATTAACAGAAGCAGGGTATTAAACTGTGGGGAGCTGCTGACTGAAGCAGAATAGGAGTTCTTAAGTTTTCAAGGGACTATGTGAAATCAAATGCTAAAAATCTTACCATGTTCCTCCATTGTGGAGTCTGGGGATTTTGTTTGGATTGTTTTCTTTCATCTGACTTTCTCTCAGCATAAATTCCTTTATTTCAACTTCCTTAGATATACAAACAGTCTAAATAATATAAAATAAATATTTGTAAACTCTAGATACGTAGATTGTATCTTATTTATTCTCTGCAGCCTTTTTCCCAAGGAGCTGTTAACCTATGATTTGTCCACAATATATAGACTCAGTCTTAAACTTTTTAGCATTTTCCATAACCCCAGCATTTACTCAAGAGTATCATACTTGCTTTTCAACTAGTATTATCCATTTAAAAGCTTTTTCTGAAATACTGATAACTCTGTGTCTTCTACTTCTAGCACTGCTGTTGCAGTGAGGTCAGCATAACATTTTCCCTGTGGGTCATAGCTTGCTGACCAGTGTGGAAATTTATTTGCTGAAATTGTGATGTCAGTTAGTAATAAATTCACGGAAATGTGAAATTTTCATTCTTTCAATCATAAAGAAAATTCAACTGAAACTGTTGCACTTTGTGATACAGAAAGTTAGGCAGCACTAGTTAGAAGCAGTAAAATGGTTAAATCCATAGGAATATATTGGCTTTGTCTCTTGTCCAGTGGTTCTGCCTTCATGGGTGATCCTTTGCAACAGCAGCCTCAAGCCTTCCATTATGGGCATGTCATGCAATTTATCACTCAGGTTTGTAGCTTTTTGTTTCAGTACAATTGCTGATCCACACTGGTCTTGCTTAAATTTACTGACTGTTTCTTACAGCTGTTCCAAGTTTTCCATGAGTCATAAAATATTGCACATAGGTCAGCTACTGTGAGAAAATAGTTGATGTTTGTTAGTATTTGCCCTAAAAGTGCAGGCACGATGTCTTTCAGGGGTTTGGCCATACCCTTCACGCTGTGCCTGGGGGGTCAGAAGCAGTTCAGCTACGAACCCCGTGGTTCCTGGGTTTTCCTCTGCCCGGGAAGCATCAGAGGGAATGCTCAGGTCTGGAGCACACACACGTGTGAGTTCCAGCATGGGAAACGGGCAGCAGATTGTGTGCCAGCGGTTTCCAATGTATGCAGAGCATTCCTGAGCAGTTACTCGTACCGAGGAGGGCACTCGGAGTCAAACTTGTTTTGTCCCCTCAACTCCCGTTTGGCTGCTTGCTGAAGCACTGAACAGCAGTGTTACTCAGCATGTGGTCTGTGCATGTCTGGCAGTCCATAAAACTTCAAAAGATATTGTGAGAGGACTACACATTTCAAAACCTGAAACAGTCCAGTCCATGCTAATGTTCCCATACTTGCACGTAAACACACACAAAAAAAAAAAAAAAAGTGAAGAAATTAAAGTGGAAAGTGATTATTTGATTTTTAGCCTTACATTTAATTAGGTGACAGAAATTAGAATCTTTGTGGCAGCACTGCAGAATTTTTTTTGAGAAGCCTGGCTTTTCCTTGGGTGCTGCAGGACTGAGGGTTGGCTGTGTCTGGAAGCTCTGGCTTTTCTTTGGGTGCTGTAGGATTGAGGGTTGGCTGTGTCTGGAAGCTCTGGCTTTTCCTTGGGTGCTGCAGGACTGAGGGTTGGCTGTGTCTGGAAGCTCTGGCTTTTCCTTGGGTGCTGTAGGATTGAGGGTTGGCTGTGTCTGGAAGCTCTGGCTTTTCCTTGGGTGCTGTCGGATTGAGGGGTGGCTGTGTCTGGAAGCTCTGGCTTTTCTTTGGGTGCTGCAGGCTTGTGTCTGGCAGCCAGGGCAGCCAGGCATACTCCGTGCACTTCAGTTCCTTCACTCGAAAAGGAGAGCAGCAGACCTGGATAAGATTCAAAGAGTGCAACAAGGAGGATCAAAGAATTTTCCTGAGAACAGCTTCAGCACAAGCAGTGACTCAGTGGACTGCACCTCTTGGGTCCAGGAGCGTTGACTCACGGGAGTCAGGGCTGAAATCTGTAGAACTGGGATGCACAGAGAAGGTGGATGAGCAGCAGCTGCTCACTGCTTCTTCTGCATGTTTAAGGTTTAGGTGAGAGGCTCAAAACAAACAAAAGGCACTAGCTCTGGGGACAAGCTCCAGTGCAGCTGTGAATCTCTTCGAACGATAGAGTGGAAGCTGTATGTTTACATAGGGTCAGAAAGCAAAAATTCCCTGTTACATCCAGAGGCACTGCTTCTGACTCAGGACGTGGTTGAGCTGCAACTCATTTGAATTTGGGATAACTTTCTTGAGCTGTCTCTGCATTCACCCTCCTTTGGTAAGGGGTGAGGTGCTGCCCTCACTGGGCTTTGCTCAGGCCTGGCACCTCATCTCACATGTCTGGGACCATTTTTCTCTTCAGTGCTCGTGTACAACAGGGGTCTCCTTGCTGTTCTTTTCCAGCTGATCATCCAGCTGTTTGTCTCCCTTCAGGATCCTCTCCTTTCCCAGTTCTGTTCTCCCAGCCCATACATCCTCTATTTGTTAGAGATGAGAGAGGGTGGTGACAGGGCACATTCCCTGTCCTTGGAGGCTGTGGAGTGTTTTAGAGGAAATTCAGTTTTTTCACAGAGAAGCAGCACACTGTATAGATGTCAATAGGGCTCTGGCAGTGTTTGAATTGCTTTGATTTGCTTGCCCTTATGTGTGCCAAAAATTATATGAAAAGAGGGAAATACTGGTTACTTTATGTGGCACAGCTGTTGGGTTGCTCTTACCTCTCTGCTGTGCCTTTCACCAGCCCATTACATCTACCTGTAGTCTCTGATTTTCTGTGTTAAGCAAGCTTTTTGAGAAACTGTTTTTAAACAGCCAGTACCATGGAACTGACACTTCAAAGTAACTGCAAATGTTGCAAATAATAAATAATAGTATAGCTATGTAATCATAATTTGATACTTAATTCCTTATAAGAGCGCTTTGGGTCAACCTGAGAATGTGCTGTGATTCATGCAGTTCATTTTGCAGCTGCTGTGTCATCAGGAGCTTTTGTGATTATGTTTACAGTAAAAGGAAACACAACCACAGAACAAACTGGTGATTATTGTATATACTAATTTATGCCTTCTATTTACAGCAGACTGACTGCAGTATTGATCTGAGCCTTTCCAAACCAGCTGTTTTGGGCTCCGTTTTGCCTTTTTTGCTCAGAATACCCTCTACACCATTCATATGAATGACAGTACAACCAAAGCAGAATTACCTCAGGCCTCTGAAGAGAGGTGCTGTATATCACACGTTCTGGTGGCTCCTTAGGCAGCTGACTCACTGAAAATAGGATTGTCTTCCAGTCCTCTAAGCTCTATTTTTCGTTATACTGATCGCTGCATGTCGCAGGGAGGAGATGGTACTCATCTGAAAGAACTCATCAGTGCAGAAAAGAGAACAGGTTTGTATTTCAGAAAAAATAAGGGAACCTAGAAGGGTTTGATGATCCAGAGTCACACCACGTGAGCTGCCTGCCTGTTGTGAGGGGCTGGTTACCCAGCAGAGATCCCACCGAGCTGACAGCTCAGCAGCACAAGGAGAACAGGGGCACTCATGGTGCTGGAGCTGAGGAAAGGCTTGGCTTCAGTCTCTGCTGCAGGTCTGCTAGAGTTAAGTGCAGCGATTGTGGCTGGAGCAGGGCCTTTCAGGGCCTGTTTTGGGATTGAACCTATGTTTCTCTACATAGTTCAGTTTCATCCCCATAAATTCATAAAGAGGTTTTTGAGGACTGGTCTGTTGCATTTGTGGGGCGAGAAAGGATAATGGGACCTGTCAAAAAAGGCACTGTTGCCTCCTTGAAATGGTGGTTGCTGCTCAGCAGAGGCTCAGCAAGATAAAAGCAGCCTTAGCAAATCAAAGATCTGCAGGGAACATGTCTGCAAACACAGTCATAAAATTTGCTGTAATGGTCCTTGAAAAACATGCTCGTCTGTTTTCTCTTACTTTTCACCCGACATTGGCTCTCACAGCAGCTGAGAGGTGGCAAAATTTCATCTGTCTTGAAAATTAGAATGTGCTTTGCTGTGACTTGCAATTGATCCGATTAGCTAAGTACGTTTGGGGTTTATAATTAAATTTGAAAAGCCGCGTTGTTCAGCGAATGGTATTGCAGCTATAATTATGGATTATGGAAGTCACCTCTTCTGTATAAGCATAAAATCTGCATGAGTCCAAAAGTGGTTGGGCTCATATTTCCATGAATAACCCAGGCAGATGATTTCATTGCCTTAGATAGAATTAGAATAGGTTTCATTGATGTACTCCTATCTAACATGAGAATATAATACTTATTATGCTATGTCTAAATCACTCAGGCTATACCCAACTGCCTTGCAGTACATCATAAACATGATGCAGCAATTCAACATCTTCACCAAAATCATTTGCAACTCATTTGTTTAAATCTGGCACTGCCTTGTGAATGAATTAAGAATTAACCAGCCTTTGCATACTGAGTGCCTTTTTTCAGTGTATCTGCATGAACTAAAGTATGCAGGGCTCAGAATCAGTTATGTGGGAGCATGAATAACTTCTCAACTGATTTCAAAGCTACAGCATTTTGGGTGCAGTCGGTTCCACTTTGACCTTGCATGCTAGATTTTAATTGTAAATAATCACATACATTTTTATGACTATTCTAATTAAATGTTAGACATAAAATTGATTGCAAGATGGTTGTGTTTAGTTTCTTTATTGTTATGTTGCTGCAATGGTTTTCCTGGTCCTGGTGCCTTTTCTGAGTGATGATCAGGACTACTGAGGTGCTTCGTTTTAGCTAACAAAAGCACCACATCCGAGCAAAACATTAAAAGATTATGGTAAAATGCCAATCCCTGCTTTATAGCACTATGGGAGAGAAATTCTAGTTGAAGAAGAGTGTACAGAATTGTGATTCTGCTTTTCAAAGCAAGTAATTTTAGAAAGAAAATATTTAAATCTTTTTATTTGAGTGGGTTTTTTTTACATGGCAGAAATACACTGGTAACACAATGAAAACAATAGTAATAATAATAGTAAATATGAGAAATAATAGATTCTGTGTAGCAGCAAGCTTGAGAATCTTGCTTTTATTTAATTTGCAGATGCTCCTCTGGGTGTGAGTGTGGAGACCTATTTGCTGGTTATTGTTTTGAGGGGAGCCTTTTGTTACTGTAGGGCATGGGGCTTGAGCAAGGAGGCAAGGGAAGCAAAAATACAGGTTCCCTGTTTCATGATCAAACTGTCACTAAGACCTTTGAATTCAGTGATCTCAAACCAATGTGAAATAAGGTGCGACATGTAAATATTCCTGCCTGTGAAGTGATCCTGAAGCCCTGCCTTCATTCCAGAATTTGTCTGATTTTAACTGTATGCAAGAACTTTAGTGAATCAGATCATGACATTGCTGGTGACTTCAGGAGGAGTCACTCATTTCTGGGGCAGGGATAACTGAGAGCCAGAGGTAAAATCCTGTCATGAAGTCCGTGGGGACTCCTGGCCAGGTACTGCTTCTTGTTGGGTGTGGCACTCATGGGCTACTAGGTTGTTATTGTCTTTATGATTTGCTCACTGGCCAAGACCTGGAAATTAAATTCTGGCTTGACCAAAACCATAGCTCCTGTTTATCTGCTAGAGAACTGCTGGTTCCCTACTAAACTGTATTAATGAGGATTATAAATTATGCGACCAAAATCTGTGAAATCTGATAATACTGTGAGATCACATAAATACTGATAGATAAATAAATACAGACAGACTGCAGTTTTGCATCCATATGACTTTGTTACTGTGTTTGGTGATATTGCTCCATATTTAGAAGAACTCATATGAGAAGCCTGATGACTGTGTGTAAAGTGGCTTGGAGTTATTTTCCTGCTGTATGTCTTTTCCTTAGATTTTTATAATTTTCAATATGGTTTCTCTAGCACAAAATAAATATATACTGTAAATATGTTTTCATATTATTATTTCTGGAGAAAACAATAACATTTCAAAGATATCATGAGCCTTGTGTTTTTAAGCTTATCTAGTACATAGCTTTATATAGTTTCTTCTTAATTAACAGTGAGTTCCGTTGTATTTGAGATCCAAGAGCAGTGTTTGAATTCTGTGTGCACAATGGGCTCTGACATAAAATTTCTTCCTTTTATCATTAGTGGAATTGATTGATGTCTTTGCTTAGCAGAAAGATTGCAACATGGATACAAAGATAGCATGTTTCTTGCTCTACTTGAAGTGCATGTCAGGCCATTTTGCTTTTTAAGCACATGGTTCAGAAGAGATTAAAAGGGAGAGCCCCTGCATCCATCACCTCGGGCTGAGCACAGCAGAGATGTTCTCCTTGTGCTCCTCTGGCACACGGCTTGCCAGGAACTTTCATACAGATCCAGTGACAGTTTCCCTCCAGCCTGGGGAGTTTCACTGGGTCAGAACCAGAAAGGCTCTGAGATAAATCACGCTGTAAAAAAAAACAAATGGAGGCACTGAGTGGTGTATCAGTGTCAGTCTGAAAAGATAACTTTTTTTGTTTACTCCAGTTCTGTGGAAATCGCAACTCAAGGGCTGTTAAAGAGGAAGTTAATGAAGATAATTTCTAGATGGGGGAAAAAAGAAAACAAAAAAGCCAGTTTGTAAAGAGGAAAATCTGTTTGGGTGTGCAGGGAGAGGAGGCGTTCCGGCAGGTGTGCGAGCTGGCGGCAGGGGATGGACCAGCCCCGCTTCTGCAGTGCCTCCGCAGCTCCGCGGATGGCAGAGAAAAATGTTAACAATACTTAAAGCCAGTTTGCTATCCTGCTGCCAGCATATCCTACAGTCGGACATGCAGGCAGTGGAATTATGCATCCCGGGTCCCGTGGCGTCTGGCCGGAACAATCGCGGCGCTTGTTGGGCGAGCGGCGCTGTCAGACAGCAGAGCCTTTCAGCGCGGTCAGCTGAGCGCCCGGCCCGCTCTCCTTTATGCACTTCATGCTTGCACATGCAGAAGACCATGGAATCAATTAGCTCCTTGTCTCGCAAACGGGGCCCAGCTTTCCAGAAGAGCTGCAAGGGTGTGTCCGAGAGCCAGACAAGCTGGAGATTTCTCTTGGGCAGCTCGTGGGCTGGTTTCAAGTTACTCCATATTTCATTGTCTCCTATTTGCTGAACCTTGGTTTCAAACGATTGCGCTGCTTCGCTGTGCTTCTTAAAGGCACAGGTTCTTCCAGCTCCCCGGGCCAACACAAGGAACTACACGTTCTCTGTGTCCTCCGTAAAGCTTGGGAATGGTTTCACCTGAGGGTGTGTGCAGGGAGCCAGAAACCTGTTGTTACTGACACACAGTGCATAGGTACAGGGGCTGGGCAAGGAAAAAAATCTATTGGCTGTGTGTTTTGGATGAAAGGGTTTATCTTTCCTGTGTTATTTTTCAAAGAATAACTGCATCATTACTCTAATGAGTTCTTTCTCTCTCTCTCTTTTTTTGTAATTAATGTGGGCCGATTCAGTAGGAAGCACAGCGATGTTTGGTGTTCCCTCTGTTTTATCGTCTGACACTGATGGTGTGTCTGCCTGCTCTGGACCTCCTGTCCTGTGGTGTGGAGCATATCCCCCATGTTGTGCTAAATGCATTTCAAGAGAAAGGTCTCCTTGATAAATGTATTGCACAGATCAGACAAAGCTGCAGTGAGTTAGACACTGGCAATAGATTATCTGGGCCAACCTTGAAATAAGGAAATCCATTTTGATTTTATTTTTTTCATTATTTCATTTGACTTGGCACCATTTTATTCCTGTGAAAAATGAGAAGTATCTCCTACTTCATCTGCAGCATCTAATGTAAAGATTTAAGAGGTTTGCAGTTTCTGGAAGTTCAAGTGCTCTTTATTTTGGCTTGTATCAGTGAAGGCTGCTACTGTTATTTAGAAACAGCAGCTGGAGAGTTGCTGGTAGTAACTTTCTGTCACAGTGAACTCACAGGGTGACTCTATGCTGGGCAAAGCATCATTCCCCTGCTCTGTGTTTAGAGTGCTTTGAGGTCCTTTGGGTGAAAATGCTTCAGTCAGATGAACCATTTTTCCAATGTTGTAAATACTGTTATCTTCACAATTAAAGAACAAAGAATATTGAAAAGAATTTCTCTATGCTGAGCAATTGTGAAAGAGGAGCTTTTCCTACCTGTTCACTTGCCTGTACCCATGAGCTGAAGTCCAAACACTGAAGATGATTCAAAGAATTCCTGTACCAGCCCAACATACAGAGACCTGTATTCTAGGTGCCTTCTTCAGGTGTATTTCAAAACTGTTTTGTTGAGTTTCCTCTTTTTAAATAACCATTAGGGCTTTCTTTTTGTTTTCCTGATAAATACTGCTGCAGTTTTGTAGCATGAAAAATGGTTCATGTTTTTGATCTGTTTGAAATAATGGACTTAAAGCATTGGGTGAGCACCATGGAAATAGCTTTCCCCAGGATCAGGTGTTTTTTCCCCAGGTACAGTAGAATTACTTGCCAGGTTTCTGCTTCCAAATCCCAGAGATTTTACTGTGCCATATCTAAGGTGTCATTTGAAGGGCACGCCTCCCTCACTCAAAATAAGGTTTACTTTCCAAACCCTGACTGTCAGGGTGGCTGGAGGCATCTTTTTGTAAAACAATACTAAGATGTAACCATTCATTTTCACACCTTTGTGTTAAAAGTAAAGAATATGATGCCAATGCTTTAGGTCCTGCTTACAGGCATCCTTAAACCCAGCAGTGACAAATGAAATCATTTTGTGTAAGGTGGCTTTTTCTTTTTTGTTTAATTGGTAAAAGATCACTTGATGATCCAAATGTTCTCCTGCATGAAACAGAATAAATGTGAAGTTGTACCAAGGATGTCAACTGCATTCCTGGTGAGACTTTTCTAAAGCAATCAAGGTTTCTTCTGCTTCTTGCACTAATCGTTAATAACTATGCTGTTGTCACAGCTCAAAAACTTTCCTATTGACACTTCAATCATTTTTAAAGATCCTGAATGTTTGGCATGTATTAAAGTAACCTTTTGCACTCTATTAAAATTTAAGAACTGCTAGATTTTAGTGAATGCCCAAGCAACTGGATCATGAAAGCATTACCTTGTGCCAAGGGCATGATGCAGAGCACTGATTCCTTTTTAACAAATAATAAGAAGTTTGACTTTTCATTTACACATTCTGCCAATTGCTAACAAGTTTCCATCTTGTTCAAACACTGAATTGATCCTAAGAAATTGAAAATATTGATTTAACCCTCTGCCTGATTTGTGCTGTGGGCACCTGCTAGTACAGTCTTAGCACATTACAATTGCTTGGCCGTAATTCCTCAGGGGACCACTAATAACTACCACATTTGTCTTTTCATCTTCTGAAATTATGCTAGCAGTTGTCCAAGTCAATTGTGATTCATTTGATACTGCTCTCCTTCAAGACATATTGCAACCAAATAGACTTGCTCACCAGTAATATATCTGATGACATAGTTAGTTCTAGTTAATTGACAGAATGATTCAGGCTTTTATGGATGGCATTAATTGGTCCCTGGTGTCCATGCAATAATTGACCAGACAGTGTAGGCTACATTAGCTTCTCAACCAGTCAGAACAGTGGTAAGATGAGGTAAATGTGGTACAAATGATAAAATGGCTATATTTTAAATCAAACATTTATAAACTATAGAAGTGGGAGATTGTGGCATTAGGAGGGTCTGAATAATGGGAATACATAAATGTCCACATTCGAGGATTGTGTTTTCTTTTTTTTCCTCCCCACCCAATTAACACATGTGGTAAGTCACATTTAGATGCCTTAATGGACTCTGTTTGAATCGTGGTTTAATGTGTAAAGCAAAGTAGAGGGAAGGGCTGCTTGTGGTGTTTCAGCTTCTCAGTGTTTATATGGTACAATTTTAAGCCTGGTGTTAAGTGTTAGAAGGAAGTTAGAGGTAGCCCCTCGCATTTACAGAAAGTTATTTTATTTTTCCCTCTCAGAAAAGAAGATAACTTGTGGAATTATTTTTACACATTCCAGGTGTCTGAGAAATGCAAACCCTGTGCTTAAATTAAAAGGGTAATTTGTTAGAAAAAGCGAGATAAACAAGAAAAGTGACATCAAAACAATACTAACTTGCCACAGCTCCTCTTGAGGAATCATTCAGTGATTTATCACCTACTTTTCTTCTCTCTGTTTTGTGTAAGAAAACCATAAAGATAAGCAAGGAGGGTCTGCTGGGTGTGTCTCAGGTTTAGAGGAATGTCAGTGAGAAGAGACACAGAATCAGGAAATATTTTGAGTTGAAAGGAACCCATAAGGATCATGAAGTCAAGCTCCCTGCTCATCACAGGACTACCCAAAACTAAACCACTGGAGCTGAAGGAAAGAACAGTACTGGTGTTGTAGGGGGGTTCAGTGTGGGCTGGTTCAGGGATATTTGTCTTGCAGGCCTATCTCACCGTTCATGGTGTGCCTATCACCAGGGTATACATTTTTAGGTCGTACAGAAAGCAAATATCAAATATACATCTAGTGGGGGGAAAAAAGGAATTGGTCAAAGCTTCCTTGTCTCAGTATATCTTTTAGTGCATTGCCAATTTCGTTTTCAGTGCCTTAACATGGGACATTCTTTGGAGCTTGTTTTAAATCTGGAAGGTATTTTCTCGCTTAAAATTTAAACTTTGTTTTGTTAAGATCATTCCTCTGTGTATATTCTGACAAAAAATTTTTTTAAAATCGGTTCCTCTTCTGTCTTAATGCAACTCAGATGTCTTCCCTGCCCCTGCAGACTGCAGCACTTTTGCCTGTGCCCACGAGGCAGCCCCCGGCCCCCTGTGCTGCTCTCCCACCCCATTCATCAGCCCCTTTCATTCCATCTGCAGTGGGTACGTGAGTGCAGTGTTGTGCCAGAGCTGGCCCACAAACCTCCCCACATGCCACAGCCACAGCCCTCTGGATTACAGCCTCTGAAGCACGGGAGAGGCACTTCCGTGGGGATTTGTAGGAAATGAGGATGTCAATAGCAGGTAGGCTGAGCTGCTCTGGGAATAGTCTCTACCCGAGATGCAGAGATTGCTGTATTAATAAAGAATGCCAGCCACCATCAGCTTTGATCACTTCATTCACTGGCTACACCCCTTTTCACTGCCCTATCCCTTTTGCTTAAATCTTTCCAAATTGCAGAGTTGTCACAACATCGATCATGCATTCCTTCAGCACCGCGCTCTTGGTGGGTACTGCCAAGAACAAACAATAAAACCAGTCGTTGCCCTGCTTTAATTTTTATGAATTGTTGAATGTCCTGAGCTCCCACTGATTTCAGTCTTCTAGTGGGAATTGAGGGCATTCAGGGATTGCTGGGAAAGTCGGCCTTTACACCATGTACATGCTGATTGCAATGTCTCCACTTCCTTGTAACTTCTTCACAAATCAATCTTTCCAATCTCCTGGTAATTTACTGCTCTCCCAGATGCCTTCAGCATGCTGGTATGTTTTTTTTCTTTTTGGAATTGATACCTGCATTTGTGTTGCAGGTTGAGTGGGTTGCTACAGGAAAAATGGGAAAATCTTGAACCAAAGTCTTCTGGAAATATGTCAGCTTCTTGTGAAATGGGTCCATTTCTCTGTCCTTACAGACAGAGCCACATTTGGATGAGGCTGTTCCTAGATGAAGTGGTGTTGTTTCTTTGTTCCTGACAAAAGTGTTGGGTGTTTATAGATGAGACTGTTCCTGCTTGGCTCAGGGGGGGTGTGTGCCTTGTTGGATGTGAGCACATGCATGCTTCGGTTCAGTGTAATCTTCTCGGGCAGACAAGAGGTGGTGTGTTTCCCACAGGTCACATAAAGATGATGATCCTTCAAAACACTGATTTTGAGCAAAGGGATGTTATTTCTGGGCAAAGAACCCTGCGACAGGCTGGGTCAAATTTAATGTGATCTGTTATTGGAGGTATTGGATTTTATGTTGTAGAAAGCAATGCTGAACTTTCAGGCCAGTGATTTCTACTGAGCCTGGTATTGAACACTAGCTGGTTTTATTTCCCACATTTTAGGAAAAAGACAAGACATTTATATGAAAGAAAACAGATTTTTTAAAACGTGTATTTTCCTTTAGGACAGCAATTAAAATTAACCTACATTTAAAATCAAGGTTTTCATTTTACATACACCTTAAAGATGTCACACACAACGACTTCAATGTAAACCTTTCGAATACTAAGGAACGCAATTAACTTTAAGGAGGCTTAAGAACAGGGATTAAGTTTGCCTAATTTATATAATTTGCACTGGTTTAAAGCTTCTCAAATTAGAATGAATTATAATAGTTAATATAACTTAATACAATTTACTAATTCCTAAAGCCAGGTAAACATTTATTTAACCTTAGAAAGTCAACAATTTTACCAACTCAAATCTCTTTACCCATAAATATTTTGACATTGTAAAATATTAATAATTTCTACTTAATCCCAAAGTCTTTTAAACCCAAGTTTAGTACTATGTATGGATTGAGCATGAATCATCAGCTGTATAAAAGAACAGATGTAGGAACTGGGGCTGAATTTGTTATTTTTGTCCACTAATGTCTCCAGCATAAAGAGATTTATTGCAGGTTTCTGTTATCTCCTCTGTTCAAGCACAGCCATGAAACTACAAGCTTAGAAGAGGAAAACTCCTTGATCCACTTTGGTCCCTGTTGTTCTTTTCCTATGATCTTTGCTGCTTACCACAGGGACAGAGGATCTAGATGGCTGAGATTAATTTTCTGAGCCCACTGTTTGCATTCATGTTCAAATGCCATAAGCAGCTGGGCTTTAGATTCAAATTTGAATGCAACAGTGAAACAAGACTCTCTCGCTTGAATTTTCCTTTTGGCTACAGCTCCAAAGTGGTCCACAAGTGTCTGCCTGCCTGTTCTCCCCAGTCACTTCTGCAAATCCCTTACTTAATGTTAACTGGAGAGGTGGTGCTCTTTAGGAAACGTCCTTAGAAACTTCTTGAAAACAGGAAGGAGGGCAGATGGGAGAGAGACCAAACAAGTAGTTGACCCAGAGGTCTTCTTTTGGGGGTCTTGCTAGGGAATATAGAGAAAGAAAACTGAGATCTGATTTCTGTGGAGATTCACTTTCTCAGATGCACAAGTTGAAGGATTTCCAGTGCTCGGAGAATCAATAATTCAGGCATAAAAGTTTGTGATCTAATTTTTATAGCTGCTGAGCATATTTAGTTCATGTTCACTGCTGAATGACCTTACTTATGCACACAGAAATGTCTGTCATCTTCACTTTTTTCAATCTGGAGAATGAAAAAGAGCCTTTTGTCCAGGTAAGAATGGGAAAAGATGCAAACAAAAGCCTGCTGGAATGGCAGATGTTACAATAGAAAATAAATGCTAGGATGGAAAGACCTGAAATTACTGAATTTTAAAATCTTTTATAAAATGGCTTACATTTTAATTGAGGTCTTTCATTAATCTAGTGGAAATGAAAAGATGAAGGAGAAGCCAGGGTGATTGTTTTAAAAGCACTGTAATGACACTTTTGTTTTCAATCTATGAACTTCTGTTTTTAACAAGATCAGAGTATCAAGCACTGACAGGTGCAGAGGACACTCTGGATGAATTTCTTTATTTGTGAGTGAGTACCATGAAGTCTCAGGCAGATCAGCAAGGCAATGATCTGCCCTGTGTAGGTTTGAAAAGGGATTTGTCCATATTGACTTGTCCTAAGTTTCTGGAAATAATTGCCTTGGCTGTTTCTGTTTTGTCCAACATGCACACTGTGCACTGGAGCCTTCAGCTATTTGCAGCTGTTGCTGAAGCAGAAATTCAGTTTTTCCTTTAGTATTAACGTGGAGTGTAAGAGTTTCTGAGGGACGCTTTTTGCTACTCAGATCTATATTTCTTTCAGAAAATGCTATGTTATAACTTCAAGCCGAGTGTCTGATGTGATTAAGGTGGCTTCAGGGATTTGCTTTAGTGTTTCTAAGAGTGTCCTTTTGATAGCTGAGGCTTATGTTGTATATACTGTCTTTGGGAGGACCGTAAGAAAGGACTGAAGATATGGAAGATGTTTCTGGAATTCAAAAGCTTGTGCTATAAAACAGGCTTCCAATCAGTTTGGTTGGCACTGGCACAGGGCTCTCCTCAGCCTTCACTCTGCTGAGCCTGCATCAGAAACAGGTGCCACTTTGTGCCCATGGCCCTGCAGGAGAGGGGAAGTTCTCCAGCTGGCATGTGGGATTCCAGCATGCCCTCTTTCCTTAACTTCGTTTCATTTCTGGGTTTCGAGCAAAACCATTCTTCTTGCTCCCACTCAGGATCTTGTTGCTGGTGTGTTCCCAGATGTGGGACAGGACGTCCAGCTCTGCTTTGGACTCAACGTCTCCCATTTGGTTTTGATTTCCAGCAAAATATTCAAGTTAGCATCATTTAACAAAACACCTACTTTAAGGAAAAAATCAGCGGGGACTATAGACATCAACCTTCTGATATTTCCACCTCTATCCTCTTTTCAGCACCATTGTGCTGGACCTTTGCATAAATTCTGTAGTTCCTCTTTTTAAAACAATTCCAGTTGGGAGCAAAACTTCACTGATAAGATTTTCTAGCTTTATTTCTCATAACATTCTGCTAGTAAGAGCTGGAAAGGTGATTGGTTGCAAGGTATTTGTTTGCACCTATTCCCCCCGAAAGCCTCACGCCCAAGCGTGCAACAGTCCCAGACAGCCCTAAGAGACGTTGTTCTGCTTCAGGCTTGCAGAAACTTGAAAAGTTTGAAAGTTTTGGCACTTTGAAAGTCTTTTTGGCACAGGATTCCCTTCTCTGTAGGTGTGAGGGTGGTCTACTGTGCAGGCAGCTGTCCCAGCTGCCCACTGGTGTCCATACAATGGGACAGGTGCCTTGGCTGCCTGCTGGTGTGGCAAGTTTGGTTTACAGGTACAGGAGAAACTTGGACATGTTTTTCCTTTTATCTTCTTGTACTAGGTTGACCCTGGCTGGATTCCAGGCACCCACCAAAGTCTATCACTCACCTCTGCAGCTGGGCAGGGGAGAGAAAATATAACAAAGGGTTCACCAGCTGACATGAGGCCTGGGAGGGATCACTCACCAATTTCTGTCATGGGTGAAACAGGCTCTAATTAGAGATATTAATTCAATTTATTGCTAAGGAAATCAGAGCGGAATACTAAGAAGTAAAATAAGATCTTAAAAACACCTTCCCCACACCCTTCCCTCCTTCCCAGCTCTATCTCCTCCCCCAGCGGGGCAGGGAGACAAGAAATGGGGGTTATGGTGAGTTCATCACATTCCTGCTGCTGCTCAGGGAGAGGAGCCCTTCCCCTGCTCCAGCATGGGGTCCTTCCCACAGGAGACAGCTCTCCAGGAACTTCTCCAATGTGAGTGCATCTCACAGGCAACAGTTCTCCCCAGACTGATCCAACGTGGCCTGCAAGGACGCTGCTGCCTCACCCTGGGCTGCACCAGGGGCTGCAGGGGAACCCCAGCACCTGGAGCACCTCCTGCCCCTCCTTCAGCGCTGACCTGGGTGTCTGCAGGGCTGTTCCTCTCACGTGTTCTCACCCTGCTCTTGGCTGACTGCACTTACATCAGTGCAATAACTTTTTTATCTTCTTAAATCTGTTATCACAGAGGTGTTGCCACCATTTCTGCTTGGCCCAGCCCTGGCCNTGCATCAGAAACAGGTGCCACTTTGTGCCCATGGCCCTGCAGGAGAGAGGAAGTTCTCCAGCTGGCATGTGGGATTCCAGCATGCCCTCTTTCCTTAACTTCGTTTCATTTCTGGGTTTCGAGCAAAACCATTCTTCTTGCTCCCACTCAGGATCTTGTTGCTAGTGTGTTCCCAGATGTGGGACAGGACGTCCAGCTCTGCTTTGGACTCAACATCTCCCATTTGGTTTTGATTTCCAGCAAAATATTCAAGTTAGCATCATTTAACAAAACACCTACTTTAAGGAAAAAATCAGCGGGGACTATAGACATCAACCTTCTGATATTTCCACCTCTATCCTCTTTTCAGCACCATTGTGCTGGACCTTTGCATAAATTCTGTAGTTCCTCTTTTTAAAACAATTCCAGTTGGGAGCAAAACTTCACTGATAAGATTTTCTAGCTTTATTTCTCATAACATTCTGCTAGTAAGAGCTGGAAAGGTGATTGGTTGCAAGGTATTTGTTTGCACCTATTCCCCCCGAAAGCCTCACGCCCAAGCGTGCAACAGTCCCAGACAGCCCTAAGAGACGTTGTTCTGCTTCAGGCTTGCAGAAACTTGAAAAGTTTGAAAGTTTTGGCACTTTGAAAGTCTTTTTGGCACAGGATTCCCTTCTCTGTAGGTGTGAGGGTGGTCTAATGTGCAGGCAGCTGTCCCAGCTGCCCACTGGTGTCCATACAATGGGACAGGTGCCTTGGCTGCCTGCTGGTGTGGCAAGTTTGGTTTACAGGTACAGGAGAAACTTGGACATGTTTTTCCTTTTATCTTCTTGTACTAGGTTGACCCTGGCTGGATTCCAGGCACCCACCAAAGTCTATCACTCACCTCTGCAGCTGGGCAGGGGAGAGAAAATATAACAAAGGGTTCACCAGCTGACATGAGGCCTGGGAGGGATCACTCACCAATTTCTGTCATGGGTGAAACAGGCTCTAATTAGAGATATTAATTCAATTTATTGCTAAGGAAATCAGAGCGGAATACTAAGAAGTAAAATAAGATCTTAAAAACACCTTCCCCACACCCTTCCCTCCTTCCCAGCTCTATCTCCTCCCCCAGCGGGGCAGGGAGACAAGAAATGGGGGTTATGGTGAGTTCATCACATTCCTGCTGCTGCTCAGGGAGAGGAGCCCTTCCCCTGCTCCAGCATGGGGTCCTTCCCACAGGAGACAGCTCTCCAGGAACTTCTCCAATGTGAGTGCATCTCACAGGCAACAGTTCTCCCCAGACTGATCCAACGTGGCCTGCAGGGACACTGCTGCCTCACCCTGGGCTGCACCAGGGGCTGCAGGGGAACCCCAGCACCTGGAGCACCTCCTGCCCCTCCTTCAGCGCTGACCTGGGTGTCTGCAGGGCTGTTCCTCTCACGTGTTCTCACCAGACTGATCCAACGTGGCCTGCAAGGACGCTGCTGCCTCACCCTGGGCTGCACCAGGGGCTGCAGGGGAACCCCAGCACCTGGAGCACCTCCTGCCCCTCCTTCAGCGCTGACCTGGGTGTCTGCAGGGCTGTTCCTCTCACGTGTTCTCACCCTGCTCTTGGCTGACTGCACTTACATCAGTGCAATAACTTTTTTATCTTCTTAAATCTGTTATCACAGAGGTGTTGCCACCATTTCTGCTTGGCCCAGCCCTGGCCAGCAGCGTGTCCGTCTCGGACCCGGCTGGCATGGGCACTGCTGGACATCAGGAAGCTTCTGGCAGCTCCTCACAGCAGCCCCCAGGCTGCCAAAACCCGGCCATGCAAACTCAGTACACTTCTGTGTTCCTCTTAAATCTGTTTTCACGTCCATAGCTGCTCTGAGAAATGTCACAGGAGCATTTCTTCCCCTCCTTTGCCTGGCTTTCAGCAAGTGAAGCATTACTGCCTGGCAGAGCCGGGTTTCTCAAGGACAGGGTGCAGCATGTACCTCTCACTCTGAGTGCAGCCCAAAGTATTGCTGTCAACATCAGTATGGTCAGCACTGGGCCCCTGGGAGTGCTGCAGTGCCCTCTCCCATCTGGCTTAAAAAGAAAGGAAAGGAGAAGAAAAAACCCCAAACTTCTCTTGAAGTCCAGGAAAGGGGGCCACACATGTTTTAATGGCAGACAGTTTTTAAAGCTTGTTTGCATTTGGGTGATAATGTACTTTAGTATGGCAGGGGAAATGAGAAACTTCACACATGGCATCTGGAAATCCTTGTGGCTCACTACCCTCCTTGACAGCAATAATGTGGCTGTAAATTTCCCCCAACAGAAAACTTGTAACTGCACCAGCCATACCAGAAACAACCTTTCATTTTCTTTTAAATGGATGTGTTGTTTTAAATCTCAGCTTTTTAATAGCTTCATATAAACATTTGTGAGCCTCTGAGGCAAATAAGTATATTTTTACTTCTTGTTCTTATGTCATAGACTCACAGAATCATTTAGGTTGGAAAAGATCCCTAAGGTCATCGAGTCCAACTGTTAACCTAACACTACCATGTCCACCAGTCCTTATGGAAAATCAGTCTGTGGCTCAATTTAGTGTCTGGAGTGGCAAGTCCTGATATATTCACATGCATCTCTCAAAGAAGAAAGGGGTGTCACTCTTGCAAGCACCCTTGATAAGTCTCTGCAGCACTAATTTACTCTGTTTGTGCACATGTTATAGCTAAGCCTGATGTTGGATGGAGTTCCTTTGGCTGACACAATGACTATTTCTTTGTCTTTTAGTAGCAAAAACCTCATGTGTGCTGAAATGTTGATGGTGGTATGATGGCCAGGTTCAGGATTGCCAGCTTCCTCAGGGAAAATGCCTTTACAACCAAAACATATAAAGTTTAAAATACAGTGCAGTGCTTTGAAGTTTGTAAAACTAAGAAATTTGGTGTGGACCTGGCAGAAGTTTAGGTGCAGTGTAGTAGTCTGTACACTGCCTGTGTTTTAGGAAAGCACTGATTGTTGTTCTGTGCTTGCAGAGGCAGAAACTTAGGAAGAGGGATGCTGAGCACATTGCCACTGCTCTGAAATACCCTTTTGCCAAGGGATGCACATGGATTCATACCAGTGTTAGAATATTGAATCCAAATACAGAGTATTTAACACTTTAAAACCTTTGTAAAACCTGTTGGTCTCAGCTGCTCACTGATGGAACTCAGGACCTCTTCCTCACGTGAAACTCTTCTCTCTATGTCAAAAATGCATCCAGCCAGCCACTGGCCAAGGTCAGATGCAGGAATCTTGGTCAGAACTTTGCCCACTGGAGAGTAACAGCCCTAAAGAAGCCTTCCTGTGGTGTATGACAGCCTGCACAGGGTAGAGTCTGCACACTATGGACCAGGCAGAGGGGGAGTGCTTTTTCAAGATAAACCCATATGGAATGGAGGGTTATCCCAGAAACAACCAGGAAAGGGGAAGGATTGGTCTTACTTGTCCTTACTGTTGAAGAAGGGCAGGCAGAGGAGAAGGAGGGAGTGAGATAGGAGAGTAGCAGAGACAACACATTGAAAGAGGGGAGAGAAGAATGCATAAAGTGATTAAAAGAAAAATGAAATCATTTTATGCATCAGAGATTACTGATTACCATATCAGCAGGTTGGACTAAACAGATGATAAAGTCTCATGAGCAAACTGGGAGCTTGGTAGGGGCAGAAATCTCTAAGCTACATTAATAAATGTTGACTGCAGTTCCAGATGTGTGTGTGTGTTTAAACTTTGCTCCTCTGCTGCACGAAGCTGCCCAGCTCATAGCTCCTGCCAGTGGATCTGGTGGTGCCAGCTGTGGAGGCTGTGCTGGGACATGTGTCCCCATCCTGGTCCTAATGCCAGCCCTCAGCTTTCAGCTCCTGGAAGTGTGGAAGAGGCACTTGGAGACAAGATTTAGAGGCAAGAACATGGAGGTGCTGGGTTAATGGACTCAGTGGTCTCAGAGGTTGTTTCCAGCCTTAATGAATCTGTGATTCTGTGATGAAACTGAGCAGCAAAGTCCTTTTGCTCCTCGTGAAATGTGCATTGTTGCTGTCAGGACTAGAAGCCACTGATGTCTGGGGCTGATCCATAGGATAACCTTGGCTGTGGGCAGAGGAGAGGCATCTTTCATGCATCTTTTTGACTACAATACGTAGTGAACTAGCATCTATAGCAGGCAAAACTGTGAGGGGAGCACAGGGACTCAACAGAGCTGCAGCTGGAAGCTCAGTCTCCTCATCCAGTCCCATGTCAATGGTACTCAGGCACAAAACAACCTGTGAGGTTCCTCTCCTGCTGCATCAGGCCTAAAGAAAGTGGGATTAAGAATTATGCTTGAAACTGTGCTTGCACTTCATTACTCATTTATCCAAAACAAACAAAGAAAAGGTTTCCAAATGTACAATTTTTGAATGAAAGTTATGTAAAGCAAAGTCATGAGCTGAGAAGGAAAGGAAAGTAATGATTTACTATAGAAACAAATAGGTGGTAAAAAGATTATAAATAACTGTGATTTTCTTTAGGTTCTCTGGTACGTCTTACCCCTTAAATTATTTTTCTTTAAAGAGCCCTCTGATCAACTGAAACAGCCACTTTAACTAAAAAGATATGTAACAAAGATTACAAATATTAGCGTTCTAATGCATTTGGTAGCTACACAAAGCAAAATTTTCTTATGATTCTCCAAGATAACCCTGCAGATTTTGAAAGGCATGAATGGGGGTTTTCAATTATAATGAAATCAGCAGCATGGTATTTACCCTGCTTGGGATGTAGAGTGGGATGCTGGAGCCTGGGGCAGAGGGGCAGGGAGAGCCAGGCATGCATTTTTCTCTCTGACAAATGAGTAGGTTATGAGGAACACTTCCAAATTTAAACAAAATGCATTATGGTGCAGTATTATTTGATTGCTCAGCTTTTCATTGTTGTATCTCTTAGCTGAACTTCAAAATAAGCAGTGGTGTCTTCTGTTCTTTATCAGTTTGTGGTGTTTTGATACCTGAGTTTATGATGGCCTTAAGGTTTCCTTTTCTCCCCTTGGACTGGTGTCTTGGGAATCCTTCAGAAGTGCAGCAATATTGTTCTCCTCCACTTTAGCTCAAACATCAGTGACCAGTTGGGTTCTGCAGGGAGTCAGGAACAGGCAGCTGATCTAATGAGAAGGAAGCATGGAGAGGTCTTTTTTTAGGCTGAAAAAAAAGACTTAAAGGAGTCTCAAATTTAAACGTGTTTTGAGACTGAGTTTGCAAGAAATGACTTACCCTGTAACTCAAGTATGTTGTAGGTCTCTCTTGTGGGTTTGTAATTGGTGCAAAATATTTATTGTACTGAAACTAGAATGACACTGTTAGCTATAAAATCTCCACAAAATTCTGCTTTGTGCTTGTGAAATAACTTGGAAACCAAGGTTGGTGTTGGATGTATCCCAAACCCTTTCATATGCTGGTCAAACGTTTCTCTGCTTGGCCCATCTGGTGTCAGAAGCTGTCATCTAACACAAAGCAAGGCCAAATACCCTGGACATAATGAAAATTTAAATACCTTTTTGCACCTGCCGTGAAAATAAAGCATCTTAACTGCATGGGACACAGACACCAAGTAAGTTGCAAGCTAAACAAACAGGTTTTCAAAGAGCTGTGTGAAATCCCAGTGCTGGGTCCATAGAGCTGAGGAGGAAGCTGTATGGGTGCAGGCTCTGGCATTGCCCTGCTTTAGTCAGCCTCTGGATGTGGCCAGACCCCCCATCACCGAGCCAGAGAAGTGACCTGCCCTCTTGAAGCCTCCCTACAGTAAATGCTGAGTTGAGAAATCACACCACAGCTTTTCCTGAGGGTGATGTTGTCTCTGGGAGAAATGTGCCTCCTCGGTGCCTCCGCTTTGCTGTCTGCTGGTGGGACGTGTCACTGGTGTGCCTGCAGCTCACTAACGTATCTGGCAGCACACAGATGTGTGTTTTAAAAAGTGCTGGGTTTTCTGGAGGCCCCTGGCTGCCTGCCCTTTGGATGTGTGAGCCTTGCAAGGAGCAGGACCTCCAGGGCTTCCACAGCCCCGGTCTGACGGACAGACAGATCCTGGCTGCTCTCAGCAGGAGCAAGGGACGGATGTTTCCATGGATGTTTGTTCGCCTGCCTGTGTGCGCCCATTTGTCCACACAGATTCCTCTCAAAACTATGCTGTATAAACAGTATAATGCTATTCTCTGAGGCCAGCCTTTCATTAGGTCACTTTGTGCAGCCATCTCTGAGTCTTTTAAGTACCAGCACTGTGTGCAATATGAATCTGGTCAAAAGAAACCTGCAGTGATTCAAGCATCTGCCTTTTACAGTTCTTGAGTCACAGGCTCGTACTCAGAACCTCACTGAGGCATCAATACAGAATTTAATGTATTTTTTTTTGTCTTCTTGATCATCTTTCCCTGAATTCAAACCACTTTTTTGGAGGTATGTGCAGCTTAGAAACATGTGAGCATTCAGGTATACATACAGTTTAAAGTGGTTAGAACACCGTAGTTGTGTAATGCTCTAATAACAAATGTGGATACTTTTGTGATAGTTGAAGTGTATTTCTCAAAGAATAAACAATAGGAAGCAAACCAGCACACAGGATTTCTTCTCTGCAAAGAAAGAAGCGTTACTTAAACAATCATAATTCCTTTAAAAATGAACTTCATGTTGCCTAAGAGAGCAAACAGAACTGAAGCCACCTACTGAGAAATTCTATTTTGCTAATTTTTATCCATTCTAATGCAAATAGTGGTTTTAATCCCCTTAACTCATCCATCATGCATGACAGGTCAGCCAGCCCATTGTCTGTGTATTTGAAGGATTCCTGTCCAAATCAGACTTTCTGTCAGCAGCAAGAGTCTGCTCCTTTCTGAACTGCTCCTGTCACTGAGAAACTGCAACTACCTCGGAAACCAACCCAGGAATTGCATGTGGAATTCGCACGGGGTCTTCGCAGAGAGGTTACTGACAGTTCCTATCAGAGCAGGGGAAAAAAAATCCACAAAGTCAGATTAAGGACATCTAGGTTTTTGTATAATCTACTAAACATCTGTAGCTGATCCAGAGATATGGCAAAGGTCAAGTTTGGGGATTTTTTTTTCCTCCTGTGGGGATTTCTTTGTATATTCTGAAGAATAAAAATTGCTGTTTGTTTTGAAACGCATTTTTGGTTGCAGTAAAATACAATTTATTGTAAGTAGAAAATTATTACTAGGCACAAAAAAAAAAAAGAAAAAGCCATGTATTTTTGTAGCATTTAAATTTTAATTAAATGGGGCTTAGAGTAAATTGTAAAACCTTCTTTTGTTGAGACAACTGACATTGACAAAATATTAATTAATGAATATTCAGAGAGCTCTCTGGATCACTCCTCTCTTTTTGAAATATATTCTGCCTGTGTTTTTAAAAAAGCAGCAGAAGAAAATTAATAAACATTGCTTATGTGGAATATTTCCCAGTATGAAGACCTGCCAAACAGAATCCAAGGCACTGCATTAATGTCAATGAACACTCTTGAACCAGATGTGTCTATGGGTCTTTTTCATTGTTTTCTCTAAAACTGGAATAAAACCCAAAGATTAAGACTTGACATGAGGAGAATATCTTTCTGTGCTACTATTAGGTCATTTCCCTTTTGCTGTGTAAATTAAATTGTGGTCTTGATTCAATCTGGGATCATTTTATTGTTGTTGGTTTTAATACAATGCACAAAAAGTTCTTTTCTTTGGAAGTATCATTATGATATAACTTCAATGAGTCATTGTAATTGTTCACTCATTAGCATCCGAAGGGATTATTTCGGTTATTTTGTTTCTGGGATCTTTTCTTTCCCCTCTCCTCTTGGGCAGCCCAGTTAGGGTACGGCTTCAAAGCAGTTAATTTGTGTATAATAATATTTAAGGGACTCATTGTAGTTCTGTGTGTGTGTGCATACACACACGCCACTGGGGCAGTTTAAAACCTGTTTTAGGGACCCTGAGGTCTTTGTCTCCTCCTGATCCTGTCCTTGCATCATTTCTCTGCATGGTCCTGACCTAAATTCTGAGCCAGACCCTTGGCCCCCAAAGGGTTCAGAGCACCAACAAACTCCAGCAGGTGGAAGACACACAGTTGATGTTTTTGCTCCCATCGCATTCCCTGGGGACTGTGAGACCTGCCTGTGTCCTGGGCCCCAGCCCTCCAACACGTACTGCTGCTTAAAGAGAGGAAAAAGGAAAAGGAAAAAAAAAGAAAATATAAAAAAACCCCAGAAAAATTGTGGGGGAGAAAAAGAAAAGGTGTAGGGGGGGTCAAGGGAGTGTTTGCATTGGCTCACATGGCAATTAAAAATACATAAGTGGAAGAATTGCCATGAACTTGCCTGAAGGGCTATAATAAATAGCATCCTGCATAACTGGTGCATAAAGCGTGCTCTATGGTTTTGAGTGAAATGGCTGTGTTTGTTTTTAGGGCTGTTGGTTGGGGATTTTTTCGGAATTATAACAGTTGGAATTCAAATAGGCTTCTGTTTCTGTAATTGTGGTAAACACATTTTAAAAATCGCTGTTTGATCAACTGTAAATATTACCAGTTCAGAGGTTAAACGCTGTTGTTGAAGTCACTCAGGGAAATCCAGCAGAAGTGTAAATATGGCAGAAAAAGCTAAACAATATGGCAAAGGAATATTTGCTGACTTAAGAGTGCAGGATCAACACCAATATTTTTCCAGTGATGCTAAACCTCTTGTAACTGCTAAATTGGATTTGTAGTTGAATGAAGTATCAGCTGCTGTTGGACAAGCCCATAAAGGCCGGACGGCTGGCCTTTTGTAGGCAGGGCTTAGAGGACGATTGATATGTTTTAGCACTTCTGGGATTATTGTGATTAGGAGGAAGCCATTCTGAATGATAGAGAAAAGGATGTAAAAAACACAGCCCACAGCTGGTAAGCAGCATGTGTTTGCTATAAGGAGAGGTCACGACTAGTTGATCCTGCTGGTTCAGGCACTGATTGACAGTCAAGAAAACTTGATATTATTAAGCAGACCCTTCTTTTTTCTCCCCCCTTTCTTTTTTTTTCTCCTAAAGAAATGATGCTTCTGTTGCATTAAGTCGAAGTATCACAAAATATGGAACGTTCACTTGTTGCAAGTTAAATGTTCAGAGACACAGCTGCAAGTTTGGAGTTGTTAAAATATCATGTAGAAATTAGTATTCAACCCATATCAGTGAGAACAGCAAACAGGAGTTACAGAATTAGCTCTGGTGTTTCTGTGTTTGCCTTTTTCATGTGTTAGTCTTAACAAAAACCCTCTTTGCCATCTAGTAGAAAATTTATGCTAAGTATGAGGAAATTTCAAATCTGCTGAACTTGTTGACTATTATGTGCCTGGTATAGCCAAGATTTCTAGCCAGGAATAATATGTGTAAAAAATATTTTACCAGCCAGAAAACAGTTTTATCATTTTATTTCTGCTAACCACCTGCCTCAGAGGACGTGTAGGTTATTTCCTCTTATCTCTGCTATCCACTTGGAAACGTAGAGCTGCTTTTTTCTTCTTTTTTTTTTTCTCCTTTTTTTTTTTTTTTTCCTGTGAGCAGCCATCCGAAAGCTCGCAAATGCACATTTAAATAGTTGTATCTCTGACTCTTTTTAGTGAGGCTGTACCTCTTTC
Source organism: Erpornis zantholeuca (assembly GCA_013400515.1). Taxonomy (NCBI): domain Eukaryota; kingdom Metazoa; phylum Chordata; class Aves; order Passeriformes; family Timaliidae; genus Erpornis; species Erpornis zantholeuca. The sequence continues at coordinate 134,167 of VZTN01011485.1, forward strand.
AAAATTTGAGTTTAGCATACCACACAGGAAAGAACACAAGCTTGCCAACTCCCGCTGAGCGTTTTTTCAAGCCTGTGAAAAGAATGAATTATTCAGCAGTAAGCATGCTTACAGCTGGCCATTTGGGAGCTTTGATGTGCGAATCAGGCGGTTGCATGAATGCCCTTATTGTCATGTTATGTGTACACAGTGTGTGAATTATTGAAAATAGTGCGGCCTGAGCCTCATCTGGTAGAGATTACAGTGCAGGCATGCTGGGTGAAGGTCTGTAATTGAAAATCCCCAGATGCTGTTTATTTGGCCTCCGTCACGTGGCCCTTCTGCAGAAAGCTTGGCTGAACAAAATGCTGCCCGCCTGGGAAGCGGCGCCCAGCCCCCTCCCAGCCCAGCGCAGCCCGGTGTGCCCGCCACTTAAACACCTGCCCATCATATTTTTTAAAAGCTTAAATTAGATTTGCCCATAACGTTTAAATAGAGGATGCCTTGCTTAGAGGTTTAAACTGCTTAGCCAGTTGTTGACTGGCAGAGCTCTTTTATCTACAAGAGGGTTTTTGTTAGCCAATTTAGCTATAGGGCGTCTTCGGGGAGCCGAATTTCATTGCGGATCTCCCAAAGCCAGATATTCTACAGGCAAAACGGGACAGAAAAGTGCTGGGGCCCAGCACCATGGCAGAGCAGCTTTTCCTCTCCAGCTTTTCCTCTGCTGCCCAAGGGCCCACCCTTCTGATGGGAAAAGGGCTCAAACCAGCACATCCCTGCTGACGGTGTCCATGCCTGGGGTGGGATCTGGATCCAGCCCCGGTTCAGTAGCCAGACAAAGAGCTGGGTGCTGCTCATGGGGGCTGTCCCAGGAGAGCGCTCGCAGCCTGCTTCCTCATGGAGCAAAATTCCCACCAGCTGTCCAGATTTGGCCCCCAGGCACATGGGCAGCACTGTGCCACCACCAGGCCAAGCAGAAGTGGGGTTTACCACAACTGGCTGAAAACAGCTTTGCTATGGGGTAAACATGGCTGTGAGAATGACTTCGGATATGAAACCGTGCAGCTCTGTCCCCAGACTTTGCAGTCAGCATGGGAAATACCTGTTTCAAGCCACAGTCTTGTAGAATTTGAAGAAATTAATTAGTATTTCCCTGTCTGAAAAGATAGGCTTTTCTATGCGGTCGTTACTTGAATTATTTGGCTGAGTATGAAAACTTTTTAAAATTAGCTGTTCATTTTCAAGTTGCTAGCCGGCTTTATTTCCCACACTTGCCTATTTTTATCCCATTTGGGTAGTGTCTATTACTGGGAGCTGGGAGGGCAGAGGTTTAATTTGTGTCATTAATGTTCTAAATAAAGACGCCCGCCGGCCTCACGGCTGCTCAGAATGCACCAGCTCCCTGCCCTGCTGCCTGGGTTTGAGCAGTGATGCCTGTGGCCAGGACACGGGAAAAGGGACACAAGAGGATGTCCACAGCTCGTGCAGGTCCTGGTAGAGCTGCCTGTGGTGCTCTGTTGGCAGAGCAGAGGCTATGGTGCCATTTTTGGCCCATGAAGCTGCTGCCAGTTATGCCTTCCTCAGTCAGGGGTGGATTTTCACCTTTGGGGCATTGCTGGTGTTGGGTGAGTGGGGACAAACACACCCTTAGCACCAAGGGTGGACCCAGGAGCCTCGTGGAGACCTTTGTGGGGGCCAGTGCTCGTCTGCTTGAGGCTGTTGTTGGGAACAGTGCTGGTGGGGGAGGCTCCCTGCACAAGGGCCCTCTGTTAGAGCAACAACTGCCTCCCCCGGGAGGGGCGGTGGGAGCCTCCCCACTTTGCAGCTGCTCTTACTTATTTCGAACAAGAGGAGCAGAAGTGTCAGCTCTCTGCTGCCTGGGAGGTGCCCAGGATCGCCACACACTCTCTGTTGAGGGTGATGGCGCTCAGGGATGGTTTGGGAAGGTGGAGGGAGCCTGTGTGCCGCTGGGCTGCCCTGGGGACTCGGCTGCTCCCTTGGAGGGGCCATGGTAGAGCTTTGGCTCTCCACAAAGCCTCACAGGTGTTTAGCATCTGCACTGTTTTCTAGCTGAACTCCCTTTTTACTCCATGCCATGATTAAAAAAGATACTCTGTTTCATGGAATGCCTCTTCCTCAGCATCAATCCAGGGAGAATTATAGTTTGTAGTTGCACTGGCAGCACAGAACGACATGACAGATAAAGCCTGAATTAACAGGGGAAAAAAAACAGACTCCCAAGAAGCAGCCTATGTAAAATATTTGTTGTGGTCCTCTTCTGATCTTTTGAAGATCCTTGGAAAAGATTTCTGTGCTGTGAAGATGTAACCAGGTACCTCCCCTTGCCTCTCTTTGATACCTGAACCAAAACAGTCAAAGTAGGACACTGTCATAGCAAATGACAAGAAGAAAGAGCTGAAAATTTACAGTTCATAAATCTGACCTCTTCTCTTCTGCCAGGCAATTTCCCAGATATACATGACAAGGAGACAGAGGGAGGGTACGTATGGAAAGTATTTCCACAGCTGAGCTCTTCTAGAGAAAACAGATCTATTTATTAATGAGCATTTTTCACCCTAAGGTTTCTAATGGCCAATTAAAGAAGTTCCTTGAGCCTCCTTTTGTTTCAGATTCTTCTCATCCCCCAGAACAGGAAAGTGTGTTTTTAGGATTATTAAGCTTTCCTTTCTTTAAAATCCTCTTTGGGTTTTAGTTGATCTGGAGATAAGATCATTCTGTCCCTGTCTGTCAGAGTTGGTAAAGAAGAGCACCAGTGTTTGGTAGATAACATTAAGGCTGTAAATTTTAGTTGGGGGCATCTATCTTGTTTGTGTCAGGCAGTGCTTCTGTTTGTGTTTATGGCTTTTGGTAGCCCAGGAAAGAATTTATGTCTTTTCAGATCATTGTGGCCAGGGAGAAGGTATTTAGTGAGGCTTCGGTATCTCCTGCTCTGGCTAAACCTGATGCATGTGTCTTTGCTGTGTTGAAAACATGATGGTAAGGAAGATATATGTTAGGCTTTTGCCTCGGCCACTTTTTATGGTTCCTAGTGGAGTTCCCCATCCCCGCAAGTTAAGGCAAATTATTCCACCCTGTTCACTCTTCTGTAGTTAGGCTATGGATAGCCTTCAGCTTAAGGGAAGCAATCACTTGCCAGAACTCCAATCTTGCTAGTCATAGCCCTGCCCAGCTAGATAATGGCTACAGAAACCCCCTTTGAGTGAAGCCAAAGCACTTTGTGGATGGACTGGAGCTCAACCAGAGACAGCACTCAAATAATACAGTCTAGACTTTCAGTGCTTGGTGTTTTTAATAAAGATGCTTTTCCTGTCAAGCGGCTGCCTGGGAACATGAGCTTTCCTTTAAAAATAGCTTTTTATCTGTCTTGTCTGGGAGGAGAACTGTGAGACCTCAGCTGTGGCCAAGGGCTGCATAGGGCTGCCTTAATGGGCAAGGGGTGGCTGGAGTGACCTGTGCTGTGCCCAGGTGTTTGAAACATTTGCAGCATAGACAGAGGGACAGGAGATGGCATCACATCCTTTACATCACTTTATAGCATCCCTGGCCTTGCAGAGCCACCAGCTGCTGATCAGAACAACCTGACAATCTTTTTGCAGCAAAAGACCCATTCTGGCTATTAATGTGCGCATATACTTAAACATATGCAAAACAGGTGCTTTCTGGAGGGGGGACATTCCCCAATTAAATTAAAATATGCATTTAGAAATAGAAAAATGTCCATACTGCCCATCACCGTACTAGTGATTGCAGGAATGTGGTGATCTCTGCATCTCACCAGGCCGCAGAGGGCTGCTCTTGCAGGCCTCTTTGGGTTATGAGAAAGAGCACAAGAATAGGGAAATACAGAGGTGTAGCATTCCCTGGTTTCACCCCATGAACACAAAGGTGCTTGTTCACTGCAAATGGCAAGCATCTTGTGGGCACTGCAGGCTCAGAACTCCTGTTCAGCCTGAAGACAAGGCCTTTGCATGAAATTAGATAACTACCTGCTCCTCTGTTTGCCTTCGGAAATCCCTCATTTGTGTGCAGAAATGTGGCTGGTTTGTGTAACTGTTTGCTCACGCAAAATTTACCTCTTGAAGTTTGTCCTGAAGAGACCTGCTGAGGAGTTGCAAACCAGTGGCTTGTTGTGGGAAATGTGGCACACAGTCTGGACCAAAACAAAAACACAGCTCTCACTCTGAGGCACGTTGATATTTCATGTTCTAGCACCCATTTACCAAACATGAAAGAGACAGGAACCATGAGACATTTGATACAAAGGGTGTAACATAAGGCTCAGAGGGGGAGACGGAAGAAAAAAAGTCTAGTTTCACTAAATATCTTCAATCTTTCAGTCAACAAAATGCCCTTCAGACATGCAGGCTACTTCAAAACTTCCCCATCTCTCCCCCATGACATTAAAACTGTAAGGGTTTGAAGCCCTGGCTGATATAATAATTTTCTGCATTCCCCAGTTATGTACTCATCCACTTCAAAATAGCGTGCTGGGTGACAAGTTATTTTCTTAACCTCCCCATTTTCAGCTTGCTGCTAAATCAGTTTTCTCATTTTCTCTGCACAGGCTGCTTTTCCCCTGTGCTGAATGCAAATAGCTTAGGACTTGTTGAACAAGTGTATTTAAGTTATTACAACTCATGAGGAAGTAACATAATATGCAGTGAAAATAAACAGGACACCACATAAAACTTGTGTTATCTTCCATGTCAGCAATACTTAGGAAGGAAATTATTTGGATAGAAAATGTTAGTTTGCATTAGGTAGCATAATGTGTGACTGAAGAAGAGTCAAATAGCCATTTTAGAGGCTTGGAAGTATTTCACATTTCCAAGAGAAACAGAGCTCTGAATAACAACTCACCATGCTGATTGGCCCCGCTTCCACAGGAACTGCAGCACTGCAGGGCAGCCACTCTTGTGAGAGAGTTAAGGGTGTGATTGATAACCTGCTGAACTGGGATGGAGATTTCCATCACTGGAGGAGGCTTTCTGGCATGCAGGACAGATTTTGCTGTCCTCCTTGAAGGATTAAAACTTGGAGAGAAGCTGTCACATCTGGGCGATTGGCGCTTAGGCTCAGGTAGCACACGACCTGCTCAAGAGCAGCCACTCCTGCCCACGGGGATCCTGAGGGACAAACACCACCTGGAGCAGTTGGAAGCAAAACCAGAGGAGCCCAGACCCTGTGTCAGCCCCAGCAGGGGAGGTTCTCCAGTGAGAGATCATGCTGGGCACCGCTGCTGGCCAAGGAGGTGCCTCTCTGCCTGCAAAATGCTGCAGGACTTTGGTGGGGAAGCACTGAACTCGTGCTCCTCTGCAGAGCTCCTACAGCACAGGCAGTGCCTGTCAGGGAGATGGAAGGGAAATACTGGTGAACAGTGGGAAATACTGGCAAATTTTTTGCAAAGGGAAGTGGAATAGGTGTAAGAAAATAAAAACCTGATATTGTCAAATGTGGTATTTTGATGGTGTTTCTGGGTGTGATGCTGCATGTCCCTTAACATGAATTTTTCTTTGTTTCAGGTAGGAATGAATTGATAGCCAGATACATCAAACTTAGAACAGGGAAGACACGGACCAGGAAGCAGGTAAAATAACCCAGTGGGGAAGTATGCATGTCAGTGAATGACAAAACATGGCATTTTTGGCTGCAGTGGCTGTCTGTGCTTCAGCTCTGATGAGATGATGTATTGACTTCACTATTCAGATTAAATACATGCTGTTTAGAGAATATTTAAAACTCCAGGGTTTTTGTTGTGGTGGTTTGAGGATTCATTTTTTACTAATCTGTCTGTACATGAAGCTATTATCCCCCCATATTTCATAAAAAATTTCAAAAGTCAAAGCAAATCCATAAGGCATTGTGCCTTATTTCTCTATATAATATTACAGTAGAATTATTATTTTGAAATGGTAAATAATGGAACTTCTTAAAAGTTAAGAGAATTTGGCTTTGTAATAGAGGCTCTATTTATAATAGAGTTCTTGGATATGAGATGTAAATAAACAAAAATGATCTGGAAGAACTGGTCATAATCATGCTCTCAGCTTATGGCCAGTAGTTGCTACAGGATATAAAAATAATTTTTAAATTTCCCTAAGAGCCTTTAGGCTCCTGGTCTTTGACCATGATAAGATTTCATTCATCCAAGAGTCAGAATAAACCTTAAAACCGTCTTAAGATTTTTTCAGATGATTACCACATAACCCTTAATATGACTAGATCCTTTAATTTATAATATTGACAGCAATCAGCGGCCTTGCAGAAGGGACATGTAATTTATGCAGTGATTGCTACACCCTTTTGCTGTTTAAAAATGTCTTGCAAACAGCAGACTCCCCTTGCTTTAACGTCAGGCGTGAGGTTCCCCTTCTGCCCCTGCATGTGTGTGGCAAAGGGAAGGCAGAGGCTTGCATGCTTGCATGCTCTGCATGTTCTGCAGTGCAGGGAAAGGTTGACACTGGGTCACACAAAGCTGCCAGAGCTCGGATTTGAAGCATTTTGGGTGCTGTTTTGCCCTGGGTGGTGTCCCTCCTCAGTTAGGAAGGAAGCATGTGTGTGAGGGGTGAAAGAAGGCACCAGAAAGGAGGTGAACTGCAGCACATGGAAAAGGAACAAACCAGAGATTGGCAAAGCAATCACAAACTAAAGACAGAGTCCTCAGTCCTGCCTTGCCCATGTGAGGTCCAGGAGTGAGAGTTTATGCTGGGATCGTAAAGTTGCCGCAGGAGTCAAAATGCAGAGCTTGGGGTTAGGTGCTTGGCCAGCATGTGCCAAGAAAGCAGGAGGGCTGTGATGGTTACGTGTGGAGATGTCTGCCTCCCTACTTGTACATCCCTCTAGAGCAATTCATAAATCACTTTAGATTGACTGCTTTAAAAAGTTTGTTTGTCTCTTACTCTGGAGTTTTAACTGAGGGATTAAATGTTACGATTGTGCTTCTTGTATAACCTTTAACACCACTAATATTCCACTGAAAGCAAAACAAATGAACATGTGTGAAAACTCAGTCTAGGTGTTTGACTACAAGATTGCTCAGTAAGGAGCAGTATAACTCTGAATTACTGCAAACTGGTTCCTGGGCTGCTTCTTGAAGGTGGCCTTCAGGGACTGTGCTCATTGACACATCACTGTTTCCTTCCCTACTAAAATACAGGCTTTTTGGTGCTATTGTCACAAAATAGTCTTACAGAGGGATGAAATCATCGTTCCTCCTTTTCTTTGGCTTTGTTCTTTCCCAGACAGGAATTGGAACTATTGTAGGAAAAATGTGCACCACCTGATCTGGTATGTTGAATGAGAATAGGAGATGTCCCTTTAGTGGTTTTTGCCATCACTGCAGGTTTTAAATGTTCACACAGAAGGCTGGAGGATGCTGAGCACTACCAAGCAATGCTGAGCAGCATCATTAAACCCTCATCAGTGACATCATAGATTCAGTATGTCCCTAGGTTAAAAGGAATGTGAATTTGGGCCCAAACCCTTCACTGCACAGGCAGCAACTTCTGACCAATAACTGGTGTAGGGCAGGACTGGGTTTGCACAAATTTCTGAGCAAAACAGCCATGGGCCAGACCTGGGCATTGCTCAAGCTGATGTCAAGTTACTGATCCCCGGTTACACAAATGTTTTGTGGTCAGACTCGATGCTGAGATTACCAAGGAAACCAGCAGGGGTTCAGGGGACCTGTGTTGTGCCAGTGTTTTATCATTTGTGCCAGAATTTAAAGCACTTCAGCAGAGTCAAAATGCAGCATGAGTCTCCTCATTGGAGCTGCAGAGCACAATAAATAATGGATAAAATTTCTTGGTGCCAAGTTGTGTCTGAAGCCTAGTGGCAAATGGTCAGAGTGGGCATCTGCATCCCCAGCAGATGGGGTGGAAATCCTTTGGGCACCCCACATGAAAGCTCAGGGCCTGGGCATGGACGGGATGGGTACCAAAGCACGTGGGCTGCGTCCAGCTATGAACTGTGTCTTCTATCATGTAGCTGAATGCACAACCTGGTGGGTTACACTTCTTTTTCCTTTCTCTTTTTTTTTTTTTAATTTCCTAAATCAAGTCACTGCAGTGATGACCTGTATTGTTAAGCCTCGGTGCTAAGAGCTTGGTATCTGGCTGGGAATGTGGTATCTTTAACAGCAGAGCTTATGGAAGATGCAAATAACTTCCCCCCCTTGGAAAAGTTTCTTCTTCTTTTTTTTCTTTTCTTTTTTTTTTTTTTTAAAGAAAAAAATAGACATTTAAAATTTGATTTGTTTTTTGTTTTTCTTTTGTTTGTTGTTTTTGTTTTTTTTTTCCCCTATAAACCTGAACAATGTAGGTGTCTAGTCACATACAGGTCTTAGCAAGAAAGAAAGTTCGAGAAATTCAAGCCGCCATTAAGGTACGTTTGGCTTGCCCAGTTGTAGGGGGCTTTTCATCTCCATGGTTACAGGCTTTTCCTTTGTTTCCTCCCTTCCCCTACCCTGCAGGTGTCTAGTCACATTCAGGTTCTTGCCAGAAGGAAATCTCGTGATTTTCATTCCAAGCTGAAGGTATGCGCTTTTCTGCTTTTGGGCTTGTGGTTGCTATGCCTGTCCCTTCTTCCTCCCCGCGGTGATGGGCGAGCGCTGGGGCTGCTGTGCCTGTAACCTCCTTTTCCTGCATGTGGGAGCTGTCTGCGTCTCTTTGTGTTTAATCCCCGGGTTCCGCACTAGCATCCACATTAAAAACGTTGTTTTAACACTGTCCAAATGCCAAGTGAACTCCTCTTTGTAACAGCTCAGCACCTAAACCTGATTTTTAACCTGTTAGTCTGTTTGTTGTCTTACTTTTTAACAGTCGAGTGCTAGGAGTGTATTTAAATACACAGGGGTTTTGCACAGTTGTGTAGATGCTTTTTATCCTTTTTTTTTTTTTTTTTCTTTTTTTTTGCTTTTTCCAGAGGGGTATTTGGGGTAATTGTTTTCCATTCCCAAATGTTTTTGTCCATGCTTCTGAACTGCCATCAAGAATACTTAAAACAGATAATTTATTCCAAGTGCCAGAGTGCACAGCTTATCCAGATTGCTCGATGGTGTTTCTAGACTACAATCTAGTATCACCTCAAGTTATGCACTATTTACAAGATTCCCTGAAATCTAATTTTTTTTAAAGTAAATTATTGACATTTAATCTTTGGAGAGCCTCAGTCAGAGTCCTGTTCAGGGAATATTAAGTATATTTGCTTGATCTGACATGATGAATTGTACATGTCCCTGTTTTCTCTGCCTTCTATAAGATATATTCTAACACTAAAAAGAACCTCTTGGAAATGCTTAATGGGGGTTTCTTGGATTGCTTGTTTTTTCATGTTTTCTAGCAGAGATCTTGAGATTTTTGGGGGGGTTTTTCTCCACACTATTTAAAAGTGGAAGAGGGAGTTTTTGCAGTTTTTGCTGTCTTTTTTTTTTTTTTTAATGAAAAA